>JAPMOR010085606.1:2716146-2779062 GCA_026543865.1 Argiope aurantia | reverse complement strand
TACGCTGAACTTCTATTTGTATTTATTATGGAGACAGTTACCTTCCTCTTTGGCTCTTTTTTTTACCGTGCACCTCTTTCGGGTTTGTGTCTCCTGAGTCTCCTTTTTGAGTAGGCATCAGATAAAGTGAGGCTGTTGCATAGAGTGTCGGTAGTAAGGAACTAAATGGTTAACTATTGCATAGTGAAAAATTACAATACAACGAAAGCTTCTGTCAATACAAGTTTCAAACATTATTAAAAGCCATCACAAAATAATAACTAAAAATTTTTCAATTACTTGGAATTTATTAGTGGTTTGTTAATTTTACACAAGCCTTTCTTCAATTTCCCTATAATTCGATTTTTTTTAAATAAGATAATCGTAACAACTTTTTGGGGATTGCTATTTTAAAACTACTAAGACGTAATAAGACGCAATCAATTTTACACATCATTTAAATTCAGGCGATTTTTGATGAATATTCTTATTGACATATATTGTTTCCTTCTGGTAAATTTTATGAATTGACGATTTACGACTATATTGAATCAGCAATACTTTAACTGCATCGTTTCTTTTCCATCCATATTTCAGCTATCCCTGTCATTACTAATTTTGACTTATTCATAAAAAATTATTAAGAACTGGTTTTCACTTATGTATGCAATTGTAAAGAAGTATTCCGTTTCGGTTTACTAATTAGTATTTTTTAGAGATATGTATAAGAAATTATGACCCTTAATGAAATTTTTACACTTCAAATTTCTTCATTAATTTAATAAATCTTTGTAGAGATAATAATATATTCCCTATTGAAACAGAAGTCTATGATTTGCTAATATTGTTTTAAAGAAATAAAACAAAATTTTTAACTCGTTGGTAACTTTTATATGAAACAAACTTCCAGTTTTATGCTACTCATTTGAAGCAAACTGAATTTAGAAAAAAAAAAAAAAAAAAAAAAAAAACAGGAATTTCCTCAAAATTTTCTTGCATTTTCTAATGAAGATGTTATCGTCCTCCACCCTGCATTAAAAGTGAAAATTTTAAGAAAAGTAGCAAAAGCTACGAGAGTTTAGATTGTTACTTTCTGAGTCCCATGCATGATTTTTTTGTAGTAAAAACTGAGTACGCATTTTGATCATCTCTTTATTAATCGATTGAAACCAAAATTTGATCCAGAGCTACAATTTTAATCATAAGATCACATATAATATTTCATATACCCGAGTCATTACGTTTTTGAGATCACATCTACATTCATGCAAATGTACAAATCGATAGATGATCAATTTTTTGAAGTCATTACGTTTTTGAGATATCACATCTACATTCATGCAAATGTACAGATCGGTAGATAATAAATTTTTTGAAGGATTTGGTTTAAAATTCGATGCACACTATAAGTGATGCAAAAATTGTACACCAAATTTCATTTATCTAGATCTTTACATTCGCTCTCATGTTCACTTTCACTCGGACAGAGAGACAAATTTCTTCTGAGTGGGTTTCATCCAAAATTTGATAGAAATTTACAAATTTATAATTAAGACTACATACAAAATTTCATACGTCACGGTCAAACTATTTTTATAACTTATCGCGTTTATCGACAGACAAAATTTCCAAAATATCTTTTTCGGACTCTAGAGAGGGTCTTAAACGTGGAGATAGTCAATAATTTGGATATGTCACGTCAACAATGAGTAATATTTTGATGATTAAAACATTTTTTGTTTGTTCATTTCGTATACGAGAAAATAAATAATACAATTAATTTAAGTACAATGTAGAGTATAGTTCTACATTTTAGGAAATCGCGTTATATGGACATGCATCATACTATGAATTTTAGGCAATTTCAAATATATCTTTGATTTTTGTAACTTTGTGTACAAAAAGTACATGAAATGTTACTTTTTTGAATCCTAAACTTTATTATTCATTTACATAAAACAGATAGATACATAATTTTTTTCTTAAACAGCAACAAGAAAAAAAAAAAACTATGTGCAGGACAAATTTAACAATTCCATTTTATGAGACTGTTTATTGAGCTACATTAGAATTATTCATAATTTTTCTGTTTCAATTCATGAATTCATAATAGAAGAATAATGCATAATAGAAGAATCTATCGAAAATTATCCAAAGATGAAATTTCTTTTATAAATCTTTTGATTATAACATTTTATATTTATTACTATGTAATAACTTTCAAGCTTTTTCTCTCTGTACACGCATTTCTTTTAAATTCGAAGAAATTTATCTAATATACTTTGTACACTCGCATGCCAAATTTATGATGACATCAAGTCATTTTCTAAATTATTCTGAACTATTTATTTCTCAAACTCGTACATTAGCGCAGAAAAATTATTTTCTCATATCCACACCAGACTCATATTTTTTTTCTCATATTCTGACGGATCAATTTACCAGCTGAGTAGAGTAGATCACTTTCAAGTAATGATCGATAGGAAAAATTATATGTTCCAGAGTACAATGAAAATGACATACATATCAAAACAGGAAATTCTCAATCCTTAGTCATCAACAGCTCTTCTTTTAACATTATTCAAATTATTTTTTCGGGTGCTTTCATAAAAACCTTGGGAATTCAAAGCAAGAAGGAAAAATGAGGGCACTAGAAGAGGAATGTGAGCAAAAAGTCACGAACATTCGATCGAAGGAACCGGTAAACAATCATGCGCTAAGTATTTTTCCCATTTAAAAACTTCCTGTAGCTTTGTAAATTAATGCTAGACGGAACTTGTATCAATATCCATTGATGATGTGTAGCTTTCCAGTCTTTTGGAAAAAGAACATGCTTTAAGAAAGTTGAGATAATCGGAATGTTATAGACAATAAAGGTTGAAGAATTTTAGATCAGTAATACCCTTGAACGCGCACTGAATAAGATTAAGAAATAGAAGAAATTAAACTCGAAGAACGTGAGGCTATAAATAGACAAAACACGTATATTGTTTAATGAATGAATATTTCATATGATTTTAAACATGTATATGAAATTCATAAAGAAATTGCAGATGAAAAAAAATATTTTTTTCCTACTCTGACATGCAATTTGTTAACATTCGATAATATTTTGGGAATTTATAGGAATGTTATGCACAATATTGATTATTTTCCAGATTTACGGCGCTGGTCAGTTTATTAGCATTCCGATAATATTTTAAAATTCACTGAATGTTATGAGCAATATTGATTGTAATACCTGATTTGAGGACTGAGTCGATTTATTAGCATTCCGATAATATTTTTAAATTCACTGAATGTTATGAGCAATATTGATTGTAATACCAAATTTAAGGCATGAATCAATTTATTAGCACTCCGATAATATTTTTAAATTCACTGAATGTTATGAACAATATTGATTGTAATACCGAATTTGAGGCCAGGGTAAATTTATTAGCATTCCGATAATATTTTTAGAGCAATATTGATTATAATACCAGATTTACGGCGTGGATCAGTTTATTAACATTCCGATAATGTTTTTAATTCACTGAATGTTCTGCACAACATTGATTTAAACCATCGTATATACGTTTCCATCCTTATTTCAAGATTCACTGAATGGGTTAATTTAAATAATTCGAATGTTTTATGTTATATATGCAAATATGTGTGTATAAATAGACTAAAAATTTAAAAATATATAGATTGATTTTTAATTAATTGATGAAATCTATATAAATATAAACGCATCCTTTCATCCATTCTTTAATTTTATATTTTCGAATGCGACGTCCAATTTTTATTGTTGTTAATCAAGTTAATTTAATAAATGAGTTAAATTGTTTAATTTTTTTAAAACTAAAACTGAATTTAATAAACACTTTTAAATAATAAATGTTTTAAGTAGGATAAGTTAGGGTAATCAGGAATGAACTTTACTGACTTTGTCATCTTCGATTTGAACAGGTGTCGTCCTCGTTATCTGACCGCGGTTCAAAATTACGAGGTCTATCCCAAAATAGCCCTAGATTTGCTTTAAAACTGGTCGTTAATACAACTAAACTAAAGTATACGATTTGAAATAATCGTATGAAATGCAAACTAGGGCTAAAATTTATGCGAGTGCCTAATCATGCTCTGAAGCGTTAGTTTAAAATGACTTTAAAAATTAATATGTTAATTAATTAGTCTCATTACAGTGACGTTCATAATTAACCTGATATATTTCCATTTACCTCTGATGCTATAGGGTAACTGCGAATACTTATTTTTACAAAACTTTCTAGCATAAAACTTTTATTTATTCGAAATGATCAATCTGAAATCAAATTAAAATTTATATGATTTTTGTTGGTTTCCTAATATAATTTAATTTTGCATCTTATATGAAGAAATACGTTTAAAGCCTGAGAAACAGCTGATATTAAAATTTCGTGTTTAGTATTGTCAATTTATTTAAAAAAACTGCATATGAAATTAATCATTTCTGTACTGTACTGAATGTTGAGGAAAATTTAACAACATTTCCGCTAAATTCAATAAAAATGTATGTAGAAAACTATTCATATGAAAACAGGATTTCAATAAAGTCGTCTCGTAAATAAAGATTTATTTAAATTAAATTTAAATTGCTTATCTCCATTCTATATGTGAATTATAATATCAGTATCGGTAAAAACAGATAGATAATCGCCAACTGCCAAATGGGTTTGAACGTATATAAAATAATAGCAGGAAAGTGAATAAAAATAATAAAATCAAATCTAAGAAATGAAATGAGTTAATAAAGGGGGAAATGTGTTATTTGCTTGAAAGACTATTTCGTATGTTTTCAAAACATCAGAAATTAATTTATTTTAAAATACTACATTATAAAAAATCTTATTTATAATACAACACTTACATCGCCATTATTCCAATCGCTATAATTCTTCCGAATAAAATCAAATTTCATTTTAAAAGCTTATTGATTCCCTTTTAAAACTATTTGCTCGTAGGAAGTTTTTATACATTTCCTATTTAGAAAAAAATGAACTAAGACAAATTTATTCATCTAAAAATATTCGAGGCGATTACTAAAATAAGACAAATAGACATTATAAAGTCCGTTTAAACTAATTCTTCAGGTGAGTATTTCTGAAAAACAAACGAAATTTTTTTTTCTTCATGTTTTTTAGCTAACACACAGATTAAACTGAAATCAGAGCTGTCCCTTAAAAAAACCAATTTTGTTTAAATTGCTTTTTTTATTTATCTTTTTAATATAATTTGATTTTTTTTTTATCAGAGCTTCAACTTCAATAATGAGTATTAAAATCCCTTTATGCAAAACTATTTTTTTTACGATTTTCCAGATGGAAAAAATGATTGCCTTTAAAAGTCGTTTTGGGAATTATATTTCAAGACTAAAATAATAATAAAAAAAGATTTTTAGAATCATTTCACATTGCTTTTAATATCAACTTATTTCAAAAGTGTTGATTTCACAATTCTCAGAGTATGTTATTTTTCTTTGGTAATCAGTTTCGTAAAGCATAGCACTTGAAAATATTTTTCTTTGAGAAGTATTAGAGAAAATGATATAATAGAAATAAAGAGAAGAAATTTATAAATAAAAGAAAAGATAATTTGCAAAGAAAATTGGAAATTGAACTACTGATCAACGTGTTTTTTAAGAAGTAATTCAACATCGAATATTCCAATTCAAAATGTTTTTACAATAACAAGATAAGATTGCCATAAATGAATTCAGATTAAATTTAGAACTATTATTGTACCAAGCGTGTAAATGTTTTAAATTTTCTTCGCTTCTTTTGAGTAAATTAGAAAAACAGACTGTTTTTCAGACTTACAATTACATTCTTTGTACATTTTTTTCCTCCAAGCTTTGGATTTCATTAACTTAAATCGATTAGTGGCTGTTTTTGAAACCCCTTTCGCTGCTATCGGATTTGAATTAAACTTAAAATGATTTAAAATTGTAATATTCAAACTTTAATAACTCGATCAGTTTTACACCCAGGAAAGTGTAGTCTTTTTAAAGATAGTTAAAATATCACTAATAGGATAGAGAAACGTACAAACATTTAGGTTTTGTACTTTCTTCATTAATACATTTATTGAATCCACCAACACAAAATATAATTTTCTACTTCAGTTAATTAATTTTTCCAGCTGGAAGTATATACTTACCTTTAACGGGTTAAAAATAAGCTAATGAATCATGATAAGAGTGGTCATCTTGTATACTTTTGTATTCAAAAAGCATTGTTGATAACATGTAACTGTTCAGATGATACTTTCAAGTATATTATTAAAAATCCTGAAATAAGAATTTTAGACCTAGTTTTCTGAATTTATTTTTAAAAACAGTGACAAACATTTGAAAAAAGGCAGGTATGAAATTTTTTTCAGTTTCTAACTCGAGAGAGTTTTGGAATAAAATCTAACATCTATTTAAATCTCTTTTAAGATTCTATCATACATAAGTATTGCCTAAGCCGGTTTGTCCTCAAATTGAATTTTCACCATGCTTTGGCGCAGTATGGTCATATGTAGCACTTGAGCCAATCAAATTACTGAATTATACTAGCGAAAATTCCTTTGTTTTTCAAAATTGCTCCGCCATTCACAATCATTTGTTCATGCTACAACAAATATTACTTGTCTGATTTTTCCTCTTTCTTGTCCATATCTGACGATACAATTCAATTTAGATAATGCAACCCGATTGAAAAGAACAAAATATTCTTTATCAAAAAATATTCTGTATTCATTTTTCTGATAAATGTTTTTTCTTTATGAAAAATATTCGGTGTTCATTTTCATGGAGAAAAAAAGGTGGAGACGTATTTTAAGCTACCACTTTTTATCAGGATATGACATCAAACTTATTTTTAAATGCAAAATGATTTTAGAGAATGACGCAAGTTATGTATTACATAAAAAAATTTCCCTAAATAATTTTCTAAACTTTTGTTTACAAAATGCTTTTTGGTTTTAAAAATCTGAAATTCTTATAGAATGGTTAAGAGCCATGACCACCTGTTGGTAAAGCCTCGGCTCTGTGCAAGATCGTTACCTCATTCAATTAAATATCCCTTGAGGACCAAACTGCATCTCATTGGTGAGGAAAGCTGGAGAGGAAAGCGCTTACTCATTTATCGCCCTCGTCATCCGATAGAGACTCAATGTTAGGAGATCCATTCAAAAATAGTTCCCCAAGATTCAATTAGTTATAAGGGACCCATTAAAACAGTTCCTGTCCCATATTAACTCCCCGTTTTTTCAAAACTGGGAGTTACTATAATTAAACTAATATGTAGATTTATTGGGATAGATTTATGTTTGTTACATTGCTCAAATCCTATGATGTCGATTTCTTTCTTTGAAAGAAATATTAACAGGATCACTATGTGAAATTAAAAGGGACTTTTATGGCTAAAAAGTGATATAAAGCAACAATATTTTAGTTGAGAGGTTTATCAAGTGATTTGCTTAACATTTGGCAGATAGATTAGCTTAGGAAATACATTACGTATCTCCTGAATTAAAAAATAAGCTGTATCTCTATCCATTTTTTAAAAATTGAGCTTCAGCTGATAAATAACATGACATTTTCAATTTTTTTCGTATTGTGAAGCATTAAAACAACTACAGATTATTTCTAAATGAACAGATTATTTTCTTTCTAGTTCAGGAATAATGAAAAAAAATACGCTACCGGCCAAAAAATTCGAAAAATTAAATCAATCGAATGAGCAAAATTTGCTGAAAATTTAAAATAAAATGTTAGTTCTCCTCAAAATCGCAAAATGTTTATATTATTATTAAAATAAATGGATTTGAACAGGCTAAAACAATACAATTTGTCTATCATTTTTTGAAATAAATTTTTAGATTTACCTTTTAAATCTATTTGTACCTTTTTAAGAATGTTCCTATTTTTAAATATAAAAGCAGTTTTTAATGTTATTTGTTAATATTTAGTACTAGCCGCCTTTGGTGGGGAAAACGGAAGATTTTTTGGCGGGAAAGTTAGTTTTTAATTAATAATTAAAATTCTAATTAAAAATGCAGAAAACGGACCCCAGGTGCACATTCCTGAGCTCTAAGGTATACATGTAACAAATTTGGTTGCTGTAGGTCAAATGACCTGGCCTGTAGAGCGCCAACACACACACATTGAGCTTTATAAGTATAGATTTTTACAAAATATTTTTTTAAAATAAATGCATAATGAAACGCTTATTTATGAAAGCTACAAAAAATTCTCCTATGTTATGACTTATTAATATAAATGTATACAAATATGATTTTTATAACTTTGTATTATTAATTTGAAACCAATGGAATACGAATAATCTCATTTTAGAAACATTGGAACAGTTTTTTCACTTAAGATTAATCTGTCCCATTTTTAATTGAAAATTTATTGATTTTGATCTAAATAATACTAATGAGAATAAACTAAAAACAATAATACCAATGAGCAAGTATTATTGATAATCAATATTATCAATAGTGCACTTTCGTTGAAAAAAAATTATTTGGTTAAATATCGTGTACAATTAAATAGTTTTGGAAAAGCGTTCATAGATATCTTTTGCGAGAATGCAGTTTCAGTAAAACTGATTACTGAAGATTTCTCTTGTAGCTTAAGGCGATGAGTAAGTCAGAAATAATAAAACATTAGCAATTATTCCCAAACCTGCTTCATTATTTCCCTGGAATTAAAACGGCGTCAAGATTAAAATATCCTGGCTCTGAGATCCGCCTGAAGCAAATAATTGCAACGTGTGCGGACAAGACATGAATTAAATAATCCGTTATCCCTTAGAACTTCTTCAGGATGATGTGGCTTATAAGTTCGTTGCGTGGGATGTCGCCTCGAGTGACATCTCATCTGATAATGTTCTAAATTATAAAATCTTGAGTCGTTATTTATCATATAATCTGAAAATTGGATGTTAATACAAAATTTTATTCCTCAGCGTTCAAAGTAGTTTGTCAAATTAACGGATTTATCAGATGACTGCGTTCGACACTGACATAATTGAATATTATAGTGTATAAATACCTGGATTTCTTTAAACTGATCCCCTTTGGACATCTCCCTGTTAATGGGTGGAAGTATGCAGAGGAGGTTTTGATTGATGTGTTCTAATTAACGTTCATTAATAAAACAAAACCAAAAATAGTGACTGAACTGCTGAATATAGTACTGCTGAAAAATAGCAACCAATACTGCTGAAAACACATTATTATAAAATGATCTCTGGAATGTCTTAGTTGATAATTGTGTATGAGGAGATTGAAAACATTACAAAGTTCTATTTAAAAGTATACTGGTAAAACAAACTTAATGTTGCAAAGGATGTCTTGAAATTAACGCAAAATTTGAATTTTACACCATTCGTGCAACAAAATGTTTGCAACCCTATTAAAAACCATCTAACAGCTGATAATTTAGGCTTAGTAAAAAAATGGAGTGTTACACGATAGAACAACGCGTTAACGCAAGATTTGAATGAAATAAAAAACAGTTTTTTTTAATTTATATTTTTATTGAATTGTAAAGTACACATGATAGGGTTATGTATGGAATAGCACATAGGGAAATGGCTTCCATGGCTTTGCTGGAGCATACGCACTCATTTGTCGAAATTTTCCATGGCCATTTTGCATAAATATGGCTGAATTTCGTTGACGCAGAGTAAAATTTCCTCTTTCTATGCACGCGTGCTTGTGAGTTTGTTAGCATAGAGCACTTCAAATAATTCCATAAAAAAGAAATCCAAGGGTGTTAAATCACGATATCTAAGGAGCCAGTTGTCAAATTTTCGAATTGTGGCCACCAGACTTTCACTATTTTGAAATGCTGTTCAACAACGAAAACGCGTTGTTCTATCGTGTAGCGTTCCATTTTTATTAACCCTAATTGTCAGCTGTCAAATGGTTTTCTAATAGGGTTGCCAACACTTCACTGCACAAATGGTGGCAAATTAAAAACTTGCGTTAATTTTGAGACACTCTTTATTAGTTAATTTTAAATTTATATGTCTTATTTATTTAAAATAAAAAATGAATCTTGATAAAACAATTTGTGAAAAAGTTTTTAATATTTTTATTTTAACATGATTAATTTAAATAAATATAGATAATTTAAAAGCATTCTTTTCTAGTTTTTAAAGTTGTAACGACATATTTTATTTAAAACGTTACATGATTCTAGTATATGCTACTTTGATTAATGTATATGAACTGTGGAAATAAATAATTCTCCAAACCAAGGACGAATTTTTTAACCTTATCTCTATATATGGAGAATTAGATAGCTTGATTAAGGAGAAGAAAGGCTATAAACACCCACGCTGAACTTGATTTAGGTATGCCTTAGAAGTCATCTTTGTTGAAGGAGGATCATTCTTAAGAAGTAAGGATCATTCTAAGGAAGTAAGTTAAGAATAGATGATTTATTTTGGGTGACCTCTAGAGGAAAAAAGTCTTTGAACCATTCGTACAGAGGATCAAGTCCTGATCCCCACAACACATACTTAGTTTCTTTTACCCATTTGTTTCCCAAAGGTCAATTAATTCTTTGGACATTGTACTGGAGATCAGTGATGCATCAGTTATTCACGGGAGACTCGAAAATCTTCCACCTTTATAACTATGCATGCATACATTATTAGGCTGAATAATTATTGAGAAAAATCGGTAATCTGACTTTAGATAATAATAATTTAATTTTCTCTCCATTTTATTTCAGGCATTTGCGATCGGTAACAGTGTGTCCAAAGAATTAACTAGTTTTGGGGGAAAGTTTCCTATTTATATACAGGAAAAGACAACAAAGTGTGTGTTATAGAGATTATGATTAAAACTAAATCTCTTCTATATTTGGTTCAAAAATATTTTTCTTTTTCATTTAGAGGTTAGATAGATGAAATACTCTATTGTCTCATTTCTTCCAAAAAGTGATTTTTCTTCAACAAAGATGACTTATGAAGGTATATTACGAAATAGCGAACTAGTTTTCATCCCTATTTATATATAGAATTTGTGAATACTTTGACAAGGGAATTAATCTTTATATGTAGTTATAACAGAGCAGTTTGCTATGTTGTATGGAATAATGTTAATTTCGCATTCATGGAATAATGTTAATTCCATATTACGTACGGCTAGAGAATTTACTACATGCCAATCATTGCATTTTTCTAAACGCTTTGAATGAAAAACATGACATTGCTAGTTTCTTATGCTTTGACAGCTAATGCATTTAACTCAATTGTTACTCAGAGAGTTCATAATAATTCTTCAATTTTCTACGCAGCAACTGATACATCGTGCTTGAAATCTCTCATCAAAATTACTTCAGACAATGGAAAAATTACATTTAGAAGCTTTAATTTATTTTAAGATTAACATCATAAAACTCTCGTTTAATGAGTCTTAAAATAAGTTTTGAAAGCTTTTTATAAATGAATATAAAGAATTTATAAATCGAAAATTCATATCTCATGGAGTCAATTGATTTTTTTTTTTTTGTGATACCTGTCAAATGCACAACGGCAATTTTATTTTGGAATTGATTAAATTTATTTCCAGAAAGAAAAAAAATGCCATACAGAGTAAAACATAATTTATATTAAAAAAATCTGTGCTCGCAGTAAAATTTACCATTACATGGTAATGATGGAGTTATGAGGCATCTAATAATGTCCATCAATTGTCCTAATGTAAACACCACTCAAACGGATATATTTCTAAATGATATACGGAATTATGCTTGTCATGTATCTGAAAAGTCACGTGAAATGACTCCATTCAACAAAAATTTTATAATATAGTCATGAGGCATCTTATTACGCTCATCAATTGTCCTAATGCAAACGCCCCTCAAAAGATTAGGCTTTTAAATGATATACGGAGTTACGCGTGTCATGTATCTGAAGAGTCACAAAAAATGACTCCACTGAGCTCATTGTTTGTAATCTAGATGTACTGAAAAACTTCCTTACAAACAAAATTTTAATCCTTGTTTAATTTTTAGAATGCACCACGGGACCGAGGGAGAATGGTCGAAGGAGGAAGCGTCGATGTTGGAATGGTTATACCAGAAAAAGGAGCCGCTCAAATGAAAGTATGGTAAATTCATCAATTCTATTCATTAAATAGCACACATTAATCCAATATATTTTAAAAATTGAAACCAATTTTTTTAAATAAATTTAAAGATTACTTAACAGTTGTTTAAATCTTCTTTAAAAAAACAGAGGCTAAATAACTCTAAGTAATTTGTAGACTGAAATAAGTAAGCAACAGCTATACGGTTCATAAACCAACAAAAATGCAGGAAGCTACAAAAATTTCTTAGCCTCGGGAAAAATCCAGAAGTATTTTCTTGAATTTCCCGTATATTTACCTAAATTGACGTCTTTGGTGGTTAGATTTGTATCATTGAGAAAAGAATTCTCTATTATGAACAATTTGGAATGTATATTATTAATTTGTATCTGCGATATAGATCTGTATCTCTGTACTTTTCAATAAAACAGTGGTATCTAACAGCATATTTTCGGCTTTAAATCTGTAAGATCCCAGGTTCGACTCCTTTTCCTTCAAGGATTTTTTCAGTTCGCGGGTCTTTGGCCTTTTCAGTCTATCGAAGTCTAACATCCTCTCACTGTTGTGGAAGACTAAAAAGTGAGTGCCAGTTTAGTTAATGTCCTTGCCATTTGATCATGTTTCAAACTGAAGGAGTCTATCTAAAAATGCAGAGAAATTTACCATCTGGATGGAGAATTTTGGGAAGGGTTAGAAACGCGAAGACGATTCGGAATTGCATTCTATGCCTCAGAAGTAATCGGCGTTTTCTTTCCAAGCTAGAATAAATAAAGAGATAAATAAAAGACAGCAAATGATTAAATGTATTAAAATATTTTAAACATGAGATTTATATTAAGGAAAAATACAAATGCTTCAGAAGGTGTCGATATTTGGATTACAGACTTTATATTTGCTTGACATCAGAATTTCAATGAATTCCTAAAATTTTGGAAGATTTCTGCCTTATCTCTCAGTCATCCTCGGCGTTTTAGAGATTAAGATGACAATTTTGTAATTATTTGGAGATCTCATATATTTTATCTTCATCAAAGCCTGGTATGTCATAAATATAGCATAAATTAAGGAACCAAACCATCAAGCCCCATTTGATGCAGCAACTACATTTTTTTAAAAATATTAGCTTGACGTTAGAGTTGCATCTAATCCCAAACTTTTTGGAAGATTCCTGTCTTGTAGTTTGAGATGCAAACGACAAATTCTTTAATTGATTTGAAGAAGGTATAGAATTTTGCCTTCATATGACCCAGAAGAAGAAATCAAAGTATGGTAGGTCATACAGTATAGTATATTAGTCAATGAACCGAACTATCAATGTTATACAAATGTAGCTTTTAGATATAGTCAGATTTTAATGGTGCAAAAACTGCCATCGATGGCGCCATGATCAAGAAACGTGTCCTCTTTTGGAAAGATCCGGCTGCACTTGATGTAGAACAAGAATTCCCTAGCGCTCAGTTCTGAAAGATGAGGCAATGTCTTTGGAGAATGATTTCCACAAAACAGTCAAAATACTGTCGGTGAAATGTTTCTGGATTGCATGTATGAAATTCAGTTCCCTTATAATACTTCCTGTTAGATAAAAATAATTTTTTCCAACTTAGCAATGCTAATTCCGAATCCTTTTTGTGGACTCTTCTAATTTCTTACCCAGGTATGCAGTGTTTGTTTTGAAGCGTCCTGTAATTTTCGAGTACTTTCAAATCAGGATAATTTACCTAACTGAACTCAGCCTTTTAGTGTGTGACACCCTAAACTTCAATTTTTTTTCTTTTTTTTTTTTTTTTCGTTTACAAAAGAAATTTTGAGTTTTGAACATCTAATATATTTTAAAATGTTATTCTTATTTATCTACTTACTATATACATTTACCTGGTTTTTAGGATGATTTTTTATTTTTATATTGACTCAGTGTATTGTTTCTTATTATGGTCTTGATAAGTAATTTATCGAAATCCTTTTTTTTTATTTACTTTAATACCTTCACGTAATCCACGAAATAGAAATCACTATTTTTGATGAATTTTCAATAAACCAGTTTTCATGAGTGAATATTCCCAATATTTTATTTCATTCCCCGTGAAATATTAAACCACTGAAGAAATGCTATTTATTTTGTCGAAATCTCTGATAAAATAAGAAGCCGCGGTGACCTGGTGGTAAGGTCTCGGCTTCGGAACCGGAGGGTTTCAGGTTCGTGACCCGATTCCACCGATGAACCGTTGTGTAAGCGGGCCTGGTGCATGTTAAATCCGTCGGAGCCAAGTGTCTTTCCGGCGGTGTGGTGTGGTGTGCAGGCTTGGGGAGGGGCGTGCCCACTCATATGTCGTTCTCGCCATCTGACCGAGGTTCAAAATCACGAAGTCAGTCCTAAAATAGTCCTTGTGTTGCTTTAAAGTGGGACGTTAATATAACTAAGCTAAGCTAAGCACCTATAAAATAAGATTTAATTCAAAAAGAAAAAAAATCTATTGTTCCCTTGTTAATAATTTAAATCTTTCAGTACATTTTTCTTAAAATGAATTTTAATGTCTTCAGTGAATTGAACAGTTAATTATAAAGTAACTTTCCTTAATTCTCTATATTTCGGAGCAGCTGAGATTTCGCAAGAAAATGAAATATATTCAAAATTAAATGTGGTTCTGCTCGAAGGTGGAATATAAACCAAATCTAAAAAGTGAAAGAAATTGACATAAAAATACTTTCTAGCAAATTGAAAGTCAAATACAAGGCTTTCTTTCTGTAAGATAGTCTGAATAGAAATGTAGCTTTAAAAATGTTATCTGTTTTCAATAACATTGAAACTAGGATTACTTCACAACGCCCCACTAATGCCTTATGAATGATGCAGTACATTCAACAACTTTTCAGAATCAGCATTTGAAAGAAATGATTATTTAACTTTCAGATCTCGTTTAGAATGAGATTCCATTTTGTCATCATATTTTTTTCTTAATCCTGTATCACTTGAACATGGAGAGCTTTTCATACTCAAGTTTAAATAAAAAAGGCATTGTGGGCGTAGAAATTGTTACTTTTGCTTTCTATATTCAAATGTTTGAAGTTTCCTGTCTTATTTAAGAATAAGAAATACAATTCTCCTTTATAAATATTAAAATACGATTTGATGACAACGACCAGGTAAAGAAAAAAAAATCTCTTCGTGTATTTCTGACTTTTCACTGATAAGACGACTTCCTTTTCGATATATTCTACCAATTTTTTTCTTAGTTTTCTACGAGGAAACCGGAATCACTACAAGCTTCTATTTATTTGTCATTAAATTTGAACTATTCCTTGTGAGACATATGTTTAATATAGGAAGAAGTAAACACATTAGACAATTAAATCGGAAGACTAAATAATTCGTTTTCAAATGAAAAGTGAATAAGATAATAAATAATAATAAAGCGAATAAAAGTAAATAGGGAAAGATTGTCAACTTTGCAGTGACGGAATATTTTTTTGATTTTGGAGAAGAGGAATAATTTTGGTAAAAAGTGCAGTGAATTTTTTTGTTGTTTATTTATCTTTAAAGCAATTTAATTGGCGTTGTAAGAGTTAAACTTTAAAGTAGGAAAAATAATCTTATTAAAATATTTTCGAGGCTCGAATTGAGGAAACTGCTTTCTCAAATTACACTACTATTTTTCCAAATTGGAACATCAATTTCTTTATGACCAATAAGAATAAAAGGTTTTTTTATTCTGAAATTCTCAACAATGTCTTACGAATGACATTTTATGCACTTTGTTATTTCATCTTTTATCCTGGTTCTGACACATGATTCAAAATTCACATAGCTTTAATGTTTCTTTTTTTAGAACTATTATTTGACCTATTATTTGACATATGAAATATTCCCTTTTTGCTTTAACTTGTTGCACTTTCAGCTTATAAAGGTTATAGATGATTAAGGATACTTTCTGGGGTATTCCTCTGGTTTATGGGTGATGACAATGATTTAAACACTCGAATTAAGGCAAATGATTTTACGCAGTTTGTACAAGTTTCGAAAAACAACAGCAACAACAATGACAAAAAAAAAAAAAAACATTCCCCAAATCATCTTGAAACACCTTTTTTTAAGTATAATTAAGTAAATTTCTCTTCTATAATAGTATATAGTATAATTTTTTTAGAAAAAGAATAAAGATTATTAGTCTTTTTGTTAAACTATGTAATTGATAATCATTTAATGTAATAATTTGTTCTCTAATTGCAGTCAGCTCTTACCTCTAAAAATTATTCCATAAGCCACATTTGCATCGTTGCAGCATAAATTAATTTTATTGTTGTCCAAATATTTACTTAAGATACCCGTTTAATTTAGGCGACGGTTCAGATCTGGCAGATCTTTCCTTTAAATGACAATAATGAAAATGTATTCAAATGACACATTATTACAGAAAATGCAATCTAGAATTGATACTCGAAATATCAAGAAATAAATGAAATCATATTTCATGAGAAATGTATATAAATATAAAACATATTTTTAAAAAGAGATTGTAAATAAATGTATGAATTAAGAGAGAAAAATCCTAATAATAAAATGTTAACACTTAATTAAAATTTAAAGTTTGATTTTTTGAAAGTATTATTAAAAAATCGATGGAAAGAAAAAAACCTGAAAAGATAATTTAATTTACAATTTAATATATTAAATTGTAAATTTTCTATATTATAATTATAATCTTATTGACCCTGTCATCCTAGAAATAATTTTTAATACATTATTCAATAAACAGTAATAAGAATTTGAAAAAATCATAATATTTTCTCATCATCAATCTCTTTTTAGGGGTAAGAAAAAAAAATCTGTTTTATATTTTGAGATCTGCGATCTGAAACTAAATTCAATTTAGAAGAATTTCATTTACACTGATCTAAATTCAGCTAAATTTAAAAATAATAAATAACAATTAAATTTATTACCAGTTTAACAAACATTTTTCAATTCCATGTTTCTTCCATCTTTGTTAAGTAGTCTACAGTTTTTTAAAGTGAATTCTCACTGAATATAAAACTATTTTTCATTTCATTTACGGACTTAATAAGTTAAAAAAAATAACACGCAGTACATAGTTTATTCATTCGATAGCGTACAGTACTTATTTCAAAGAATTGAAATTTCCTGAAATCTTTTATTCCTTAAAATCTTTTTCTTGAAATCCCCCCCCCAAATGCTATAGAATGGATCAAAATCGAGTCAGGCAGTCGACTCCCTTCTCTTTCAAAATCCGTCCACTTGGTATTTTGATCCAACGACTTGGATTTGATCCAGCGATCTATCTAAATTACAGCCTCAACCTCTGCATGCAAAAGTGGAGTGATGCCCTTGAAGCTCATTTGCGACCACTTACTAAGACATTCACGGCCCATCCCTTTCTTTTTTATTCCTGGGGTACGAAAAGAGACCATTGGACTACTCTGCTTCTTGCAGCTGATAAAAATGTTTCGGTTATAAAAAGGCCGTAGAATGAAAATATTTAAAATCTACATATGGAAGTATACGTATTATTTTTATAGGTAGATCTGCTTGTCCGAAAAGATTATTTCTCACTCAGTTATATGTTTCCCTTATGCATAAGTTCGTTTTATGGATTGATATCAATTACTTTTCTTATTTCTTTGGGAAATAATTTTTTATTTTCTAATTAAAAGATGTATGATGTAATTATTCTTATTTCATTTTATGCGTAGCCTTAAATACGTTTAAGATTGAACGTTAAGGATGGTTCGCTGTTTTTACGTGATATTTGTTATATGGATTGGCATTGTTTAGGTTTTTTAGCACTAAAGTCAATTTTGGATATATTGTATTCAGCTTTATATTAAAAGTAGAATTATAAATAAAAAATTAATGAGTATTCAGTAAAATATGCAAATTAGAATAAGTACAAATAAATATAAATACATTGCCAAGAGACTATAAAAAGAAAGCTGAGAAAATGTGTAAGCATTTTAATTTAAATATATATGCGACTGTATCGTTGAATAAAGTTACTTACATTGAATAAAACAACATGAATATAATTATAAATCCTAGGTGGTGATTTCGAAATCGTAGGACAATCTCTGAGAATCGCTAGAACTCATTAGAACAAAAAATGATTGTATACGACTGTGGGCGGAAGCGACGCTTTGAGGTACAAGAATAAAAACTGGACACAAAATGAACCTCAAATTGTTACCTCACAGCAAGAAAAGCTTTGTAACAATGTTTTCAATAACTGCTCAAAAGGTTAATAAAACCCACTAAGTTTAAGGTTAATACAAGCTCGGAAATATCGATGCAGTGCTTAGCATACAATTTTTAGACAACTTGTAGATGATTGACATAAGAGAATTGGGAACATTTACATCTTCAAAAAATTTATTTTAAATTTTAATTTTATAAAATAGGGGGCGTTTCATCCGTTACATATTATATATAATTTGTATAGGTTTGAAAGTTTAAAAATTATATTTTAACAATGAATCTAACAGGGGCTTCTATGATGAGAAGATAAGAATTTTTTTTTATTCTTTACAGTATTTCTTTCAAATTTCAGTACGCATAGAACAATTCTATTCATTACATTCGTATAAAACTCTGTACAATAATATTTACAAGAATTATACATCGAGTGAAATATATTTTTATTTTTTCTACTCGATAATATTAATCTTAAGAGTCTATTTACATGTAAAATATCATATATTTTTTAGGTTCAAGTAGCACAACTTGAATCATTTTTTAAATATTTATTATTAGCATATTTAAATGAAAATAAGTGTAATGTAATTATTAAAAATATGATCTTATATTATGCTAGCTTATGATCGATTTTACTCAGAATTATTTTTCTCATTGTACCGATTTGTGGTTATAAATTTAAAAATTGTTGCATCACAACACATATTCTATTTTCCATTTAAAATTAAATACTTTAAGGAACAAATATTTTTCTAGTGTTTTTTATTAATAACATAAATCATTCATTCTAAATGTTCTTAATTTTCTATCAGATATAAAATTTATTGGCAAAAAAAAAATCCATTTTATTTGGAATTTTGACAATTTTTGCCATCGAGGACGTCTTCTAAGGATCATTGACACTGAGGTTCACGTTACTTGAATATTCACTAGGTATATATTACAGTTGGAAGACGTAGTTTTGAGTAATTATTGTAAGCATTGCTGTGAAGAAACTCTTGTAAACAAGGCTGTAAAGAAACAAATAAGGTTTCTTTTTGAGTCTATTTCTATTGTTTTTTCTCAGTGCTTCATTTTCACTACTGCATTTTTATACAAAAAGCATTTTTTAGCAAGTCATGCGGTCCCTCAAATTTATTTCATGAATTTTGATCATATTGTATTTACTTTAGCAAAACTAAAAATGTTAATATAAGTATTTTGGAGGACAAATCAATCAAATTAGAATGAGACATCTGAAAAAAAAATATTTAACGCAGTAAATAAAATATAGCCGGCACTTCAAAAAAATGCGTACAATACACAAGGAGTAGTTTGGACACATATATGCAGATGTTGGAATGAATTGGAGCCGCGGTGGCCTGGTGGTAAAGTCTCGGCTCTTAAGCCTTAGGTTTTCAGGTTCCAGACTTGATTCCACCAAAGAATCGGCATGTAAGGGGGTCTGTTGCACGTTAAATCCGTCAGTGCCAAACGTCCTACCACTGGTGTGGTGTGGTGTGGAGAGGGGGTGCCAGCTCAGATGTCATCCTCGTCATCTGACCGCGGTTTGCAAAATTGCGAGGTCCGTCCCAAAATAGCCCTAGTGTTGCTTTATAATGGGATGTTAATATAACTAAACTGAAACTAACTAATGTTTGAATGAATTAATGTTAATAACTTCATTACACGTTCCAATGTGAAAAAATTAATAAGAAAATAGGTAACATAATACTTTCTTAGAAGTAAAATGGAAAAAAAATAAACAGTTTTCAAAACCATACTCTTATTTATACATTAAAAAATAAGTATTTTATTTGCATTATTCCCCGATTTTTAGTCTTTAATTCATTTATTCCTTATTAAATGTATTTTGAAATATAGAAATTAATTTTTTTTATCGTGTTCTTTAGCAGACGCCAGTCGATTAAAATCAAAATTTAATTAAATTTGTCTATTAACTGTTAATTAAGTTCTGAAAATATTAAAATAATATACAGGGTGATCAAGAAATAACAGGAAGTGTTCGGAGCCTTGTAGCGTGTTATGCATTGGACGAAACGTAACAAAATTTGGCCACCGTGCCCATTAAAGTATGCTGTTCCGATTTGTCAAGGAAAAAAAAAATGAGTACCAAACAATGCCGATAGGGAAAATTCTGGCGCTGTGATCGAAAACTTCATTATGTAATTTGCATATACGGGTACTTTGTGATACGATATCGAGGATAAAAGGCAGGGTTTGCTGGAATTCAAGTCATTCTCTAAAATTCGCCTTAGATGGCGTTGTCACTACGTGAACGTGCCTTATTAGTCAAGCTGTTTTATTATCCA
Source organism: Argiope aurantia (assembly GCA_026543865.1). Classification (NCBI taxonomy): domain Eukaryota; kingdom Metazoa; phylum Arthropoda; class Arachnida; order Araneae; family Araneidae; genus Argiope; species Argiope aurantia. The sequence goes on along the minus strand of JAPMOR010085606.1, from coordinate 2,758,449 downwards.
CATAAAAATTCCAGAGCTTCTCTTCTAGAATACCGGAGGTTAAAATAGTTACGTAGAGGATGATGACTATAATGAAATTACAAAGAATGGTAGAAAAATTCGAAACAACAGGAATTCTTGGTGTGCAACCAGGCCGAGGACAATTTCTGGTTATGGGACTATTTGAAAGCTTGAAAGGCGTTGAGTATCAAGGACATGTTCCTGACATTCCCACTTTAAAAGAACAAATAGCGTTACATGTCAGATGAATAAATGTCTATATGCTGCGAGCCACAGTCGAAAACCTCGTGTACCGCATGCAATTAATTATTGGAACATCAAGCTAGTGGTCGCCTTGAGCCAAATTTGTAAGTTGCTATAATAAACATTTTTCATTAGTATTTGGTGTATTGTTATTTACTGTTTCCATTGGCAATTATGTATTCTTTGTTTCACACATTATGCGCTTGCAATGCCAGGATTTCCCCTATCGGCCAATTTTTCGCACTATTTTTCTTTTGACAAATCGAAACCGCATACGTTAATGTGTATGGGTGACCAAATTTTGTTATATTTCGTCCAATACATAACACACTACAAGGCTCTGAACATCTCCTGTTATTTCTTGACCACCCTGTATTTTCATTAGGAATACACAGCTGTACAAAATTTCAGAATTATAACACATGATATGAGCAAATCATCTAATACAAAATTCCATCTTTTATAAATGGAACAAATCAGATTAAATGAAATGGTTTTAAAATAGAGATCAGAAAGATAAAAATTGTTTGATGTAACTGTTTTACGACACTTGTACTATCTTCGAGGAATTTGAGCATGTTTAATGACACAACATTGTTGTTTTAATACTAAGACAAACAGTGCCTTAAATTCCCACAACACATATAAATGAAATTTTGAGAAATGAAATATAGCTGAATAAAATTAATTCATCTATTTCTGCATGAAAGATTGAAAAAATTTTCAACTCATGACGAGAAACAATGTAAAATTGTAAGGAATTGAAACCGTATCCCTGGAAATAGTAGAGCCGAAATTAGCGACCTGGAAATATTGAAACCGAATTTTGAAAACAATGGAATTTTTGAAAACAACTAAAAGTACATCAGTATCTGATTTTTCTGTTTGCTTTGGGTTTTCTAATTCAATGGATTACTATTGATAACGTTTTTATTATAGTCACCATTTTGTGAAAAAAGTGTGGAAATCGACAGACGTCCTTTTTCTGAGATAATGGATAGCATGAAAATAACGATGGTAAGAACTGACATTTCTCATTGTGAGTTCTTTCGATTTATTTCCGCAAGGAAATGAAATTTTTCTGAATTATTCTGTGAATTTTCCCATAAAAAATAAAATCACTTGGAAAAGAACACAAAACCTGAAATAAAACCACTGAGAGAACTATTTCCTTGAATCTCTTACGTACTTCCAGATTGTGCAGAGCTTTATGTTAAGCTTTGCTCTGTAGAGAATAACATCAAATACGCTTTGTGAATACTTATGTTACTTACTATTTGGTACTTGGCGCGTTGTTACCGCAGAAGAAATAATTTTGATAATATCGCTGAAATTTGTAATAGCTGACAACAACCTGTGTAGATGACTATTCATTAATGAGAAAAGAAATTAGCGCCTGCACTAAGTATTTTCGGTTTTATTTCACTCACACTGATTGGCATCAATCATAATATTTTTATTTTGTTTAATATACGTGAGATTAACTCCGAATGACATGTGTTGTTTGCAGTTTACTCTTTGTCTTTTATAATTTTAAAATATAACCTTCGCGCAGATGCAAGCAATAAGTTGACCAAGTTTAAATGCTATCGGTTGAACGGTACGGCAGGGCATAAGGTACGGACAAACAAAAATTCATTTTTATATATTAGATATGATAACTGTACTGTGCCTATGACCTTCGCGCAGGTGCAAGTAATAAGTTGACCAAGTTTCATTGCAATCGGTTGAACGGTACGGCAGCGCATAAGGTACGAATAAACAAAAATTCACTTTTATATATTAGGTGAATATATACACAGGGTTATTCACAGGGTAAGCATTTAGTGATTAACTTTGATTGTGGGCCAGCATATATTAACAAATAATTCTTACAATTGAAAAAGTGCCGGCGACATGGCATAGGGATAGAGAGTCTTCCCCTTATTCTTGGCATCCCGGGTTCGAGTTCTGGCTCGGGCATGGTTGTTCTCTTCCCTGTGCTGTATCTGTGAGGTGTGTGAAAGAGCCCCCCTGTAAAAACGGGTTGTGCAAGTGAATGTGTGTATCATCTTCATATGAGTTAGAAGTTAGACTTCTGCCCTCGGGTGCTCAGGAGCTTTACCCTCAGAAGCTACTGCACACTCAACTTAAATCACTGACAGTTCGTCAGCGGGCTTATAAAGTGCCATAGGTAACAACAATAACAATTGAAAAAGTGGTGCAAATGTAAAGGATATCAGCAATGGGCAATTCGCCAGTGAATTCAGCAAAGAAACAGATATACTAGATAAAGTGTGCAACACTGATGCTACAACCTAACTTAATCCACGGCGCATATAATTAATTATATGTAATTAATTAATATGTAATTAATTATACCTAGTTCCATATAATTTCCAATCAAATTCTAAACTTTGAGATTAAAATAAAATTTGTGTACTTACTCGTCTCAGGCTCTATATTTAAAAGCAAGTTACATTATTGTTTGAAATTCAATAAGATTTCTTTAAAAAAATATTTCTGTTTAATTAAAATAATTGAAAAGTAATTTCACTAAAAAGGTTGTAACCTAACCATAGTAATTAACTAGGTATGCAATTGTATATATATTTTTATCTATTTTTGCCACTAACAAAAAATTAATAATTACTAATAAGTAATATAAGCGGTCGACAATATTACTTTAAATGTCTGATATTTTGAAAATGAAATTTTTTTCCGGATTATTAACCAATGGAAGAAACTGCATACGGGATAAAGCAATTTAGAAGATTTTAGTAAATTATTAGCAAAAAAAAATAGGGAAATTAAATGTAGAGTTTTGTAGAAAAGAAAGATAAAAAATTGAACTCAAATCGATATTTTTGAGACCTTCTCCTATCCAGACACTGTAACAAGTCTGATGGTGAAATGGCTTTTCTTTCAAAACAGAAGATTCAGCAAAGGAAAGGTTTGAATAAATCGCAAACAGCTCTCTGTAAAACCAGCTTGAAATTTGAAAAATTACAGTTGATGGAACTGTCGTCCCCTAAATCCTTGGATGAAATTGAACAACAAAACATGGTGACAAAAAATTTAATAACAGAGTGATTTTTTTCGAAAACCTGTCAGAGTTTTTTCCCAATTTCTTGATGCTGAAAAAAATTGCTTGCGTATATTTTCCTTTTTTTAAAAGAAAGTATTTTTGCCGTCAAAAAATTCGAAGTCGAGAATTCTGACGAATTCCAAATTTCAGACCTTTCTGTGCCGGGAAAAACACCTTCCTGAAATTATGTCTGTCTGTCTGTGTGTATGACTTTTTGTCTATGAACATAACTTTAAAATATTTTGACCTAGGTGGATGAAATTTGATATGTGATCTTTCCATCGAATTTAAAGATTTCTGTCAAATTTTAGACGAAATCCATTCATGTAAAACTGTTTATCCAGCTTTTCGAATGCAATTTAACGCAATAACTATAAAACGATAAAAGTTAGATTAAAAAAAAACATTGCTACATAGGTTTCACATCAAAAAGATAGATCCATTTCAAATTTGGAATCAAGTCCTTGAAGAAGATGATCATCTATTGAGCTATACTTTCGTATGCATGTAAAGGCAATAACTCAAAAACACAATAGCTTAAATGAATGAAATTTGGAATGCGATCTTATTTAAGATTATATTCCAAATTTCATTCATTTTCAATAAGATAATAATAGCAGTCATGTGCCAAATTTTTTCAATCGGTTGGGAACAGGCGTCCAAAATACATATTCGATTTTCTGGTACTTGTGTATTAACCGCATGCTAGCAATTAATCGTCAAAAAAAAAAAGAATCAAAGATCTCAAACTAGATTCAGTTAAAACACTGATAACACCAAAGATCGATATTTCGTAACTATTATTCGCCAAGCCAGTACCAGTTTCTTTTTGCCATATACGAAACTCAAACTTCTCATGTATGGGATTCTTAAAATAAAAATCTGCGCACTCGTGGCGTTCACAGCCTTTCCGAGGTTACCAAATTTAAGTGGGGAAAGGAATGATTCCCTTATTAGAGCGTATATTACTGATGCTTTTTTTTATTAGCGTTACAATTTTTTTTTGAAATATCGCAGATTTTTCAAATTCATTATTAATTTTCGCTGATTAAAGAAATTATCTCATACAGCGTTTTAGAAAATACATCGAAAGTCTCTTGCATGACTATTTATAAATGTCGATATTATTCAAAGCATACTGTTCACATTTATTTTGAATTAAAAATTCAAATTCAAATTATTTAAAATTTTAATTTAAAATTCAGTGAATTGTGACAGCAACTAACAGAATTTTAAACTCGACATACATATTAGCTTTCATACATACGAAAGAGAATTTAGAAATATTCTAAAATGTTCTTCTCCCAATAATACGGCGAGCTTTACGAATAATCGATATCGATCAATACTTTTGGCCTTTGGTAACAAGACCGTATGCAACGTAATTATTTTGATTGTCGTGTTTTTGAGTTCACATGAACGGACAAGTTAACAGACTGTCAATACAAGGACAGATTTAGCTCAAAATTAGATACTGAACGCAAATTTAGACAGAAAAATCATATTTTACATTTCATTCACTCAGTCTGTTGCGTTTTTGAGATCGAATTCATATACACACTTACAAACAGATAGATTTATTCGCTGATAGATTTGGTCCAAAATTTGTGAAGTATCTTCATAATGAAACCATATAACGAATATCATCTTTGTAATTCGTTCCACTTTTGAGTAAGCTTCTTCGTAACGTGTAAACAGAGGCTTTCCTTTTCTAATATTTCATCCAAAATTTTACTACAATCCATGCCGTTAAGATCATGTATTAAATTTCTTTTGTTTAAATTGTTACATTTTTGTGTTATCCTGATCTCAGAAAAACGAAACTTCAAAAATGTGGGTTTTTTTCTTGACTTCCAATCTAAAACGTGATTATTTTTAAACTCTACTTTTTGACAATTAAAACACGTTGTCTATGTATAGCACGGAAAATTAAAATTCATAAGCTAAACTAAAAGTAAATAAGAAAATTATCCTTTAATTTATTTTTCATATTGGATTAAGGTATCTGACTAGGTATAGAGATGTTTCTTTCAAAATTTTTTTTAATATTTATATGATGCTTTTTTTATTAATATAAGGAAAATTGATGAATAAAAGTGAAATTATTAAATACATATGTAGCATTTGAAGAAAAAGCATATATTGGATGTAAATTGTAGCATTTGTTTACAAAAATGAGGATTGTTATCATTTTTAACTAAACTTATTTTTAACTAGCATTTATTTACTAAAATTGTTGCATTTTTTCAGTTTTCTTTGTAATATTATCTATGTAACTAGGGATTGCAATATCGGACCAAAAGTTCAATACCGGTATTCGGTATTTTTCAGATCTTGATACCGGTTTTAATACCAGTAGTAGAAATTTTAGAAAAAGTCAGAAAACACAGGTGCTTCTCAGTTTTATTAGAGAATGTAAATATCACAAAAAATAATTTGTAACTTATAAATTATAACAGTATATAAAGAATCACAAAAAAGTAAAAGAACATCTTATTTATTTGAATCACAAAAAAGTGTAAATATCACTATTCAGTCTGTGGTACTATTACAAATTTTTGAAATATGATGCTAAAAACATAATGCATCAATTGTACTGTCATTAAGCCTGGAGCGTAATTTTTTGCAAAAATTACCAGCTGTCGAAAACGCTCTTTCGGCATCTACGCTAGTTGGTGGTATTGTTAGCAATGCACGATATATTTTTTTCACGTATTTACCTCTAAATACCTCATCTTCAAATAAATCGATTTCTTGTCGGATGGTATTGGATATAGATGATTTCTGTATTGTATTTTGACAGTTGAATTTTTTTTATTTATTGCTAATTCAAATTTTTGTTGAAAAGACAATTCCTTTTCACTATCGACATTAATGCCATCATAATCTTCGATAACTGCACCGAATTCTTCTGAATGTGGATAGGTTTGTGGGTAAAAAAATTTAAGAAAATTTAGTATAGACTTGATCATATTTGAATTGGTTAGTATATTTTCTTCTTTTTCATTTTCATTATCATTATAATTATGTAAATACTGTAAGACATTTTCTATTTCGGTATGCCTTTCTTCTGTGCGATTTTTCAATGTAATTTATAATTCTTCAAAAAGTGATATGTGCTGTTCTTTCAGTGATTGCAACATGAAATTTATTGTTGCATTAGCTGTTAATAAATTAGAATCTCTCTGGCATAATACCTCAGCATCCAGTTTTATTGGAAGTAGAGCTGTTACAGTTCTGGATATTAAGTCGAATTCACTATCTGAAAAATTAATTTGCAGGTTTAAGCCGATTATTGCTTTTTGGATTGGATTTCTCAGTTTCAAAAATCGTTCCTTATTAGGAGTAAACTGTTCCAACGTGTTTTAGAATCTAATATTAACATATATTCTGTTTTATTTTCGGTTAGTATATATTTTTGTAATATGGCATTTTTTGTAGGGAAAGTTTAAATATTTAACATTTAATTATATGTAATGTTTACAACCTCGAGTCTTCATTGTTAAATGTAAATATCTCCTCCTTTCATCTTTCCTTTCACCCCTATTTTGTCGAATTAAACCCATCTTAACGCATGCGCAAAAGCACGGAAGGTTTTACAATCCGTTGTCAAACAGTATTTTATCACTTCTCTTGATAGTACGATGTAACTTTGTATTCACAGTCTAATTTATTTCGCCCGTTAGGGAGACATAAAAATAAAATCGTATACTATTTTGTTATGTTGGCGATCCCTGAACATAGAGTGGAGACAATTTAAAACATTTCTAGTAAATATCGAAAAAACGGCATTTAAACCTGTAAATACCGGTTTTACAAAATTGAACAATTGGCTCAAAATACCGGTATTCCGGTAGTGCAATCCCTATAGGTAACATATCTTAGACTGAAACTAACTATTATCTAAGAATTATATACAAAAATAAAACTTTTTTGTGTAATATATGAAATTACTATGAATTTTTGGAATTTTTTAAAAGAATATTTACATTAAACAATCATAAATACACTTCTAGAGCATTCAACACCAAAATCCATTGTTCGTTCCATTCTGCATAACATATCGAACAATAATTATAAATTGCATTGAGATATCTTGATGATATTTTGAGATACGACCGTACTCGTGTAGTAGAATTATGAAAAAACTCGTTCTTCAGAAAATGCATTAAAATTTTTAATGCTTATGAATAAGCATCACTTACATGTCAGTAGTTTACTATAACTTGAGCTCGAATTGACATAAAGACAAAATAAAGATATCACTAGAAACAGAAACGTACCGATTTTTTTATACTGCAAAAATAAAAATGCGAATTTTCATCCAAATTCATGTTTTCAATCTAGTCGGATTTCCTTAAAAAGAATCAAAATTGTTTCCTACACAAACTACAAAATTTCCATATCCAGTACGCTTTGTACACCCATTCGAATGGTTTTGCACAATCAAATGCTTCAGTGAAAGGTACTTATACTAAATCCGATTTGTATCATGTTTGAGAATGCAGATATATTTCGAAATGGAATTTTATTTATGGAAAACTGAAGAGCGACTCAAACTCGGGATTATTTTAAAATTGAAGAAAAATGCATTCTCAGCATTCCATTTGAATTTATTCATTTCTTTGGAATTTTATTGTAATGTTTCGAAGACTTAACTTGAATCCTTTTCCAAAACAAAGGTTTAACAGGTGACACGTCGAAATGTTTTATCGATTCAAATTTCAAACGTACAGTACAAATTCTTTATTTATTCCTAAACAAAAATTCATTTTTTGTATATTTTTTTCTATTTTTTAAATTCTAAAGAAACATGAGATTTTAATCGGTAATATTTCACGTTAAACTGATTTCTTTTATTGCACTGATTTTTTTTTGCCCATTATATGACATGTTGAGAAGCAGATTGAAATGAAGAGAACGAGCAAATGCTTCAAATTACTATAGGACAACTAAACCTCCTTTGATACATCCTGATTTTAAAATAAACTTTCTATTTTCGGCATGATGTGAAAGTTGTGGATTGGTACACTCAAGTTCTAAAACATTGGTATACAATATACAGCATTGGAAAATTTTGGTAAGTAACACCAAAACAATCGATTACATTACTCTAGATACAGCATATAATTTGAATTCAAGACATAAAGCGATGTTTCTCCATTTTTAATTTAAAAAATGTGCGTTACTATGTATTTTATTTATAATACTCTTTCTCATTTATATGTCTCATTTATATTCTTTTACACGATTTTCATTTTTCCTGTTTAATTATGGCTGTCAATTTTATGCTTTATCAAATTTGAATATTTCCATTGAGTTGTTTGATATGTACTTTTAAAACAAAAATAACCAAATACATCTATACCAAACCAGATAAGTGTCAATGAACTCTAGAGATTGAGGTATAATGTGGTGTTAAGATGTTTAGCATATAATTTTACGAAGAAAACCAAATTATTTCATCTTAAAAATAAAATAATACCACATATTCTGGTAACAACATTTAGCTAGTAGCGATGTAGTTCAATGAAAATATTATATATTTTCGAGCAATATATAACATCTTTTCGGATGATATCCGTTTTCGGAAATGTGTCAATCCGTCCAGCTATTTATATATGAACCGGTAACTCAAAAATCGCAACGTATAAGATGTACAACTCGTTGGACCAAATTCGTCAACCAAGTTTGAACCAAAAGGGCCAAAGAATTGATTGTATATTGGTCTGTTCATTCGTGGGTATGTGCAAAATTTGCAACAGAATTGGTTGGTAAATTTAGTATATGATCACGCCATAATTCCATATCTCAGTTAAATTTTGGATTAAATCCATGATCTTGTTTATACATATGCAGACATACTGATTCTAAACGCTAAACAAATAAAAACTGATGTCGCATCTCGGAGCCAAAATTATTGATTTAAATAAAATTTTGAATCTAAATGGTGTAAGAAAAGAGATCCTAAATGCATTCTTAATTTTTTTCATTATACTACGAATATAAATATAAAACGTGCCCTATGGCATAATCATATGAAAAAGTCATAGGGAAAAACTCGCACCTGTTATATTTCCTTCATAGCGCAAATAAACCTGCATTTCTGTAGGCGTTTTAAATTTCGGTCGTTTCGCTTATTCTCCGTACATAACTTAAGCGATGTGAAACATTCTAGATTTAATAAAGAGATCTTTCCGTAATAATTTCTGATCTGTTGGTTTGCTTAGCAAATGGCGCGAGAGAAAGTGAACGAGTGGATAAACAGTGCTGGACAAACATTCTGTATCAGTAGTGGGAACAAGTAGGTACAGGGTGGGCGTCCTTTCGACTTTTCAGTCGATTCATCCTTTATGAAATATTTTATTTATTCAGTTATTCAAATGAAATGTTAGACGATGTTACAAATAGTTTTAAATGTTTCAGGCATTGTCTTAAATTAGGAGAGTAATTTTCAATATTTAGATCAGGAGCAGTTATTCGGCGTTTTATTTCAGTCCTTTGATTTATTATATCAACTGACAATCTTCTTTATTCAGTTTTAAAAGGATTTTATTTGTTTAAAGAATATATCTGGATATTATTTTCATTTGAAGGCAAGAAATTTTGTATAGTTTTAGCGGCATAATTCATTATAGCAAATAAATATTTTGTGTGTTTCAAATCGCATTATAAAAATGTATCTATATTTTCACTAAATTTTTTTAATCTCTTAAGCTATTACATAAGAACTCGTTTGAAACGAAATACAGTAATCACATAAAGTTTCCAATGCTAATTTTTAACTCAATTTGGAAAAATAATCATTTCTAGTTATGTTCACTTAAATAAGAGAAAAGATTATTACAAATTCTTAAATAAGAAATCATTAATCAAGTGAACTTAAAATAGCGATTGAAACATTTGTATTTTGTTTCCTTCCGGGCATTTCCGGTCTGATTACTAAACTGTCTCGGAGTATTATAAAGCAAACATTTGTATTTCCGGTATGTATCCATCCGAGGACAGAAGCACCCCAAGAGAATATATATATATATTGATCAGCATTGTTCAGTGTCTCCTGTTACTAACAAGAGGGCTAAGACAATTTTATAGTTAAATCTTGAAATAAATTTTTCATAACAGGATTAATAAAATTAATTTTAGTGAACAAAGAATGAGTTTGAATTGATTCCGAGAGAAGCCGGTTAATGAATTTCAATCTTTAATAATAATAATAAAGGATAATGTGGTGCTCTACAGACCAGGCTGCTTGACCCAGACCTATCAAATTCGGCAAAAGCAAATTTCTGAGTTGAAAGCGACTTTTTAGGAAATATTATACTTAATTAAATTAAATTAATTTTATCTTATTGAACTTAATAAAATAAGAGATTTTTGGTGGGTTTATTTTACGGCTATAAATTTCCAAAATATAATTTGGAGAAAACTGAAAAATAATATTCACCCCGTTTTAACAATTTTAAAAGATCTTTTCATTGACCACAATTGAGTTATGTCATTTTTTTCACAAATTTTGACAATTTTTAAAAATATTTTTTGTATAATATTTGGTAATAGTTTTCATCGTTGCAATGATATTCAGACTATTTACATTGTTTCCCCTTTCATCATTCCAATGATATTCAGACTATTTACATTGTTTTCTCTTTCATCATTGCAATGATATTCAGACTATTTACAATGTTTTCTCTTTCATCATTGCAATGATATTCAGACTATTTACATTGTTTCCTCTTTCATCATTGCATTGGTATTCAGACTATTTAAACTGTTCCCTCTTTCATCATTGCAATGGTATTTAGATTATTTACATTCTTTCATTATGGATTTAATCATGAGATTTTTTTCCATTATTGAAAACTTAAGAAGAAAATTCTATTCATCTGTCCAGTTTACGCGAGGGATGAGAAAATAAAGTTATAGTATTACGAAATACAAAGCGCAATTAAAAGATTAGAAGACTCGACTCCTTCAGAAAGGTTCATGTACGCAATAAGTAGGACATGTATAAGGCTAATAAAATAACTTGGTTTAATGTCTATCAAAATCCCCTCCTTAAAAATACTTTGTGGGGGAAACATGCAAATTTGAAGATTTCTGTCAAATTTTGAACGAAATCCATTCAAAGGAAGTTTCTCTGCCTAAAGAGCAGTTAACACGATAATACAAAACGAAGAGAGATATATACATAAAATTTGGTACTTAGATTTAACTTTAAAGTGTAGATATGTACCGAATTAGAAGTCAAATACGTCAAAGGGCTGCCCAACTGTTGGTCTATACTTTCACAACATGTAAACACGATAACTCAAGAATGCAGTGACTTAAATGTATGAAATTTTTTACGTGACTTTGTGACTACAATTGTAGCTCTATTTCAAATTTTCGTCTTATTCCTTCGGAAAAAATGCGTTCAAAAATCACATTTGGTTATCTTGTTCATTCATAATATTCCGGCGATTAATCGCCAAAGATCGCTCTCTAATAGGCTCTATCACAACTTTTGTTTTTTTATGATCATGTTTTGTTCAATGTATCAAATTCGTTAAAGATTTTCTAATTTTATTTAGATAAACAAATTTGAAAGAATGTTTGTCCAATGCAATCTACTGAAAGGTTCTTGCACTTTGAAGAAAAATAAATGCGAATAATTTGATTGGTGTGTAGGAACTAATATTTAGGGAACTACCATTTTCGTCGTAACAACAGACATTATGCTGCTTCAGTAACTCGGTGGAAGTTATCGATCATTTCGTTCGAAACTGTTATCCCATTAAATGTTTCCCACAGTCTTTATTACGTGGAACGTCAAATTTTTAGTCGTTACAGAATACTTTCATTCCCCGCCCTTTAATGATGTGTGGGATTTGGAACTACATTAAAAGTATTTTTCCCCCTTAAATGGGGTGATTTATCGACGTGTTTTTACTGGAGGTCATACACAGCTATGAAAATTATATGATATCAGATTTTTTGTATTCCTAGTCTCTTTTTTTCTATCTTCTTTAATGAAAAAATCTTGCTTTATCATGTTTTTTTAAAAGGTGAATGGTTTCTTTCGAAAACCGCATTTGAAAGGGAATGAAGATTTTTTATTAAAAAGCACACAATCTAAAATAAAATGTTTTTCCTAATTGTCCATAAAATTTTTTGTAAAGTTTTTCAGTTAATTATTAGAGGTTTCGTTTAAGGACATCATTATTTATGAGCGTTTGATTATACATATATACTGTTATGTACTATACTGTTTTATTACGATCACACTGTTTTTAATACTTTGAAATTAATTTAATATTATTATCTTTACACATGCAGGTTTCCAACAGATATTACTGTTATTGCTTTCTTCATCTGTGAACCTGCGTAGTCACTTTTATTAACAAATTAAAATTCTATTCATGTTGATTACTGAAGTTAGACAAGTTAGTTTATATTTATCAGTGCCTTTCTTAGAGCTCATTGTTATTTTTTCAGTTACATTTTGCAATTCCGCTTCATTATTATAAGCCGTTCTGAAGAATATTCAATAAGGGTTTATTTGATGATCAATGCATGTGATTATTTCGGACGGAATTTTTTGAGTTTTCAGTTCAGTTACCTTAATGTCCAGTTTTAAAGCAACTATAATGTTGTTTTGATATGGATCTCGCAATTTTGAACCATGGTCAGATGACTAGGCCGGCATCTGAGCTGGTACCCCCTGTCCAAACTTCCACACCAATGGGAGAACGCTCGATCCTGACGGATTTAATGTGCACCAGACCGCCTTACACAACGGATTTTCAGCGGATTCGTGTCTCGAGCCTGAACCTTACCACCAGACCTTCGTGGCAACCGATGAAAGTTTTGAAAACTACTCAGAAATAGTTATATTCTTGAATTTTTACATAAAAAAGATTGAAAAAATATGCATGAAACCAAAATATGTTAAATGACAAAAGCCTTTTTTTATAACTGAAAAAAGGGGGGGGGGAGGCTTTTATTTGGTTAAAAAGGTTTAAAACAAAAATTTTTTTTGTTTAGATGTTGGTCAAATGAATTTCTTAAAATTTTCCAGATAACTTAGGAAATATATTACCTAATTCCTGGCATAAAAATAGGTGGTAATTTTATTCACTCTTTAAATATTCTGTTTAAATTGATAAATAACATAAAATTTAAATTTTTTTTCTCGTTGTGAAACATTAAAATAGATACAAAATATTTCTCTATAGATTACTTATTCTCCAGTTCAGGAACTACAAAGTATATTGAGAAATTATTATATCAAATTTGCTTTTTAAAAGGCGCGTTTTTATGAAGTTTTTGTAAGATAATTCTATCAAAAATTAGATTTTGTGAAAAATATTTTAAAAATGTAAAATAGCATTAAAACATTTTAAAAATCATTAAAAATGTTTTTAATGCTATTTTACATTTTAAAAATTATTTTGATAGTTATTATATCAAATTTGAATTAAAAAAATATGCACTAGACTACAATTCATGAGAATTTCGTGCGAAGATTCCACCTAAAATTAGAATCTGTGAAAAAAAATGTTTTTAAAGATGTAAAATAGCATTAAAACGTATATAAATGTAGGCATAAAAATCAGTGTAATTTCCTAAACAATTGACTTAAAAACAAAATTCAAATGTCTTTATATAGAAAACCGTTTAAACAGTAAAAATATTAAATTTAAAAAAAATCCATCTCCGCAAAAAAAAAAAAAAAAAAAAAAAAAAACGTAATTATTTACTTTAATGTGTTTATTTTCTCGTAGTTCTGAAACCTATATACTTTTTCATTTTCACCTCTTAGCATTTTTTTTTATCTAAAAAATTAGTGATTTTAATTTTTTAAAGATTCATAGTGCAAGACGTTTCGGATAAACAGTAATTTAAAGAATTGAAGTTATAATATTAGTTTGTCATTTTGTTCAATACCTGCTCATCTGTTTCCAACGTTTTAAAACTCCAATCATAATTTCTAAAATATGAAGTTTTGCTAAGCCATCCGATAAAGCTAAATATTTGAGTTTTAGTTTCAGAAAATCAAGATACAGTTGAGAAAACTATTATAATGGTGACGAACCAGTCTAACAATTTTGTTTTTATATTCTCCTGAAAAAAGCATAACGGGCTTCAAAATTCATATGATTTTTATCACGTAGTCATTAACTGTCTACAATATAAAATTTCTTAGGTGTCTGAAAGTATTTTAAGAGAAAAGAGGCTTTCTGGTGTTATTTTTCAAGTTTCTGTTTAATGAGCTTCAACAGGTAAAGAAGAAAAACAATCTCTGAAAATAGGCCATTAGAATAATACTATCTTATTAAATAGTTAGAGAAATTGCACGCATGGATTAGAAAGACATCTATTAGCAGTTAGTACTAGAAACATGAATCTGGAAAGTATCCAGCCTTTCTTTCAGCTAATGCCAGATATATCGATCCACACAGGTAATATTACGTGATAGAATATTCAACAATCGAAAGAATATTTAAAGCGAAGTATTTTAAATCTATCTGTGATATTGTTCACTAGATAATGCAATTGAGAAGTAACTATTAATATTTATGAATAAATTTAATGCAACTTCTATTCAATTAGTATTAAAAAACAAAAAGTTTATAGCAAAAGTTCATCTTTTCTCACATCTTAGGTTTCTTAAGTGGTTGCTGATTCCTTTCCATAATTTGATAGAATTAAAAGATTATCAAAATGAGCAAAAGAATGAAGGTTGATTCTTTCCTCCTTATCGCCCCACATTTTTGCACTTTAAGTAAAGTTGATTTGTCTCATCCTTCGAAAGATGAAATTTGTAATCGAGTTTTTTCGCTCTCTTTCTGTTATGATACAAGTTTTAAGTTTTTTAAATTTGTGTATACTCGGTAAAATTGTGGTATATTAACATTTTTAGGATCAAATTACTTCTTAATCAATCAATTAAATTGCGATTCTTTCCGACTAGAATCACAATTTCATTCTGCCTAGTCAAAAATTGTGTAAAAAAAAAACGATTTGAGGATTTCTTAATGGTAATAAGGTAATAATAATAAATTAAAAATTATAAACTAAAAAAGCAAAATTAATAAAGACAAAGTTTCCTTTTTTGGTAAATTATGTAAAGGGTGCTTTAATAATTATATTACGTTTTATTAAATTTATTTTAAAAAAAACTTCTTGAATACCGAAATTTTTGACGCTAACTCTTGTAATTTATATCTTGTTAAATGTTTTTAGTAAGTATATGAAACATAGAATTCAGTTACATAGCCTATGGCAAAGAATTTGTTCCATTCTTTTTTGTTTATCGAAGTTTTATGCTTAATGACGGATTTAACTGTTTTTCCTGCCAATTAAACAAAATTCAGATTCTCCTTCTTTCCATACCGCAGTTCTGGTGTAGAAATCTTTTTATCTAACTTTTTTTATATTCTTTTTCAATAATTTTCTTTAAAATTAACTTACGTCTGGTATACTTATGAAGCTGGTTTACTAAATGGATTTAGTTATATATATAATATATATATATAAGAAATAACCAAAAATACAAACATTATGAAATATCAATTAAAATTTACTTCTGAAACAAACTAAAAAAATCTAAAAAAATTGATTCTGAATCAAACTATAAAAGATACGATTGTATATAGAGAGCGCTAATGCTACTTCTACTGAAACACAAATGAGCTTAGCCAAATTAGTAAGAATATTAAGTTAATATAAGCAAAAGAATAAAATAGATTTTTTTAAAAAGCAAGTCATGAGGGTTCCATATTGTTGGATGAAAGTCAGACCCCTCATAGAAAAAATACCTTGTTTGAATCCCTGCTTGAGAGTGACTCTTGAGAAAGTCCTCAGGCCGGATTCATAATTTCTTTTTTGATTTGATTTTATTCTTTTGTTTATATTAACTAAATATTCTTACTAATTTAGTTATATAGTAACCAATCTAAAGTAAGAATATATATATATATATATATATAGATAGATAGATAGATAGATAAAGAAAAATTTAAGCTATTTTATTTGATGCTGAAAACGAGCCCGAAATCATCAATATTCAACAGGCGTAGATATTCATATCCAAGAATTTTCCTAAGAATTGATATTAACAAAACAAAGCTCAAAATGCTTCATGTTAAGCGAAAATGAATCGATAAAGTATTTAAAATACGTCATTCCAATTTTTTTCCTCCGCTAAAAGTTATCTGCAAACACTTAAAAACCTTTTATGGTATTTACTTAAGTGATACTTTCAGTTGCAAAAAGGAGAAAAAAAAGTTAAAAAAGCAATCTATGTTTCTAGTACCGTAGCTATGATTTCCTCCTTCAGATGATATCTGTTTTTACATTTCAATGATTTTTGACTAAATGTGTCGCTCCTTCTTCTTTTTCTTTTTTCTTTTTTTTTTCTTCAATCAGATCTCTGAGGTTTTACTTTTTAATCCTTTAAGTGGCGATGCCGATGAATTTACATCTATCATAGCAGCTGCAGATTAAGTTCTAAGAAACTACTTTTATAATGAATTTATTGATCGTCTATTTCAATTTTGAAATTGTGTGAAAGCAGTAGATAATTCCTTGTTTTCAAATTCCTTTCAGTTATTATGCATGCATGAAAAATATTCTAAAAATAATTTTGAAACGTTTTTCTAATACAAGTTTCCTTCCCCCCCCTCAAAAAATAGTGATGTCACTCCTTTGTTCCATTTAATAATAATCAAATAGGCGGATATAGTTTTGCCTGTATATCTTATGATTATTATTATGAAAATTAATATTTAAACTTTTAAAAACTACTGCATGACGCGTGTTACAACTTACCCTTATTCCAATAAACTTCTGGCTCCCCTCATGTGATGCAAGAATCATAACCTCCATTGTGAAAGACTCAAACTCAGATCACTTCCTAAAGACATATTTCATATCATCGATGATATCACCGTCAACCAGACACAAACGCTATTGTAAATTGAAAGAAGCCAAACTAATGAATTAAAGAACAGTTGGAGAACTTGTGGTTATTTTTACTTTTTGAAAATATCTTGAAAGTCTTCGAAAATCTCACCGAGAACATATGACACAAAAGAAAACAACGGTGGAACTCTCTTAGCATTTGTATTTGTAACATATCGATTAAATATGTATTTAATGATTTTCGTGAGCTAGTACCAATTTCTTTACCTTTAGTCCACGTATTAGCGTGAGATCTATTTATCATTAAAATCTCTAACTTTATTCCATTTCTGACTTCATTCTTTGTAGTTGAATTTCTGAGCGAATAGCAAGGTATGTTTAGTGAGACTTAACTGTGAGAAAGGAAAATCTAATAATATTTTTTCCAGTTTAAGTTTTGGATTGGGAATGATTAATGCGAAGGAGACTGAGAAGCATAAGAATTGGTAGCATTGTCTCAACTCGAATGTCTTAAATTGTGACAGAATGCTACTTGAGTCAAACACACAATGAATAAGCATGAAATTATACTACCTTGATACCAATAATACTAATGACAAATGTGTTAGTGACAGTTACTACTAGTGCGCATAAATTGTAGCTTTTCTTTACATTTGTGTCTTTGACCTCAGATCTATTTATTATGGATTTAATTCAAAATATATTTTTTAGGTTATGGCAGAGCTTATTTAGAGTTGGGATGTATCAACTATTTTAGTTTATTTCCAAGTCCTTGTCGAATACTTGCTTAAATAAAAAATTCAATTTCTTATCATTAATATTTTTCTGTCAAGAATTTGTAACAATTTTCAAAACACACTTTTGAGAATATTGCTTTGACAGCAATATTTCTTTAAAGCTTTTCAAAAATATTGCGATAATTTATAATTAACACGCTTCTTAGCATAATGAAATCACCACACATTTCATCCAATTACTGCTAAGGATTCAATACTAAAATGATATGTTCAGAAGGTTACAACTTGAATGTCTTTTAAATATGTCCAATATCCATCCAATTTCTTCACAATATTTGCTGCATTAACTAGCTCTCTGCAATATCCAATTCAGAAGAAAGATATTTGTCTATGAATGGGCACAAAAATTGCACTTGGGCAATGTTTTTTCTCTGAATTATTGATATGCGCGAAGGAATCCAAATATATTCTCTTATTCTCATAATTATCCCAAAGGGGGAACCTCAAATATGGGATGAGAAAATTTGATTATGGGGATTGGTTCTCGCTTCCTTGATGATACGTTGTAAGGATAGTTACTTTCATGGCTGGACGTACCTCCTACGGAAACCATTATAATGTGTCAGGTGATGACAGTTAGAATTCAGTCATATTTCTTTCTATGTTGTCGCAACGTCTATCATTCAGATTATTCCGGATGTTGGGTAGGCCGAGATTAACTCCTACATAATATCCTTATAATGGTGTGGAACCTGAATATCAATTCAGCTATCAGGAATACCATATCTGTTGAAAATCGCGAGGTTGGTCTCCAGTGGTTTGTTGTTTCAAAACCGGGTGCTGATTTTACAGATATCAATCCAATAAAATATAATGTATTGATATGTGTATTTATTACCCTTTCATTCGGGGTTTTTCCATAGTCTGGCAGTTTTTCATTCTTTATCTCCTATTATATTTTCTACATCTTAAAAAAATTAAAATGCAAATGATACAAACCTCGCCAAGGTATATATTGCAAACAATCAGAAGACAACAATCACATTAAAAAGTTTTTATCTAAAATATTAATGAGATAAATATTACACTCATTAAGAAAATCATTGCTCTCAAAGATTTCCATTAAAAATTTGTGCTCAGTGATCAAATCAACGATTTTCATCAAAGCTAATCATAAAACTTTCGTTTATCCAATTTTATCGAAGTGCTGCGAAAAAATTCTTATCTCGGTAATTAAAATGTTTCATCCAGACTGAAGAGACCGATACTTTAAATTCTTTATGTTGTTACAAATAAATTATTTACTCGCAGAATATTATGTATAGATTTGAATTTAAAAAAAGTACAGAAATCTATTACTAAAATGACTAGAAGTATGATACATTGTGCTGATGGAGTGGTGCGGTATTTGGAGCGTGGATACTTGCTCAGAAGTTGTTCCTTTCATCTAATTTCCTTTGGAAGTCGCGAGTTTTGTCCCCAGGAGTTGATTACATAAAAAAACTTTTGATTTACACAAAATTAAAAAAAATTGTTGTATTAAATACATACTTATTGCATTTTTACTTTATATATTTCCATAAATTTTGTAAACTTTTCCTTTTTCATCTACTGTTCCGTTTTATACTCTTTCGACATCAAACATATAATGCAAGAAAAAAAAATGTATTCAAGAAAGTCCAGTTAGAAAATGAAGTTGCATATATATGTATCATCATCAAAAAAACACTTAACAAGAATGCTTTTGTTTAGATGTTCAACGATTTGCATCTAATGACATTGGAATTTTCGATTACCTGATTCATCAGAGGGAGTACTTTTCAGAAAGCCTTTCTCCCTTTAAACGAAATGTCTCGACCTGATTGAAAACAATGAGCCAAGCTAAGTATAGAGGAAGAATGAGACGAAAACCACTACAGGAGTTCTTTGTTTAAGTGGACACAAGCAACTGCACACTTTTATAAAGAAAATCTGTTCTTTTTTTCTTTATAAAATACATTTTTGCATGTATAAATAGCGACAATCTGTCCAAGCATTATTCGAAAGAGACCTTTTGTTTCGGAACAATAAATGTAATTCCAAGAAAGGCAATTGCTGTTTGAATACCGGAAGACTTTTAGATGAAAAACTCGGATTTTCTTTTCGATGGCAGTGAAATCTATTTTTATGGCAAATATAATTGAATAATAGGAAACAGAACAATTGAAAGTTAGAAGCATTTTCATTTCAATTGTATTTGTTCAATTCAGTCAGTAGGGAGGACGCGATTCCTCGTGATGCTTTCAACGGTCATGCGTGAGGAGTAATGGTAGTTCCATTACATTCGCATATCATCTGAACTTCATCTAAAATATCGCCTTGACTTTGAAAAATACTGAGTTACTTTTCTATTAGGAATGAAAAGAATAAATAACGGGGATTTATTTTTCAATGTGTAGAATGTTTCAATTTTATGAATGGAATTCTTTTACTTCCTTAAGAATGATCGGAATTTTTCGGCAGTATTAATAAAACCACTTTTTTACGGTCATGCGCAAATAAAAATTACATTCACATATCATTTGGGCTTCATTTAGAATATTTCCCAGACTTTGAAAAATATGAAGTTACTTTTCTATAAGGAATGAACAAAGAATGAGGTTTTTTTGTTATTTTTTAATGTTTAAAATGTTTCAAATTTATGAATAGAATTCTTTTACTCATTTGAGAATGATCGGAATTTTTTGACAATATTAATAAGCTTAATAAGACCAGTTTTTAAGTGTTATGCACACGAAAAAATGGTTGCTTCATTACATTCACATATCATTTTTATTTCATCAAGAATATCTTCTTAACTCTGGAAAATAATGAGTTACTTTTCCGTAAGGAATGAACAAATAATGAGAATTTTTGCTATTTTTCAATGTATGAGGTGCTTCAGTTTTATGAATGGATTTTTTTTCTTCCTTACGAATGATCGGAATTTTTAGACAAAATTAATAAATTCAATATAGTTAGTTTTCAACTGTCATGCGCGAGGGAAAAATTACATTCACAGATCATTTGGGGGGTTATTAAGAATATCTCCCTGTCTATGAAAAATATGTAGTTACTTTTCTTTAAGGAATTTTGGCAAAGAATGGAAATTTTTGTTATTTTTCAATATGTAAAATCATTGCATTTTATGCATGGAATTATTATTTTTCCTTAAATATGATCACAGTTTTGAGATATTAATAATAAATTTAGTAAAACCAATTTTTTATAGTCATGGGTGCGGAATAATAATAGTTCCATTACCTCCACATATGATTTAGAATTTATCAAGAAATTCTCTTTGACTTTGGAAAATATTGAAATACCTTTATATTAGAAATCGACAAAGAATGGTTTTTTTTAAATTTTATGAGTGAAATGTTTCATCCTTGAAGATAATAGCATTGACAATAATAATACATTTAATAGAGCCAATTTTTTATAGTCATGGACGAGGGATAAGAACAGTTCCATTACATCTACATACAGTTTGGGCTTCAACAAGAAAACTGAATTGAGTTACCTTTATATTAGAAATCCTCAAAGAATGGCGATGATTTTTTTAAATTTTTGATGTGCGAAATGTTTTAATTTTAGGAATGGAATTGTTTTCTATCCTTGAAATCGATAGCAATTTTTAGGCAATATTAATAAATTTAGAATAAAAAAAAAGAAAATTTTTAAAAACACATTTTTTTATTATATTGCGAAGTTATATATTTTCTAAGTAATTTTGAACTTTTATTTGAATAATTTTTTACATTTTAATCTTAAATTTGTAATTCTTTTTCACGATTTTGGAAATTGGTAGGCTACTTTTCTAGGCTCAAGAATTAGTAATTTTTATTAATTTTTATGAATGAAAAGTTTCGATTTTATGAATGGAATTACTTTACGTCCTTAGGAATGACCACAATTTTTAAATAATAGTAACATATTAAAAAAAAACGCTTTTTAACATCATACGTTTTTAGTGTATTGAAAAGTAATTTTCTTTATTTTAATTAATTTCTATATTTTAATTTTAAATTTATAATTAATTATTATAAATATTAAAAATACTTGAAATCAATATTTTTAAAATTGGTTTCCAAATGATGTCACGACTATGAAATAAGTATTTAATTGAATTAATTTGTTAAATAAAAATGGTAATACCTGAATAATGTATTGATTTCGAGAAGAGCTACGTGTATAAAATTTCAGAGTCCTACCACAACAAGAAGTAAAAGTAAAATCAATAACTAAATTTCACTGTCAGAAACATGAAAATAGTTAAGAAGATGACAAAAAACTATAGTAACAATTTGAGATATTTCGTATACATGTAACAAAGGATAGATTTTTTTTCAAAGAAATGTTGACGAATGACGTATGACTAGTTATTTCCCCAGTAAATTTAAGCTAAAATTGAAATATAATAAAAGCATTCAAACATAATTATTTTTATAATGGATAATAATTTGGTGTTAGCTTCAATTACACTTTGCCGGCCATATGCAATAGGAGTTCTCAAACCAAGGCTTTATTTTTGGCTAAAAATTTTTTGCACGAAATATTTAAATAAAAAAAGAAAATTAAAGTAAAATAGCACTCCTATAAGGTCAAACAATATCAAACACACACACACACACGCACACGCACACACACACGCACACACTGCTATTATGCTTTATAATGCGCTGATTATTAGAATATATAGTATTTATAATTTATTATAATGTAATAGTTTCATTTATGAATATAACTAATAATAATATGAATTAAAAAGTAAAATTTTTGATTATAATATTTTTTTATAATCAAAATAGATCAATTCCTTAAATAGAATTTAAGAAATGGATATATTGATCAATTGATTGACCTGCTATTAATCAATTCCTTAAACAGAGTTTAGAATCAATTAATCTTAAATTCTATTTAAGGTATATTGGCTTTTAATCTAGAAATGCCTGAATGATGCTACATGTATTTTTGATTCTTAAGAACATGGTACAAAATAATAAAAGTTTGAGAACTCCTGATATAGAACGCTCAATTCAGAAAGGAATCAAATCCATTTTGCGGTATTTAAAAAATATCTCCTCTCAAACAACTCTATCTTAATCTTTTCTACAACTTAAAAAATATATTATAGGATATATCTTTTATTATTCTGATGCTTATTTGATTGATAAAAAGGTGATTCGGTAACATTTGGCCATATTTCAAAATGGCGGTGCTTTTCAAACTGTCTTCGTATCCCTCCAAACTGGGAGGTAATCTGATAAATCTAGCCTGTTGCTTTATGCCCTCATATGATTTGGCGTGAACTGATTAATTTGTTAAATTTAGCAGTTTCCCAGAGGCTACTGGGACAAATATCTTATTTTCCATCAGCAGAGCAGGTCGTACCTGGTATTTCTCGCCCATATATATGCATTTTCCCCATGACAGGTTTAACATGAATATATTTTGGGGTCTTTCATAAAATCGCAATTCAAGGATTACGAACACTCTTCCCCAGCGGCTTTGTTCGATGCGGATTTGGAAAAAGTCGGATTTATTTCGGATGTGTTGAATTCAAAATCGCATTTTCAACAGTAGGCTGTTTTTGAAATTGGGTATATGGCATAACATAACCAAATATTTTGTTCTGCACCATTGAATTATTCAACATTCCAATTCGACATTTTCACATCTACTAAACATTGAAATAAATTGCATTTTTATGGTATTCCGTCACGATTTTTCTATTTTACAATGTTCCTTTTTACACTACTATGCTGGTATTTGACAAGAATATATATTTCTTAATTCTGGCATCTTAGTCTTGTTTGTTAGTTTTAACCTGTTTTTCCCTTGTTGGTATTTTTATTTTCATTTAAAAAAGTTTTCTGCCACTACGAGTAAGTAAAAATGCTTATAAATTTAATCTAATTGATGCATTTTAATTATTGTATGCATTCTCAAGAACTCATGAATTTTATTATTTGAAAACAGGATATTCATTTAACACAGTTGCTAGTTCAAATATTTTGTGACCCAAGGCAGTTTACGTTATGAGTTCCCCTTTTTCAATATAAGTGGCTAATTAAGTTTTACATTTTAACATATTTTAAACCTAATCTCAGTGTTAATGGTTTATTTTAATCTCTCTTTAAGTCAAATTTTTTATTTTAGTAACTTCGTGAGAATATATGTATTTTATAACTAAATTTATACATATTTTTTGTTTCAATTGAGAAATTATACCAATTTCTCAAAATATTCTGCAATTTCTGAATTAGAAAATGAATAATATATTCATTTAGAAATATTTTATAGTTTCTTTAATGCATTACAATGCGAAAAAAACTGAAAATTTCATATTTATCAACCAAATCCCAACATTTATAAAATGGATAGAAATACATCTTATTTTTTAATTCAGGAATTAGGTAATATATTTCCAAGCTATCTGTAAAATGTTAAGCAAATTGTTTGATAAGCATCTAAACTAGAAGATTTTTTCTTCATACCACTTTTTAACTATTCCTGCTTTCTTTCCAATTTTTGAAAAAAAAAAAAAAAAAAAACTTTTATCCCTTATCCGGTATATTTTGCTTTCATAAATTTTTTTCAATGCAAATATTCAAAAATATAGCTATTTTAGAGTGTTTTTCAAAAAAATCATACCAAATAATCACATACCTTAGAAAAAATCTTTTTTTTACTATACGTAACAAGAAAAACCAATATCATAAAGGGGGAAAATATAATTTTGCTTACGGAATATCTCCCAATAAGTTTGTCTTATAAGGATGTATATTATCAAAATCTTTCACTTTAAAATTATTAAAATTCTTACATTCAGTCAGAATAAATTTTACTGATACTATTGCGTTACAAGAAGAACTTGTTGTTGGCGGTGGCTTTCTTTTTAATAAATAATGGGTAAAACAAGTGTGACCAATTCTGAGCCTTGGCAATTTTACAGCATTCTACTATTTATAGAAGTAATTTTAAAATCTTGAATGTATGTTTGTATGCAACACAATTTATCATTATCCTGGTTGTCTCATATGCTTTACTATTTCTCCAGAATATTTAAGCTTATTGTCTGATCAACGTTGCTTAGAGGAATTAGAGAAAACGAGACAAAAAATAATGCAGTTCATTTCATAATATTGTTTTATAAAAGATTTTAATTTGTTTTATGAAGTCATAATACTGAAGTATATATTGTTTAGTAATCTCAAAGCAAAAATGATCATAAGAGAACGGCAAATTTAACAATAATTGCATCCTGTCTTTTGGAAGTAGAACTGAAAATTAAAATGTCTTTTCCCAAACTGATTTCAATATTAGATTCACACTTAAGACGAATGAAGTTCCTTTTCAATAAAAAGAAGTATTTTACACAATCACTATCACAATTTGGTAAAACATTTATTCATATAAATCAAGTTCCTTGAGTATCATAATTAGTTATTAAGTATATTTGTCTAATGAAATTCCTGTTTCCTTAAAAAGAAGTTTTACAATTTCAATATTATAATTCAGTAATAAGTAGATTATGTAATGAATTTCCTGCTTTCCTAAAAAGGAGAATTTTACTATATCAATATTATAATTTGATAGTAAGATATTTAATCGACAATTATGCAGTGTTATATGCGGTTTACATATTTCTGGGTACACATATGTTTAATTAACCGATATTATTCATACTTTTATGTAAAGTAGCATATGACTGGCTCATGTATGTATGATTTTTAAGACAGACGTATGTAAGCCTTCAGTGGTTAATATTTTGTTTATTAAATGTTTGAAAACTACAATGGCTCCAGCAAATTTCGAGCCAGTGCAAACCATTAATCTTTTAATCAAATGGAATTTATATATTACTCTAATGCGATAAGAAAAATGTATATTTTGAATAAATGAAAATTTTAATCTATTGTAAAATTACTTACACTTTTATATAACAATTTTCATATTTTATTGTAGGTAACATGATTAATTTTTTTGATATTTTCAGCCTGTTGAAATTACAGTTGAAACTCTTCAAAAGTACTTGGATCTTGAAAAAGAAATCCAATTATTTGAAAAACGCCATGTTTTGGACAACTATCAACTTAAGTCTGACCAACTGGAGCAACTTGAGAAAAATTTACAGGCTCTGCAAGACAGCAGGAACCTCCAAGCTCAAAATTTGTAAGTCGGAATACTTTTTAATACTTATCTGATAACAAATATGTTAACCTTTTCCTTTCTGAATGCTCTAGATTGATCTGTTTTTAATTTTATGCCAGAATGACAAGGACTCAGTGGTAGTAAACAGCTTTAAGATTTTGTATCAAAACAAATATGACGTTTAGATTTTAATTAATGAATAAAATGCTAAAACGTAGCGTTGCATAAAATTATAATAAATTATACAGAGTGTCCCCCTGAATTCATGGGCCAAATTTAAGGATATGCAAAATATATATAAAGAAGCTTTTTTGTTGTACAGCAATGTGGGTCGAAAATGAAAAATTTCGGCGGAAAAAAAAGAAAAAAAAAGCAGAGGAAAGGAAGAGAAAACTCTTTAATTTCATACTATTTCAGTAAGTGCTCAAATGTGCCACCACCAGCATCGATACAGGCCTAGTAGCGTCTAACAAGTAATTAGCGTATATTCTTTCGAAGATGTCAGATGTTCTATGCACAATTGAGAGGCGATTGAAAGTTTTGTCTTTATCAGAGTCATTGGAAGTCTGGCAAACACTACATTTTTACGTCTTGCTTGCACTTACTTAGACTAACTTGTTCCACCTACACTTTTCTTTTCCGTCACCATATTGCTATGTAAAAAATTCTTCTTTATATGTATTTTACTTATCCTTAAAGTTTGGATCTTGAATTCAGGGACATCCTCTTTATACAGGTTATCCACTCTTATCTTTGTCCAATAACTAATTTCTAAACCTTTAGAGATATATACACACAGTTCCAATTGGTAAAATGCTTTAAATGACGGGAAGTATTTCATTTTATGTTATTTGAGTCAATAAATATATTTTTCAAAAAACTACTAGATATAATATTGTCCAATGAATCATATTTACTAAAATATTCTTCAGATTGTAGCATTTTAAATAAATAAAATTTGTTTCTTCTAAGACTAAAACTGATCGACTCATTAAAAATTGAATTCTTTAGATAAATTTTAAGATAATTTCGGGCCTTCGAGAGAGATCTTAAGGAATCGTTTGCAAATTGAAATTATGCATCGTTTTTTTTTTTTTTTGTTCATTCAAATTATTTCTTCAAAAGAAATTTTTAGACGACTCCTTATTTAGCTTAAATAGCTATAACTCTGCCAATTCTAGTCATAAAACGATGGGATATTTTATGGTATGTTTTAGAATGCTGACATTTTTTAATAAATATGATTGAAAGGACCATAGCATCGCATATAATATTAGATTTTGTAACTTTTTGAGAAATATATTCATTGACTCAAATAACATATAATTCTTCCCGTCATTTAAAGCAATTTTTTTTTTTGGTATTGGAACTATATGTCCGCCTCTAGAAATTCGCTATTGGGTCATAATAAGAGCAGACTCCCTATATATATATAATAATATAATATAATATTTGCGTGTGTAATTGGCTACATTTTGTGAAGTACTTTTTCTTTTGATGTATTTCCTGAACTGACGATAGATTATAATAAACCTTTAGAAGATATTTTAAATACTTTCTGACTTTGATCAATTCATGAAAAACGCATCTCTCAAAATTTTGCATGAAGTCATAAAAGTGACAGATATCGTAATTGAACGTGAAATCGTAAAAAGAAGAACTAAAATCCATCCTTTAATTTTATGCTTTTAAAATGGTGAAATTCTTGGATGCAAGCTTACTAGGTATTTTAGGTGGCTTGGAAAACATTAAGGTTCGTGCTTTTCTTTAAAGAAGTATTTGAGGGTGAAATTTGACATAGCTCCAATAAATGAGGCTAAGCTATTCTCATGGAGGCCTTTTAGAAGAAATTGAACTCCATCTCGGGAGAAGTTAGGAATTCTATTTTAAATCTCATATGCATCTAACCATTTCCGAATAATTGTGGTAAAGAGCACAACCAGAGAAGATAATCCATAATTATCTTATTCAGATTCCTATTTCTCACCCATATAAGTTCCTTCTAATTTTTTAAAAAATATTTAATTGTATGATGATTATTATTTCTTTTTCACTAAGCACTTTTATTTTAATTGTCTTGTTTTGGTGTTTGTAAAAATAAAACTTATTAAAAAGGAAATTTTTATTTTTAATTTCTTATTGCCTTTCATGCCCAGAATTAAACATGATACGATTTAAAATATGTGGTCTACTTTTTGATAGCTAGCTCCCTTTTTAAACAGCACTCGCAAATTCGAGACTTGACAAATAAAATTTTGAAAATTATAGTGGCAAATATTTGTAACTGAATTTATTCCACAAATTGATCCATTTAAATATTTTTAGTTTATATTAATGATCTTCTCTAATGACATTAAATTGAATAATTTGCCCTTCGGAAGATTAATTAGCTTTATTAATTTTTACCCACCTTTATTTAACCTTACTTGCTTCTGGTTCTTAAACATGGGATATTGAAATATTTTTCCTTTTTTCAGTCGTTTCATTATGTGCTGGAGTTCTCACCTTTTACATAGTAGTGCATTCCCAGTGGCGCACACAACTATGAACAATTTTAATATTTTCAGAACTCATTTATAAGATAATCGATAAATTTCATTAAATTTTGATTTCATAAAGTGGATATACCTGATAGGGAATTTGAGAAAGATTTTGTCCAGTTTCCTAAAAATGTATAATTTTAAATGATGATTTAAAGACTAAAAAGGAGAATTTTATTTAAAAAATCTAATATACTTCATTAGTATACTAATGAAAGTGTGTTGTTAAAAACTATTTTTTAATCCAATTTATTTATTTTGGCTAACTAGTTATCAATAGTTTGGGTTACCTAATTGCAAAAATACGAAAATATTTAATGCTCAATAAGTTTTTGATCTACATACGATGGAATTAGTGAACGTATTTAAGGAAATTTTATAGGACAACATACATATAATTTTTTAGGAGGAGATGTATTAGGTAAAGTCATGTTCATAGTCTTTCTAAAAAATATTATAGTAATTGGAAATTATATAAACACATCTGTCCTACGTTTTCTACAAATTTAGCTCCTTTACAATGAAGACAGTATTTAACCTGGTTCTACTTTGCTATAAGTTAATATAGGCAATCGCTAAGGGAGGTCACAACAACGGAGCACTTGTCTGTCTGAAGAAATTACTTCTTCGACAAAACTCACAATGAATTTTGAATTATACATGCATTTAATATATGTATTAAATGTATTATCTAAAATTATGGTTAATTATGGATGTTTAATAGGCAAGTTAATGTAACTTACTCACATTACTTTTTCGTGCAATTTAAGCGATTCATTCATTTAAAAGAAAGATAGATTGCTACATCAAATGCCTTTATATGGCTTAGTTAAATTTGATTTATATTATTTCAAAATATGTATTGATAAGTTGCATATAATTTTTTTCTTCTCATAAATTGCTCTCTTTACTGCATTTCTTATAAAACTATTGTTCTTTTCATAAATTTTGAAAAGCAAGCGAAAATTTCTATTTTATTACTTATTTTAAAAACTGAAGTGCTTTTAAGTGAAAGACCAATTTGTAGCAAACGCGATGAAAAACGCAACTTTAATACGTTAGCTGCTGTGAGAAACATCTGTGATTCTCACCTATTTTCTAATTACATGGCTCCATCCATTCTACAATTAAGAGATAGCAAAAAAAGACCATCAAATTTGATAGATAAACCCTTTTCCTAAATCACAAGCTTGAGTCGTGAAAAAAAAATTAGTTAAACAAATCAGTCACATGACCTCTTTGAAAACTCTCGCCGCCATTGTTTATGCCTGAAAATCTATAATCTATCTTATTATATTATCCCTTTGCTATTTTTAATAACAGTTGAGAAAGGAGTAATCTAATTTAATAATAGGTGAAAACTATTTAAATAGCAGTTACGAACCACAGACAATGGCTGATATATGTTAAGTGTACTGCTTAAATAGTCTTATAGAGGACATTGTGTCTCAAACAGCTAGGGTCTTATTAAGTCGAAATCCAGTACTGAACGTAGGCAAGTCACGCAGCGCCAACGTGATAATAATTATAGAGCAGAAAAACACCTTCAAAAAACGCTACCATTTGATATAACTTTGAAACGAAATCACTAAATGTCAATTAGGCCATAAAAAATGTTGTCTGTATCTTGTAACTTCTAAGAAGAGTCAAGCAGTAAACACGACATGGTATTATTATTCCTATGATAGAACAGCCAAAATACAACGAACCATTTTATATAACTCTGTAACCAAACCTCATTAAGATCATGAAAACCCTTTCTGTATCTTTCGATTGCACGCTGCAAACACAAAGTGATAATATTGCTATCCTAAAAGGTGTTCTCGGATTAATAACCAAATTATTTGGTCCATTGCGGTATTTTCTGAGAATCCAAGATCACCATTTCACTTACTTAAACACGTATTTTTCATAATATGTTTTTGTCGTATTCTTTAGACATCAGCTGCAAGCAGCCATAGATAGAACAAATGGAACACAATCTCTCAAGCAGTTTCTATTCGAAAAGAGTCAGAAAGGCGAGCCTTTAAACGAAGATGAAGAGGAGTATGTGGATCTTTTAAATCGACAGGTAGAAAAAAAAATCTGTTTTTCTCGTAAATTCAATTAATGAGCTGTTTTTCTAGTTCGAAAGAGCTCTTGTTAACCTGTTAGCTTTCATGTTAACTGTTTTGGATATTGTTTTTGGACAATTAATTGGAAACTTTAGTAATATGTTTTCGATAATAGAGCAACTTTATATGAGCTTCATTAAACTTATAAAATAGAGGAAATAGGGAAATTCTATCTGGGAAAAGATGTGTTATATATGTAGTATATACTTGGAATATTCTCTCATTACATTGGCAATGCGCAGTATTCTATTAATTCTGATAAGCTGACCTTCAAACATCAGGCAGAGCTTAGTAAATTGCCGCGATCGTTTAGAAACGAATCGGCACCCTTGGTAACAACCTAGCCTACCCGAACGGTTAATTTGGATGGGATTTTTTTTTTTTTTAATTTCTCAAAGTTACTAAACTTTTGAGAAGTTGGAGTTCAAACTTTCGTCATAGCTTGTAAAATGGTGACGGAATCGTTCCGCAACTAATAAGCATGCTTGGAAATGCTTTCATTTACAGATAGCGAATATGGATGCGATTTTTTAATTTTTTTTCATAATTACTTCAAATTAAATTTACAATTTGCAAACCATTGAGCAATATATGAATTAAATTTACTCATTTTTTATATAAAAATAAATGCTCTTTCTTATGATATTTGAATTATAGTTAACATTCACTTTTAAAAAATGAAACAATTAAAGCTTAAATGGTAGTAAATATTAATTATAATTATTCACACCGTAAAAATTTATTCTCTATTTCTAGAAATTTACTCTACATCTTTTTAATTTTCAGTTACGTACAAATACCTGGATATTAATTGTCATAAAAGCATTGTAAACAAAATATATTTTGACATCTGGCTCAGTTAATAAATTATGATTGTTCAAAAGAGCAACGTTACTTTATGTAACAAATGGCATAGTAACATATTTTATATCAAATTCCAAAAATATCCAAGTCTTATTTTTAATTGCTGATCAAAGTGTGAAAAAATAAAAATGACTCTTAGTTTTGAATTTTTAAGACAAATTACACGCAAAGTCATATTACAAAAAAACGCTCACTGTTGTGGGGGAAAAAAAGCAAATTTTATTGAAATAGTTCCTTGTGAATTCTTTACTCATATTTCAGATCTTAGCACAGAATGCTTTGTAAAGAAATGCTTAATAACAGAATTTTTATAAATAAACTTTTATAAAACAGCCATCAGCAAAATCAAACTTTTATTTCATTGGTCTGATATGTTTGATATAGAATACGATGATGAAAGATAAATATTCAAAAAGAAGTCGAAGAAATGGAATATTTCCAATGAGCTTTGATCCTAACTTGATAAAAATAAAATTAATAAGTTTCTATCATCAAAGGAAAGTATCCATTTCTTTAAAATGTTCAAGAGTAAAGCGATCTTTTCGAGAGAGGGGAATAATGAAAAAATATTTCAAGGGTTAAAAACTTTATAATAAAAGAATAAAATGCACTAAATTAATTTTAAATGTGCTCATAAATGGAAGAAATGGAGTAAGAAATAGGCACATTCACTATATTAGTCGTTTATAATAGCTGAAAATCAGTAAATATTTTTTTTGTCTTAGAATTAAATATTTTTTAAAGTACGAATTTGAATTTTTGTATTTGTATTCATTAAGTAGTAAAATTTTAAACTGTATATAGTAGAACTTTTTGAATGTATTGAAATAAGCAGGGAGGTCAAATAAAACGAAGCTAGGTTCTTAAAATACTTTATTATTCGAAGCGTTTCCATATTAATTTTAAAATATCTTTCAAAGAACTTCCACAAAAATTATTGTGGAATTCTAGATTACTTCGAATAAAATCTTTTTTGAAATAACTTTCCTTACAGTGGAGATAAGAAATAAATCCTTTCTAGGTAAGATATTAACTCACCTTATATCGACTCGACTTTTTGAAATACTCAAAAGATTTTGCAAAAGATTTCTTTAGCTGAAGATATTATGAAAATCAAATTATCGAATGAATATAGGAAAGATATGGAATTGTTCGGCTCTCACGAATCAGCAGCTGATCTTCGATCTCATACATACGAGTGCCTTTACTGAGAGAGGAAAAAGTACTGTTACAAAATTTCTTTACCGGGGTTCGTTTGGATAGTGGAAGTGATATGGTGTAAAGAACGCTCAATCAGCAGGCGGCAGTACAAAATAAAACAACTACGTTTATTTACACGAAGATACACAGGACAGCACAAAAGCGACAACTATATACAGCACAGAAGACGATTATCTTCTCCCGAGACGTGTAGCATACAACAGCACACACAGCAGCATACAACCAGAATCTACTGCAGACAGTAGCGCACAGCTCAGTTCAGCACTAGCTTGACTCCGTCGCTTCCGACTTCTCTGTCTTCTACTTCTCAGACTCTGACTCGGATTACTGGCTTCTCCGCTCCGTCTTCGGACTACTCCGTCGTCTCGGATTACTGACTTCGCTGCTCTCGAACTCGGACTACTGGCTTCGTCGTTTCCCTGGCAGCGGCGGTCGCTTCCTTTTATAGGTCTCAGGAGGCGGGGCTAGAAGCCTCTCAACCAATCAGGAACGTTCGAGGCGTATCTCGGTTCCTACTGGACGGATCGGGAAAATTCTCGAAGTTTCGGGTATTATCTATTTTGGCGCCAAAGTCGCCACATTCGTCGCCAAGTCGCCAAATGGTCGCCAAGTTTGTCGCCAAGCTCTGGGACCTCCGACGCGCCACACGGATTCCGTCCATTCAGATGACTGTAAAACTTTCTTTCCAATGATGGAACAAACTATGCTGGGAAGCCGAATTGCAGGTTTGTAACAGTACGAAACGTAGAACAAACAGGGGAGAAACAAATATGAATGTGGACTTCTCCTAACTTATCAAAAAGGACTCGTCTGATATTCTATGATGGTAATTTCTTAGCCATCTTCTATTGAGAGCCGGAGATTATACTTTTCTGTTACATGATTCAAAAGTAATATTATTGAACGCTAGAGAAGGACAGTTAATTTACATTTGAAGCAACGGTAATAATCAGTGATTAGCAAATGAATGTCCCAAATTTATAAATTATTAATTAAGGATTTCAGCAATGAATGTTAAGATTACACATTTATAATAAAAAAAGTGGATAAATAATTCGATTTTTCCTTCGTTCTTCCAAAATTGCATCTTACGCTTATTAATTGAGAGACAAAATTATGAAAACTTTTGTACGCAAATCTTATTTTATTATAAGGAAAACTAACTATCTGTAATAATATCTAATATTATTAAAAAAGTGATTAGTATATAATCATCTGGGATGGAAAAATGAAACTTGTCAAATAAATTTGAACTATAATATATTCACATTTTTTTTACGTATGTTTCCACAAAACTGAAAATACTAACTAAAGAAATAACTTTATCCTGAATTAATGGCACTTGACAGTTTGACTGCTATGAAAAACTGTAAGTTTCCTATTCCAGAAATCAATTCTATGAAATTATAATATGATTTTATGAAACAGTCATTGTTTTGAACAAGGCCATCAACTATGGGTTATCTCGTAATTAGCATTCAACGTGCTAAAATTGTTTACAGAGGGCCTACCAATGCAACTTCGTAGGTTTCTTTGACAACTGAAGGCTCGATCACACTGCAACACTGAAAATAAAGAATGAATATTTGACTAATCATGAAAGTAAGCTCAGGAGTCCATTCTTCTGCCATGCAGGAGATACATTGTCTGTCTGGCAAAATGCTCTTTTATATTACCTTTATTTAAGTAGAAGAACATGTGATAACATTGTTATGTTCTATAGTATGAGAACATTATTAGTAACCATAGTGAATGCTTCAAATATACACCCATTTAAATGTAATTGATTATAAAATCATTTCCAGATGGAAAAATAATCCCACACCATAGGAAAACCGGACGTAGGATGGAACCGTAGGAAAAAGTCTTTAACTGGAAAATGGGTCATTATAAATAATGTCATGACGTTCTTTCGCATTCGTGAATGGCGTGACTATGATGACACTAAAATTACCATTTCTGAGAATTAAGATAAAGCAGTAAGTGTTTTTAAAAAAAGCGAAAAGGACATACAAAAGTTTGGGAACCAATATCGCAGACGGAAATAAATCAAATACGGTTAAGAAATGGTGAATTGACCTTCTAAAAATAGGGATAAAAAGATAAATAGTTTACTATAGGTATTCGATATCTTCAACTTCAATCTTTACAGCAATCCGAACAATTCTACTTGCGATTGTCGTGACAGTCAACCATTTAGATCATTATTGTATGCCATTAGGTGATTCGAAATTACTCTACACATGATGGCACGCAAAAATAAAACAAAAGAAAGTAATAGAAGCTCTGATTTTTTTTAATGTTGCGAACTAGCTTGTATAACTTTCATTTTTCATTGTGATAAATTTATTCCACCTTATTTGTAAAGATATTTAAAACAATTATTTTGAAAAATCAATGATCTGCTCTAACGATTCTTTAAATGTTCATTATCAACTCAAATGTGAAAAAACAAGTGAATTAAGAAAGCTCAACTGCTTTATGAAAATATTTTTATATAATGGTATTTAATAATAAATGAATATCTCATTTGTATCATTCTTGTGCATTTAAATAAAACTTGTTCATATTTATGATAGAAATTTTTCTCAGGTGTCCCTTGTGCAGGTGTCCTCCAAACGTGAACCTGTCATGTTTGTAGGGTTTGTCAGACCATACTACTTTCTTCCACTTATCAATCGACCAGGTTTTGTGAGTGTGGCACCACTGTAGACGATGTTTACCAATAACATTTGTGACAAACGGGTTAGAAATGCTGCTCTGCCATAAATATTCTGTTTATTAAGGTGCCATCTAACTGCAATCACTGACACAGGAGAATCCAGATGAGGTCTTGAGTCCAGATGAGTCACTTTTGCTACAGTTGCTCGCTTTTTAAACATTACAATCCGCTTCAATACCCGTCTCTCTCTTTCACTGAGATTCACTTTCCGTCCCCTATTTTGCTTTCCAGAGCTTGTCTTGCCGCTCTGTGTGTATGCTGTCGTGACTTTAGACACCGTACCTCTAGAAACGCCTAAAAGTTGGGATGTTTCGGTCACACTTGATCCAGCTAGACGGGTTCCTATAATTTGGCATCTTTGAAAATCTGAGAGGTCCAATATTTTACGCTTTTGAAAAAAAAATCCAATAATTACAGAACTTTAATAAAACTAACACTTACTACCAGAATATATACATTGCAATTTATAAAAAAAAACTGGTGCCTATTATTATATTTTAATGCTTACAAAGCGCATTCAATGTCGCTTTTATTCTCAGGTGTTTCCATTATTTTCATAACCACTTGTATATCCGCATTTCAGACTTCCCTGCATAAGAAAAACCCATTTTTGAAATTTGGTCTGTCTGCCTGTGAATAACTCAAACACGTGCAGAACTTGTTCGATGAAATTTGGTATGTGGTCTTCATATCAAATTTATAGATGTCTATCAAACTTTAGACGAAATCCATCTGTAGGAAGTTTGTCTGTGTTCATATATACATAATGATTTAAAAACTTGGCAAGTTAGATAGATAAAATTTGGTTCTAAATTTTATCATCAGAATTTTGGACTAAATCTGTCCAAGAGTTGACCGTCTGTTGGTTTGTATATTCGTAATTTGGTAACTCAACAATATCAAGTTAGATAAATGAAATTTTACACATAATCTTGTAGCCAAAATTGCATATATGATTCGAATTTCAGTTCCAATTGTTCCAAAATAAAGTGCCAAGAATGCTTATTCGGTTTTCTCCATTATACTACGAAGTACAAAATGCGCCATTTTGTGTCGGTACTTACTAATGTCGGTGAGATGAAGGGAGAGACAATTTTTACCTTGCGGACTTTCCTGGAAATATTTACGCTTTGTCATCTACCTAACTTCAGGATGCACTGAAATTATGCTGACAAAAGGGAACAAAAAATGCGGTGCTATATTATCTATGTATATGAAAAATTTGAGAGGAAAACTTTCCTGATAGTTGCTCATAGACACTTGAATTTTTGGAAAAAAGAAAAAAGCTTTTCTGGATTTAATTATTTTTTTAAAATTTAATTTAACATGAAAGCACATTTTATAAATAATGATTGTAACAAAAAACAGTGGAAGTAGTCTCCCCAAAACTTCCTCGCATACTATGTAGTAAACTTGTCATACCAGGGAATGCCTTACATGGCATTGGCGTACAATAGTTACGAAATATTAACTTTTGGCTGGAATTTAGTATTTTTATTGAATCCATAACGTCATCCTTGGCGATCTTTTTGGCGATGAATCCCTGGCATGAGTTATAGTATCCTAAAATCGAATTTTTGGCTTTAGGGCTCGAATTAGGCTTTTTTAATTGGGGTTTTTCACAACCGATTTAAACAAAAAAATTTATTCAAAACTGCACTGGTAGCCACAAAATCACATAGCAAATTTGATATACTTAAGTCACTGCGTTTTTGAGTTATCATGTTTCCATGTTTCTGAACGTACAGACAGACAGACAGACAGACAGTCAACCTCTTGTAGGATTTGACTCAAAATTTTACAGGTGTCTATACTATTGTTGTTAAATCTGTATACCGAATTTTATCTATCTAGATCTATTCATTTTGTAATTATCGTTTTAACTTGTATTCGAACAGCAAGACAGCCGGATTTCTTCAGAAAAGATTTTTTTAAAAATTTGATAGAAATCTGCAGCTTTGATGTAAAGACCATTTACCAAATTTCAAACGTCTAGTCAAAGCGTTTTTGAGTTATCTTTTTCACAGACAAAGAAACAGACAGACGGATAGATATATTCCAAAATGTGTTTTATGAACTCAGAAAGGTTTCAAACATATAGATTCATCAAAATATCGAATTCGAATTTTTTTGACGATTACTATACTTTTTCTATACTATATGTACGAAGAAATAAAAATTGAAACACATTTTGAAAAAAAAAAAAAATTCCCTCAATAATATATTTTCCGAAGTTACTGTGTTTCAAGATTCTAACACTTCTTTTTCCCTTTAAAGGAAGTCATCGAACGCCAGTTGGAGAGCACAATTAAGCAAAGAGATCTGCTAAAAGAAGAAATTCAAGCTCTGACAATAGATGGAGAGCTGCTTCAAAAGCTTTACGCTCAACGAGATGAACTTTTAGGTAAGAAGGAAAAAAAGGAAAGAACACATTCAATCTCTACGTTCTAACTTTTTATATAACTTCTAACCTTTTATACTTTACTTTTTTTATACTTCTAACCTTTTATATAAAGTAACATCATCAAGAATTCAAGAAGCTGTAGAAAGGAGAAAAAAAATCAGGTTCTTAATGCTGAATATCAAAAGTTCCGATATTGTAGTTTTATCTTTACTAGTTATTGTTATTGATTTAGTTTTAGTAGAATTTGCTTTTATTTTTAATCGTAATCGATTTTCGGATAGGCCTAGTTGTTTGAACGCTGCGCAAAAGATGAGGGTGTCATCCTTCTTTTAAGAGAATGGAGATTTGAATTAACATTCTTCGGTTCGATTCTGTCGACAAACAAACAATACAGACAGCCCGTGCTAAAATAAAAGTGATGAAAATGTACAAAAAATTGACAGATTGATCGGCCAGTTTGTCAAATGAACATCTTATTACAATGGATTTGTGAAGATGGACTTTTAATTTTTGAGCAATGGTGAGACGATGAGAACGAAAACTTAAACGATACCATTTTTTAAAAATCATACTAGCGTCAGAATACAGGGTGTTTCAAAAAAGAATGATACGATTTGAAACCTTGATAGCTTTTTATGAAATCATGGTGACATAATGAAACAAACTGAATAATATTCACAAAATCTTAAAGTTCTCTATTATAAAGATTCCATGGATCATTTATCAACAGCAAGGACAGCAACCAGACGACAGCTGAATTCACTTCATATTTTCTTCAAAGAATTGGTCTAGTTGAAATTCACTGCCATTGTTATACTATCTTTCACTTCGTGGATATCCATCGATAAAGGAGTGGCAGTGATGTCTATCGATAACAATACTTTGGTTAAGTTCAACTATCGTCTGGGCGTTATCTATGTTTATGGCAATGATAGAAAAACAGTTATAATAATGCTCTGAAATTTATTCTATTATTTTTCTTTTATTTCGAAAGAAGTTAAGACTTAGAATTGGATAATTCGCTTTGAAAGACGCTGTGTTAATTCAATGCTACAAGTTTAAAATGTTTAGATAGACAGGAATGATGAACCTTTGATGAAATCGAGTCACAATCCCATAACTTCCCTTTGATCGGAATTTGGAATACACATTTAAAAGGAAAAATGTAATAAAACTGAAGAGATAACATTCTTTGATTCTATCTGAATTTATATTGGGATGACTTAGTGATGGAAATTGGGAAGATTGTGCACTCAAATACTTAATTTTCTGAAGATTCGTTGTATATTCATATTTGATATTTTTTAAAGACACCAGAGGTCAAATGAATATTTATTGGCGCATTGCGGTATTTTACAAGCTCCGGAGTCGCCGTAGGCATTTCATCGGACTATAAAATCTCAAGGTCTATCCCAAAATAACCTTCATATGGCTTCAGACAAATTGATCCCGAATTAAAAAAAATATTCAAATAAAATGAAA
The DNA here is from genome assembly GCA_026543865.1 of Argiope aurantia. Classification (NCBI taxonomy): domain Eukaryota; kingdom Metazoa; phylum Arthropoda; class Arachnida; order Araneae; family Araneidae; genus Argiope; species Argiope aurantia. The sequence goes on along the minus strand of JAPMOR010085606.1, from coordinate 2,718,972 downwards.
TTCATACAGCGTGAACAGATTTTTCTATTTAAAATGGGAAACGAGTTGAAATTTTTAGATGGTATATTAATTTTTCAGAAAATACTAACTTTTTACATTCCACACCGATTCAAATAGTTGTAAGGTCAATTAAATGCCGACTAGAAGGCCAAATTTCTCAGCAATCTTCAATTGGGTAAAATTCGGTTCTACAAATGCATAACAGGGTTGGAGTTTCAACTAGAATTATTTTTCATTCTACAACAGCCAGGACAGAAAAGTTAGAACATGAACTGCTTAATGTGCATGAACATACAAAAATGCATCTAGCTTCTTGCTGACCACGAATAATAAGAATTTTTTTTAAATTATTAAATGAACATCGTTGTGTTTTAAACTTGATGCCCCCGCATAGATGCCAAGACTTATTTACATAAAATTTAATGGAATAAACTGAAAAATTTTAATGAAATAATTTCTCCGAGGATAATGAAAATTACATTTTAAACAGCTGCGCGAAAATTGGAAAATTATTTAAATACTCTTAGAACTGTTCATTAGATTTTCCTCATGTAATAAAATGCCAGGTATTGTACCCCGAACGACTTATTTTAATCGATGATATGATTAGAAAATAATAACGAATAATTCATTGTAGTATATTGAAAGTACTTATTGAAAACTGCATTCAAAAGCAACTTCTGAAAATCCTCAGGCATTTTGTAATCAAAAGGCATTTATTTGAAATTTAATGCAGGATATTTGTTTATCAGAGAAGTTTGCAGCTGCGACTCTTTAAATTCACCAGTGTAGAAGGAAATTAATCGGATTAAAACACACATCCATACACACTTAGCTTTTCTGGAACAATCTGCAAGGACGATTTTCAGCCACTCCATAAGGAGTGATGAAAAGGCACTTTTATTCTCTGGCGTAATTATTCTGCCTCTGTCATCCGAGAACTAAGCCTTCCACCTGGCTCATAAGCTAATCACAAAGAGAAATTGCAGAGCAGATCAAAGAATGCATTTATTTGTTGACTGTAGATCGAACATTTTATTGTAGAGCTTCTTAAATTAAAATCCTAACTTCAACAAAGAATTTGGTAAATAGCATGAATCTTTACTTTTCAAAATCACTAGCACAGTACGTTTTTGTTACGTTTTTAAATCTTAATTGCAAAAAAATGCTCTTTAATTTAAATAATTTGTCCACAAAACACTTTCATTAAGGATTATAAAATATCAATTTTTATCTTTATTCATTCTTTAATTGCAAATTTATTATTATAAATCTTCAAATTCTTTTTTTTTTCTTTTTCTCAAATTCATTGTCAGATAGGGCTATTCGTATAGAGACAAAATTAAATTAAATTAATTAACTGACATTTGAATCTGGAAATATTAAAATAATAAATTGTCATCGGGAACATACAGTTGTGCAAAATTTTAAAATTACCAGATAAGGATGTGAGAAAAAAATATTTCAAAATTTCGTCTATACGAATACGAAATGAGTCGAGAGTAATAAAAATGTTTACAAATAATTTTAAAAACCATCTTAATTTGAAAGACTTCAATACGCTTTCCCGAATACATCTAAAGAAATTTATTTTTAAATATCATGCATTAACACTTCTTTGCTTCCTTTAAATTTGCAACATACACGAACCCAAATGCTTCGCTTACATAATGGGCTTTTATATTCCATCTACAAAGAGCATCATAACTTTTTATTGCCAGAATTTCGTCTTCCATGCCAAAGGCGTCCCAATTCAAATTCCATCTATAATATGTCTGCTTTTCTTGTTAGATATAACAATGGGGCCAAAATCCTCAAACTGGTATGAAACTGATAATTGTGAAATGAGATGCCAGTTTAGGTGCTGGCCTTGCCATCTGCTTTCAGTTAAAATTTGCTAGATTTGTGCGATTAATCACGAATGTTGCATTAAAATAGGCTATTTATCTGAAAAAAATTTGTGTTACTTTAGCTCATTGCATTTATATTAATGATGAAACGAAGGCAAAGGCGGTATAAAAAAGGACGTTTATCTAACAAATCAATACTAGTTTAACTCATTGTGTTTAATTCAGTGATTAAGCAAAGGCAGATGTGCTATAAAATGGAGTGATTATCTGGCAGCTCGGTATCAATTTAGTTCGTTGTATATGTATTGTATATTAAAAAAAGGTTGATATATTGTGTTGTAATTAGTTCATATCTTCTCGTGTTGAATATGTTATTACACACTCAGAAATGACTATGAATGATTAACCAATTCTAGGAATTCTGGTAAGTCGTTAATTGTTCAATGCTTTCAAATCCTTCTTGCATTTACTAAAATACAGGGTATAGCATCTAAAAAGTCAAATTTGCTATCCATGGCATAGTAAATTATTTCTATGCCTTGCTTTCTCTTCTTTTTTTTAAGCCACTTGTATCTTCCTCATGTAGGATTAAGTATGAATGGCTTAATCTGGAATACAAAATATAGCCATTTTCTTTGATTATACTATTTAAACAGTGAAATAATGGCCTGATGAATAATGCACAGCCACTGTGAAGCTTCTTAATGAAAATTGAAGTATTTATGAAATTGCGTTGAATGTCTTTCGAATATATTGAGATCCAAATCTTTTTAATTAAAATGTAAGATGATTCAGAATATTGTGAGGTAGGCAAGTTTGATTGAAGAAGAAAAAGCACGCCAAAGTAAAGTTTATCAAAATCTCATTTTCAAATAACATTTTGTGCCATTGTAACACCTAAACACTATTTCTAAGTATTCGTCAATTATTGCAACTGTTGTGCTTTTCATTCATATTTATCTCATGTTACTGACAC
>JAPMOR010085606.1:2663102-2708456 GCA_026543865.1 Argiope aurantia | reverse complement strand
ATTTAGATAATAGTAATGTACAGTAAGGAATTTAGATAATAGTAATGCACAGTAATGAATATAGATTTCAGTGCACAGTTTTAAATATAGATAACCTATATACCATGGTATAAGTTATAATAAAATTTCATCTGCTGCCACTTTTGATCTTCTAATCTGCTGACTTTTCGACGGAATTTGATTTTTTTTTATCAATTTCATGATTAGTTTTACCACTGTGTCATGAATTACTTGTATTTTGTGCATTACATTGAAAGTATGAGCTACATTTGTGTACAACCGACCACTCTTCCTCCAGTGAACGAAGTATTATCGACAAGATTTCTTTTGGCCAATTGCCGCCTTTATCACATCCACCTACATCACTGGCCAATTCAATTCTCCGAACTGGCATTCACTTAAGGGATTAAGGGATGCCCATTCTCTTCCCCCGACTCTAGGGACACGGTATGCTCAAAACAATTCCTACCAGTAATCATCACTCTCTGAGTGCACGCTTTAAGGCTGAGTGTATCGATTGTTATCCCAGTCAACAGAATATTGTGAATCCGTTTCTTCGTTGGTGGAAAATCTTTTCACTTCGTTCACCTTCCTGGAAATGAAAAAGAAAGGACTCGCCGCTTTCACCATTGTATAAAACTTATGACTCGCACTGTATTTCAAATTATACTTTCCAATAAACATAGAACATCATTAGTAGAACAAAGCAGCGAATATAATTGGCGAGTAAATTGGATGAAATCTTTCTAGCGGTGGGGGGTTAGGGGGCAGATTCTTGGCTTTGACAGTTATTTTAACTATATAGATTTGACTCATTCAGTCATATTTTGTCAAAACTCCCCAAAGCACCATTTTCATTCTTCCTCCCCTCATTATGTACTTCCTTTGACTTTCTTGCATGCACGCATGCAGCATTTTCTTTTTGGCGTTCTAGTATAGTGAGAAGAATCGATTCGGGCCTTTATGTTTGACCGATCTGTACTAAAATTAAACATAAAGCTACAATTTTGGAATCAAAACACTGTACTAAATTTAAGCTATCCAAGTCTTTGCATTTTTGAGTTACCATATTTGCATGCATGCGAAAAGACAATCAGGCAAATGGCGAGTTTTTTCTAAAATTTGACATACATGTTGAGTTTTGGTGATAAAGCCACATCCAAAATTTCATACATCTTGCTGGTTGCATTTTTCAGATATCTCATATGCACGCAGAATGACTACAATTGACCTCTTTGTGATAAATTTCGTTCAAATTAGAATAAATAGACAGCTTTGGTATAAATACTGTATATCGAATTTCAAACATGTAGCTCGCTCAGATTTTGAGATATAAGGTTCACAGATAGACAACTTAAAAAAAAACAAGAAAAAAAAACTTTTGCCGACTTGGGGTGGTGTTTTAGTCTTCGCGAAGATTTTTTTAATGTAATTTTGGAAGCCTTCGATCATTTATATATTTTTTAGAAATAATATTAAAATTTATATTATACAAAAAAGTAAAAAGATCAGTATTAATTTATACTAAATTCAAACTACTAAAATTTTTAAAAGCTGAAAATTTACACCAAACTTCAAAATAGCATTCTTAGAATTTCTGCCACTTATTTGCATAAAATATGATTGAATGAGACTTTTTAATCTTCTACATTCGCGAAAATCCTTCAGTCAAAAAAAAATCTTTACACCATGCATATATTTAAATAGAAATTTTTATTTAGCAATACACATTGATAAATGAAAATTTAATGAATTGTTGTATAGTAATAAAAAAAACTAAGAAAGTTTTTATTTATTTTGTATCACTAAAATAATTGTCGTGTTTTTGAGAATAATTGTCGATTAGAATAATTTTGACGATTTAATTGACATTATAAAGACCCTACTTGAATCATACAAAAGAGATACTGAATTACTTTACTTTGTTGAGCTTTGGAAAGAAAATGCATACTATTAAATTTCTAATTTCAAGACACCCATGCCGACTCGAACCTCACAGATTAGTGCCTAGGGTCATAAATAAGCCAGTAGAGAAAGCAAAGATTAATCGGCATGCTGGAGACACGCCGGCCCAGCATCACCGACAGTGGGAGCATCAAAATCCCCCAACGAAGCACGTGGGGGCTAAGGACATCTAGGGGTATCACAAGACCTCCGTCCTCACTCCTGCATCAGTTTAGTATAATTCTGCATAGGCCTCAAATGTTGCAAAAGTGACAAAACATAACAACCTATTTTTTAAAAAATAGAATAGAACGTCAGGCCATTAAAACTTCTACTACAAAATAAAGTACTTCAAAAGTAGAATATTTGCTGCATCACTGAAATAACATAGTTAAATATGTTAAAGGAAATGTATATATTTTTTAAAAATACAAATATCTGATTTTTTACATATAGCAGCTCGGTACATTTATCTTCCCTTAAAAGGATACATTTTGAAAAACTTAGAGATGAAACAAAAACTGTGCTGTCGAATTGATGTAATAATGCATTATGAATTGTTCGAAAATGCTAGAACTGATAATATTTATGTAATAATATCTTTTAATCCAATTTAAATCTTAATTAGTTTCCTATTTTTTTTTATCTTTAATTAGCCCATATTACTTTATTCTAAAATTTTCTTTTATTTAGTTATCCAAATCCCACTTTTTAAAAATTATTTCGAATAAAATTGCTGATGCTTTAGTTCTTACACTACAAGCGAACAGATTAAAACTCTAATACCCACAGTTTTTTTTCAAAGGCACCTGATCAATAGTTTTCGACTTCAGTGACAATAGGAAAGGAAAGGCAGAAACAACATTCTTCTGAATTTAGATCCACAATACACGCCAAAAGATAAATTTACTATAAAATTCCCGAAGTCATTTTTGATTTATATGTGAACAAATATTTCAAAACTAATTGTAGGTAATAAAAGTTGCTTAAAAATAACTGAGATCTGTTTTAATATGATAGATTTTGCAATATTCATCTGTGTTAATTCATATAATTATTAATTTACTAAGTTTCAGTTATCTTCTTTTCTTACACATTTTTTTTAGTTTGAGATTTGAAAGAATCCCTTTAACAAACAGAGAGGGAGAGATTTTTAAGAAAAAATTCTGGTAGCATAAATTCTTAAAAATTTACTTGTTTCAGATATAAATGAAAATAATCTTAATTGTAATTTAACATCGAATTAATCATAATTTAAATAAGCGAACCAAATTAAATTAAAAGCCTTAAAAACATTGAAGCCTCTAGATAGATGCTTTACTTTACCTATTTATTAATACGGTCTTGCATGCAGTTGCTAAAAAATAAATATTGTCATAGCATGAAATAGAATATTAAGAGATTGCATAGAATTGAAATACACTGGGAAAAAAGATGTCCTATCACACAGAAAGATTTATATTCTGCATTGTTTCATAACAATAAGTTTTTTTTTAAATAAAGCATTAGTTACAAATAAAACATTTTTTTCTTTGAATAAGAATTCATCGTATTCCTTTTTCATTATTTACTTCATAAAATTAAGAAAACAATTCTAGATCTGCAGTTCAATTAAGAGTTGGAATTTTGTTTTGTTCAGGGTAAAGTGACGCTATTCAGAACCCTTTAGAACCCATTCTACCCTTCGAATTTTGATGAAACTTGGTATAGAGGTTATATGGACCATGGGGGGGGGGGGAATTCTGCATTAAAATAAATCTCTCTGCAGTCTTTTTTTCTGTAAGCACTTTGGATATCTTATATTTGTGCTACAGGAACGGGCAGTTTCCCTATGAGCTCTCTGTAGCACCTTTATAGGCTTCAACTGATGATTATTTTACTTTAAAAAAAATTTCAATAATTTTGCCGCTTAATATATGAATTTTGGGCATAGGTAAAAGTGAAACAAAATGTATTTGGCCGGTAACCGAGACCGCAACAATGACAACATAATTGCCAAACATGCGTTATCCATTCTTTGCCTATCCAATACAGCCTGCAATTTTAATTTTTCCTGATTTAAAAAAAAATACTTTTACAAAAATTATGACCATTCTTTATTGAATGGCTTTCATACTAATGTTAAATTCTTGATTTTGTCTTTTTTTGTGCAAGAAACATTAATTTTGAAGCTTTTAATTGATTCTTATTTTGATTACAAAAATTGTGTAATACGAGTATTTCTTATCCAATTAAGGTCATGTTTAAAACCAAATATCAAACTGAGTTTTACTGAAATTTAATCGAGCTTTAAAATTCAAAAACTAATTTCTATAGATGATTGAAACAGAGCCACAGTAGTTAAAATACACAGTGTTCCACAGACTTATATATGATATAAGGTATATTCCACTTATACAATCCTGACTACAACTATAGCTTAAAATACAAGGTATTTTTCAATTACATATTTCTGTTTTTACATTTACAATTACATTTTTCAATTCCTTTTTTTAAAAGTATTTAAAAACATTTAACATATTTGTTCAAAACCGAATATCACTTTAAAGCTAAATTCTGATAATTAAGTCTTTGCATTTTAAGAGAGGATTTATATAGTCTTAACACATATAACATACATTCTATAATAATGCAATCGCTTGTGGTTTTATCTTTGTTTACTAGAGTTATTACTAACTATAAGCATTTGTTTAAAGGTAATCATTAATTTTAATGATAAGAGAAAAATCTAACACACGCAACCAAAAGTTTTGTTTCATTACGACCACAAATAAAAATATCGACAAAATGAAGACTTCGTTCGTTATTTCATTAAAGTCTTCAGACTGGTAATTGAGGTACATTTAAGATGTTTCTTTCCAAGTATTGTACATTAAGGCAACGAGAAAGTAGGAAATTAAGTAGCAATTAGCTAATGACCATTCAATTTATTCTTTTCGCGACCAATTAAAACAACCTAATTTTGGTGAAAATGCAAATTAGATCTAGCATTTTGTACTAAATCGATCCTTTTAAACAAATGAAGGGAGTTGTTACAATCTAAAGATTATAACTGTTTTTTTTTAAGTTAGATACTTTGCATTTTATTCTCTTTTTTCCAAATAATTTAATCTTTTATTTCCTCTATTATTTTTTATAATTTTGCAATTTTTGGTTAAGGCCTTACAGACAATAGATTGATTGAAATTCTGATGTAGTTGTTTTGTTGGAAGTTGACTTGATATGTTATTTGCACTAAGTGGATATAGTAAAATATATTTAAACCACAAATAAAATGTTTCTTGTTCTCGTATTTTAGATTGAATAACGTGAAAAATATGCAGGATCTTCTTTATAGGATATATTTGAAAGTTTACGTAAAATTTTATACCAAGTCAAACGTGTTTTAATAAGCGCATATAAAATTTACGTAAGTAAAATTAAAGCAGTTAATACAGTCACTCTATTATTATAAAATATTTCACCCATCGGTAAGGCTGGAGTATCTAAATTGTTAATATGTAACATGCTTACGACACGCAAGTTGGGAAAAGTGGGCAGACCTGTTTACAGAGACAACTACGGATTACATGGATGAAGGACCTGTCTCTCTTATGTTGATAAGGGTTTTGAGCAGGAATAAAAGTTGAATAAACACTCACTTAAAGATAACAAATGAACTGAAGATATCTACGAATTTTAGACTTGACTAGGATTTCGTGTTTAACATTAGGGTATTTTTCCCCTCGATAGAATTGCGAGACTGTCAAGTTTGAGGGTACTGATTTAGACGCATCAAATAAGATTAATACCTTTATCTAAATACTATAATAGAAATATGAGAATACTCAAGATTTGTGTTATAGTTCAGATTGTTATTTCAATTTATAACAGTATATGAGATACTTTTTTACTTAAATAAATATTTGTGTCATCTATTATCATAAATATCTTCTTAGCGAGAGAATCCAGCAACATACAGTACACTCCCGATTATCCACGGAATTGGGTGGCGCAGCCGCCGCGGATAACAAAAATCCGAAAAATAATCCGAAAAATTTAGCGGGTTAGCGGATTAGCTATAAACGGGTATAGCAAAAGAGAAAACAGTCATTCCAACTTTGAAAAATCGTTTTATGTACGATAAAACGTAAAATAAACAGCAGGAAATGTTTAACTAACGCTTAATATTTTAGTATATCACTCAAAATTAACCTAAAATGCATTTTGTTAATGAAAACAGAAAAGTGCTTTGTACTTACGAGAGGCGTCAAGGATACACAGAAAAGTTAATACATATGTACTGTTATAATACTGTGATGTATTATGTAAAACTACACCTTTTTGAAGAAATCAGTTATTTGTGTTTGCTTTTTGGGTTTGTTTGAGGGGAAGGTTCCGAGAAGGCCTGGGATAGTTTTGCCATAAATAAGCACGATGTTAGCAAATTGAGCGTTTCGCTAAGTTTTGGGAACATTTTTATTTTCTTTGCTTTGCGCTTATACAAAAAAAAAACACTTTGTGCGGCAGGCGCGGATAATCGGGAGTCTACTGTAGTAATACTGGAGGTATTTCCATTTATTCAATTCAGTGTGTATACCTCTTATCTATTACATATACATTTTTGTCTTTCGAAGTAATAGTAATGGTATTGATTTAATGCAGTGATATGGAACAGAGATACTACCTTGCAGCAGAAACAAGAAATAACCTTGTAGCAGCTAGTCAAAATCTCCAAGGGGCTCACGGATTTCTACCTAATATCACTTTCCCATACTGCGCAGAAGATGAAGTGGATACACTTAATAAGGTAAAATTTTAGAATATTTATTTTTGACTGTTTAACTTTTGTTTCCTCAAGCAATCTAAAAAAATTAAATTAATTTTAATATGTGTTAAACATATCTGAAATTATGATTAATATTAAAACTACAATTATATATATGTAACTGAATAAGCGATTTCTACTTATAAAGTTGTTTATGAATTTTTAAATATTTGACGGCTTTCATATAACATTATTATCTTTCGAAATCAGTTATAAATGGTATTGTTCTTTGCTATACATTGAGTGATTACTCAAGTAACTTTTATGAGTTAAAATATGTAAGCGCTTTCTCTTTTATTTTAGATAAAGTTAAGTCTATTTAAAAATTAAACTTTAAAATGCGTTAAACATATCTAAAACAGGGATAAATATTAAAGCTACGGTTATCTCTTTTTTGTATATATAAAAACTGAAGAAGCCTTTTTCTACATATAAAGTTGCTTATGAAATTTTTACTATTTGACGGTTTGCATATAACGTTATTATCTTTCTGGATGAGATATAAGAATATTGTTCTTTGTAAGACACCGAGTGATTACACTCGACACTGTATACACTGATTGATTACACTCGGGTAAATTGTATGAGAAACAATATGTAAGCAATTTCTCTTTTATTCTAGATAATGTTTCTACGCTATTTCGTTTCTCTTATTTTTCTCCCATGCCTTAGATATTCCTCTTAATAAAATTCTCACGGTAGATTGCCTTTAATCGGGCTATACTTCTTACCATTAAAAACAAAGGATATTACAACGAAAAATGTGTTTTCGCTTCTACTGAAACAGCAAGTTCTGTGTGGAATAAAGAAAACGAGACGCAGCCCATCTAGAAAACAAAGCACAACCATTTATGCTGGTAGCGGTAATTAGTCGTAAATAGAAGAGAATTGTGTAATAGGAAACAACGCTGTCATATGAAAGTTTTTTAAATAACGATAGTTATGTTGTTATACGGCAAGCGTCTCGAGTTTATGCACTTTAGGGGAAGTTTTTGGATAATTTCATCTAAAGTACAAGATAATTATTTTAATTTTATATAAATGGTTTTGAGAGAAGGGTAATAAAGGGAGGAAGAGAAGTGGAAGTAAAAAAAAAATAGTGTTCACATTAAAGATTATGAATATGTGCCTATAAAAATATACTATATCTTCAAATAATAGGTCATTTCGATCCGGTGCATGAAGATACGTCTAAGCAGCCTACATTACGAACTGTAAATGTTTGCATTCATTTTCATTTGTTCTTTGTTACTCTAAATAAATATCCCTGAAGGTGATTTTCTAATTTATTCTCTTTTTCTACAAACATGCTTAAATCTTAACAAAAAAATAATACTAATAAGTAATTAAAGCAATAAAATACTAATGCTAATGATACTAATAAAATATAATTTAAATACTAATAATTAATTAAAGCAATAAAACGAAAAAACAAAAATCGCTCTTTATTTATGGGAAAATCACTAAAGTGAAATGTCACTATTTATAATAAAACAATAAAATAAAGGGTGTCCCAGAATTAACTCAAGATTTGAATTTGACACCATTCGTGCAGTAAAGTGTTGGGAACCCTATTAAAAAAAACATTTGCCAGCTGATAGATAGTTTAGGGTTAGTACAAATGGAGCGTTGAATGCTAGAACAACGTGTTTTCATTGTTGAACAATATTTCAAAAAGTCTGGGGGGCCAAAGTTCGAGAACTTGAGAATTGGTCCCATAGATCCATTGAGATTTCAGAATTGGACCCGTGTGATTTAACACCATTTGATTTCTTTTTATGGGGTTATTTGAAGTCAAAGGTCTGTACCAACAAGCTCACAAGCACGCGTGAATTGAAAGAGGAAATTCAACGCTACATCAACGAAATTCAGCCACATTTATTCAAAATGGTCATGGAAAATTTCGACAAAAGAGTGCGTATGTGACAGCAAAGCCGTAGAGACCATTTGTCCTATGTGTTATTATATACATAACTCTATCCTGTGTACTTTACGATTCAATAGGATTATAAAAATTTAAAGGAAAAAACTGTGTTTCTTTTTATTTAATTCTAATCTTGCAGTATCACTTTGTTCTATCGTGTAACGCTCCATTTTTACTAACCCTAAACTATCAGCTGTCAAAATGTTTTTTAATAGAGCTACCAACACTTTACTGCAGGAATGATAATAAATTCAAATCGTACTTTAATTTTGGGACAACCTTTATAATCAATGGGAATTGTAAAAAGAATTAATTATGCAAATTTTAATGCAATCAAATTTTATTTCACTCTGTGACAATATTCTCAAAGTTTTATGTAGTTAATTTAGTTGGAAATAATTATACTTAACGTTCATCAAAAACGCTATATGCTTTGAGTTAAACTCTATTAAGAATTTTAAAAATATAGCTCATCATAAAAATTACTTTATTAATAAATATATCAATGAAAAAAAGATGGATAGCAAAACTCATTTTCAGCAATTTAAATTTCTTTTTCTTATTCCTCCAAAACTTATAAACAGATTTGACCTTAAAGCATCTAATTCCAATAAATTCACAAACTACACCATTTTTGTTATGCATTAAAACATTTCAGCATTACCAATACCGTTTCAGGAAAATGAAACATACAGTCAATAAATAACCAAATATCAAAGGATAGAAAAGCGTAATAAAAATATTTCATAGCCTTAAAAATGGAAGCAAATAATTTTTAGATATAAAGGTGGAACCGTCGACATTTTGATAGTATCATTTATAATATGGTAACAAGGTAACAATATAACAGTTCATAATTATTTTCCGTGGACACATTCACGTTCAATATTATTTTTTGTGAAGCCATCCTCGTTCAAAATTATTTTCTGTGGAGCTATCCACTGGCCGAAGTAAGAATGCAACACACTTTGGCCAGTGGATTGTCAAATTGCTTTCATATAATATCAATGTTTCAAATTTCAAAATCCTGAAAGAGATATGGGTGAACACTTTTAGGTTCATGGCCGAAAAAAGTTAAGATAATGTAATTAAGCTTATTAACAATCATTTTTAAATTTGAAGATAATTAATAAAATACTTGTACATAACACTTCAGCTCCATGCGAAAAGTTCTTGACTAGTCACGTTTTTGGTTTGTTAATTAGATTCAAAATTTTAAAAAATTGCCAATTCAAATTTTATCTGAAATCTAGTTTATCGTTATATTTCTTCCAGAATAACAGAATTTAAAAATTTTAATTGGTTGTTTCTTGAACAGTTTGAAACTTTGTTAGCCAGAGTAATAATATTATACGGTGATAATAACAGTATGTCAGTCGAAATATTTTGTAAAATTAAATCTCGTTCTAGACAGGCTTATTGATTTAGCCTGACATACTGTTAAATTAAGAATTAAAATTCAGTACTATACAAATTTCAATATGGGATTTATTCAACTTATTTCTATACAAAACAATTTGTTTCTTAAATTAACAGGACATTTACAACTAGTTTCTTTTTAAAAAAAAATTATGTATATCGAAAATTGTGCAAAACTGTCTCGTTGATAGATTTAGAAAGATCTTAAGAAACAGCCAATACTTTTTATACTTTTTGCCCCAAAAAAGTAGAAAAATAATATATATAATTTTAAAACTTGAATTTAGTTTTTAAAATCTCTTACTTTGATTTTATGTAGAGTCAAAGAAAAAGAAAAAAACAAAAGTTATTAAGTTTACAAATTGTACAGATTATAATATAGATTCTAATAATAAGTGGGTCAAAATAAAGTTAATATACCAAATTTATTTTGATGCAATATCGATGATGTTTGGCTAATTACAATTCGTATCTATTGAACGAACGTATGCAAATTTCGGAATCCCTAAAACCCTTTGAGAACTAGAAGTGAAATTAATACAGTAAGAGATTGAATTCAACTAAAATTTATTTCAAATGAAAATTTGTTTTATAATCAATTTATTTAACGTCGATGCATAGACAATATATTACTAAGAGATTTTCTCATCTACTTTATTCTAGTTATCTGAATAAAGTTGATATTTTATTCTCGTCTACTTTATTCTAGTTATCTGAATAAAATTGATATTTTATTTATATAGCATTTTACATAAGTTTTCGAATTAATAAAGCATCTCCTTAAATTATATTTTGTTGAATGAATTATGAATGAACACCAAATGGGATTTTACTTATGTAACATAATGTTACATAAGTAATAGACGAGAAAATATGTTCTATACTAATACGGTCATGTGTGAAAATATCCCTAGCTTAAATATGAAATATTGTTTTCCTTTTAATCAAATTAACAAACCAAAAATCAAATAATCAAATTGAAACATCTTTTAAATATTGATTTAAAGTTATTTCTATAGTACACGATTAATCATTGTAAAAAAAACCAAGTGTTTTTAAATCAATCCAATATAACAGCACAAAGATTTTACAAATTCATTGCAAGAAAGATGCATCGTTACAATGTTAATACGAAATTATGTATATAGTAAGCTAACAATTTGCCATTCAACAAAAGTTAAATTTTAGTTTTTAAAATAGCAAAAAATCGTTAAAGGTGCAATCACTATATGAGCTTAATGACTTTTTCAAATTATTCTAATTTTCCTTACAATAATAAGTGGAGTTTTAAATATTTCACCTTCCAATTAATTAAAAGTAGGAATAAATAAGCTGCGACACAGATTATTTACCTAAAGAACTCGAAAAGTATTGTCAATTTTTCCACCCGAAATGAATTTCATTTTCAAAGAATAGTTCCAAAGTAATCAAGTAGAATTCTGTAATAATGTCACTTGCAGTCTTGTTAAATTTCTTTCAAATAAACGTTTCTTGCTTATCGATGATGCTTCTTGTTAGAATTTATTTTAGAAAATTCCATTTGGAATGAATTGTACTATCTTTTTACTTTAGATATTTTCTCTCTATTCGTACTAGAATCAACATTATTAAATTTTCGATGTGAAAGATCGCTCTACAACATTTTATTGATAGGGTTTCTAATAAAAAACAGATTTCTCATTTTCACAAAAACTTGCCAAAAGGTTTTTCTAACTTCATGAACTATTATTTTTGAAGTGCTGATATATTGTATGTTAGTTCTGAAAGACAATTCTCTGCTATGATAAAAGTAGACATGCTTTTTAAATTTTAAATTTATTTCATATTATTGATTTTATCTTTAATTTTGAAAAAAAAAGGAGAAATCCAATTTTATTTTATCCTTTTTATTGTTTGTGTTCCTCTTTTTTTTATTCTAATAAAAGTTTGGTGTTTTATAGTACTTCATGTGACATCATTACTTTTATAAGCATCATTTTGTAATTATTGCTAATTTACAATATAGCAAGTTAAATATTTTAGTTGGGTTAATTTTAATAAAATATTTCTAGCCATACTGCTGAAATTGCTTGCATTTTTGTAGGTGATTTTAAGATTGAACAGATTTAAGTAAAACCGCTTATGAAATAATTATACAGCCTATATAATTTACTAAATGGGTAATAAAAGACGATTTTGTAAGACCCTTATTGCTTTTATTTTATCTACTTGAATCTGACTCAATTTTTGTTACGTATAAAGAAAAAAAAACTTTCAAGATAACCGAATATTAGGCCTAAATATATTAGAACAAATATTACAGTCCTGCTACATTTACAATTCAAATTAAAAACTAATATTTTAAAAATATTTTCCTAAAAATTTGAATATTCAATAATATTTGCTTGGGATTCATTTGGTTATTTGAGGGTTAATTATTAAAATATTACTTTGATTTATTTTATATGAAAAATTGAGAATAGATTTGTTAAATATATTCTCATTTTTTTCATGTAACGTTATTACTTTATTTTATATATTATTAAATGGTAATGTTCTCAAAACGTTATTATTGTCAAAATGAAATAATGCTTATGGGCAATATGTTGGTATTATGATATCTTATATACTCTCAATAAGATATAATTAATTTCAAGGAAATTATTGAATATACGATTAGATAGCATAGGTAACGAAACGTATTGAAATATGAACAAGTGGCAATCTTCATTTGAAAATTATTAATTTATTTTACAAGGTACTTAGTATACAATGGAGAGAAGAGAAACTTTGTTTCTTAAAAAAAAAAAAAAAAACTTTTCACTCCCAAAAAATTACTTTTTTTTCATAAGGCATTTTGTATACATATACTTTAAACAGAATTTTTACTGGGTAACTGAAAAGAAACGCATAATTTCTCAAAAATAAACATGTTGATATTTTAACTTGTTGTGATCTTTCCGCATTTTTGACATGACACGTTTATATAGAAGGTTTCTTTATTCGCATACTGGAAATTTAGAATGAAGTTCTTTGTGTATCTTATTTTTCAGACAAAGAAAACTTTAACTAGTTTTGGATGAAAATGGTGTTTTTAAAAGATTATAATTAAAGAAATTATATATTATAAAAGAAGCTATCTTTTTTCTTTTTCAAAAAAAAATTTTTTTTCGATAATTTGCTTTAGAGATTTTTGTAAATTATTTTGAGAAATTTGCATGAAATTGAGAAAAGAGTGAGTGTTTTTTCGCAGCAAATTCATTCGTCTGCTCAATCCCCATATGTCTTTGAAATGTTCCAGGTGTTTTAAGTTATGTAGAAATAACGTAAAATTTATAACAAGTACTTTTAAACATTAAAAAGAAACTTTATATGCAATTTATGTTTCGTATTCTTAAAGATATTTAAAAGTCCATTTTAATTCATAAAAACATAAAATTTTGATGAAAACATGCACAAAAATATTTATAAAAAAATTAAATTTTAATTGGAATTGCAAAATAGTATCTTATTTTTTCTCACAAATGCCTTTTTATATAATAATGCAGAAAAAAATGAAAAAAAATTTAAAACTGCATTTCTGGAATAATTTTAAACTTCTTTAAAAATCATAACCCGTTCTTTTATTTTTAAAAATAGCTTTTTCTGAAGTTATTGGACACATTTTATGTTCTAATATATATGGATAAAAAATTTCATAAATTTAAATCGATACTATGTAAAAAATGGCAATTGGTGTTCGCGGTTACCTTAAGAGTTTTAATAGCTGTCGTTTCAACCAAATTTTTTCATCATTGCTTACTTGAATGTTGAGTTTTTTTTTTTTTTTCCTTTTTTATATAGCTTTATAAAACCAGATAGACTTTCGTGACTTCATAAATATTTATCCATTAATCAGTTTTTTATTAATTATTTAATGCAATTTACTTCAGAATTTTTTAAAATTTTTATTCTTTCTTGCCTTTTTAGAGCTTATATGTAGATTCTCATTTATATTTGTGATTTCATTTCTTAGATATAAATTAATCGATGTTTTCAATTTGAACATTCTCTCTGCATTCTGTTTCCCCAAATATGGTCAGAAAATGTCCTAATTAGCAGTTAGAATGTGTCATAAAGCGTTTCATGCTGGTAATTTTATTTTCCCTATGCCAAACAATTCAAAGTCTGTTGATTTCAAGCAGGATTTCTGCTTTTCTGTAATTTATTCATGCTGCAAGCTGTAATTTATTCATGCTAAGGACGAATAGCAAGAGACGTTAGATCATTCTAATGAGCTAAAAAGAATATTTCCCCATCTTCAAATAAAAAGTAATCAACCAAGAGACATTCCAGGATATGTATGCGCAATTACAATTGAGGAAATTGCTCACAAATTTGAAAATTGTTTACCATCAGCTGTGATTTACTTTGCGAAAATTTCAGGTATTGGCGACATTTCATTTTTGTATATTATTACAGAGAGTCATAAGTTTGAAATGTGACGAAATTTGAAATAAAAAGAACTTGCAAAATCATTTTCTTTTTTATCAAGTGACAATCTAATTCCTCAGTATTGCAGGTTATTTTTGTTGCAAGGCTAATATTGTCCTGTGATTTCTATTGCTAGGTACTTTTCGAAGCTAGTCCTAGAATTTCTTGATACGCCCCGATAATTTTCTTTCCTCAAGAATGTATTTTTATGGAGAATTTGCTTAAAAGGAACAATTTATCTTTTAGAAAACAGAAGAGAAATGTGATGCAAAAGAATAAACAAAAATGTTTCTTTCACTTTTCGGACAGCTTTTGATAAATTGAAACTTTTGAAAACTAGAAGATAAATGGATACATCGGTCAGTTATCTTTTTCCTCACCTGAAATTAACTAAATCTCGGAATTTCGATAATTTTTTAGTATTATTTTCTTTGGCATTTTTTTTTCATACTGCATTCAATATCTGCAAAATTAATTTCTTGTTATTGATGTATGAAGTGTAAAGATGGAATTAAATAAAAGTGTGGAAGAATTTTCAGAGCAATTTCAGTATTAAGGGCACGTAACATAGGATGAAAATATATAATTTATACTAATTCCTTATTATTATTATTTAAATTTTTCCTTAAATTTTCTTCCTATTACAATTTTTTGCGAAATATTTCTTTGAACTTTCGTTAGGACAACTTATTTTACAGTTGCTGATGCTTTACTTTTCAAGATTATATAATTTCATATTACTGAGTTTGAAATATATTGGAAAAAATAGCATTGAACACAAATTTTTCATTAAAATTAAATTTAAAACATTTATAGTTTCATTAAAATTCCTTTATATGAAATCCTCTCTGTTTTGAAACAAAAATAAAATAAGCAAGTTATATAATCAATTATTCAACTAAGCAAGATTAAGTTTTAAAAATATGTGTTATATAATAATATTCAAGAGTGCAATTATTTGATAACATGTGAATACTAATATATACTTAACGTTAAATAAATCTATTTAATTCTTCGAAATAACTATGATTAAGAGGATTACTTATTTCCTGACTAATGAAATGATCTACCTTCAGTTTCCGGTTTAGCATTAGGATATTTATTAGGTACTTTTATTACCTAATTTAGTATAAACGTTATTATATCTCATTGCAGCACCTTAGCCACTTTACCTTATTGAAGGGAATTTTCAGAATGAAATGATAGAGGACGATTACTTATATTTCCTGACTAATAAAATGATTCTACCTTCGGTTTCCGGTTTAGCATTAGGATATTTAAGATATTTAGCATTAGGGTTTTTTGAAATACCATCACCATTGGTACTTTTATTACCTAAGGTAGTATAAACGTTATTATATCTCATTGCAGCACCTTAGCCACTTTAATTTACCTTATTGAAGGGATAAGTTTAGCAAATAACTAATTAAATTCTCAAGACTGGGTACAAAATTTTATGCATTAATTGTTTTTAGGATTTTGATAAGAAATTACTGAATGCAAAACATATTTCATGTATTTAAAACAGCTAACTATAAAATCACTTAAAAGCTAATTTATAACATTTAAAATAAGTAAACCACATTCAAAAATACGAAATGAAAGAGTGCGCAGAAAAATAAATTGATATTTTTAAATATTTCATGATATAACATGTATTAAAAAACATAGATTTTAAAAGCTAATTTTTAGGTATTCAATAAACATGAAGTCCTGGATAATTCAAATTGATTCATGCCATAAATCCAGTTTTAACGCTTATAGCAGTGAGAAAAAATGAAATTTTAGGATTTCGAAGCGTTGACAGTTATCAAAACATTTACTGTTACTGCAAATACTAAACGGCCCTTTATAAAATCGCCGAGTTTTTTAAGGCGTTAAAGCTGGCTGTAAACTTAAAGACGAATAAGGCAAAGAGGAAAGATATGCTCTGAAAAGGTCATCCCACCTGCTGATCTTGAAACTAGGGGGAAAATTTTAACTTCCGCTCTGATGAGGTTCTTTGAAAGATTGATATCCTACAGAGTTTCATGCGGATTCGAGAAAGCAGTAAAAAGGTCACTGCTCGACTCCCGCGGATAAAACTGGTTTAATTTTACCTCCAAAGAAGAATCAGAAGAAAACGAATCAATTCTAAACTTTAAAAATGTTTTCTTTTGCCATAAATGTTCCCTAAAGGAAATCCATTAATAGCATGCATCTATAAATAAAAGAAAAGTACATTTTAGCAATATGCTAAAATAGTTACTTCGAATTAAATTTTAAGAACTAAAAAAAAAAGGTTAAAATATTGTGTTGTTACGATATGATAAAATTACGAAAATAGCAACTGAACACTTTTAGCTAGATCCCTATAGGAAGATTACCTATGGAATGGTTCTCTTTACAATACTTCGGGGAAATTTCTAAAGTTCATCATCCATCATGGACTCTAGAACCCAAAATCATTCTCCGTTCAAAAGTTTATATATATATAGTTGTGAAATGTAAAACCTCGGATGAGTTCGTAAATGAGCCATCTATCTCAAAGTGGGTGGAAATGGTGGGGAGTTGAAATTTCTCATACCGCTATAACTTCTTTAATATTGAAGATAGAAAAATAAATCAAATTAGCCTAATTAGCTTCTCATTAAGAAGAACAACTGTTGTATTTAATTTTTTTTGATAACTGCAATATCTTAGAAGTTAGGGGCTAAAAAGTAATTTTCAATCCCTAATTTAGATGAAAAGGAATCTACCTTTATCTTCCAGTTTGCCGAGAGGAATTTCTTGCTTTAGATTACAGTCAAAGCTCGTTACTGGTGGTCATATATCGGCTTCTGGGCGGGAAGTGTTCAAGTTGAATTCTCGATTAAACGAAAGATTCGTAGTTTATGTGGTCCTTGCACCAGTTAAATCTGGCATCGAGGATGATTGTCTTCCCATTAGTATTGTGTGGAAGTTTATAGAAGGGATGCCAACTTAGGTGTATTCTTTATCTGTCGACCACTTTCAAATTTTTGATGTTTGTCCAAAAATAGCTATCTTGTTTCTTTAAGTAAGTATGCAGCTAAACCTATTTAAAATTGCCACGAAATGATAGAATAAGGGAATTTGATTCATTTTTTGTACAATTGGAGCTTCAAATTTTTGCTGCTAATAGTTTTATTTTTTGCGGTCACAGTCAATTCAAGACACTTCACAACCACATGATTAACATCACAGCTCATATTATATAACATGTAACATCATGGGGTCTAGATAAGTAAATGCCTGAAATCAGAAACTATGAATTTTATTTTGTAAACGTTTGCACTGCTCTTGTGTTATTTTCTAAAGTTACAAACTTTTTTCTTTGCAAAATGTTCAATATATAAACGAAATTAGCTAATGTAAAACATTAAAAACGCATGTTGTGAAGCCTTAAATCCGCATGTTGTGAAGCATTAAACCCGCATGTTGCATTAAATCATTATGATTTCCTGATTCTACCAAAGATCTGTTATGTGAATGGAAATAGCGAACGTTATTTTTGAAGTTTTCTTGTTTGGTTGGTGTGAAAATTTCCTGAGTAGAGTATCATTATCATCTTCATTTTCAAAAATTGTCCATTGTTCAGAACTAAAAGCTACTTGTGGATAGGTCACGAGTAAATTCGTGCTTTGTGTGCCATCCGTTGCGGAAAGATCACGAGAAAATTCGTGTTTCCTGCATGCCACTCGTAGCTGCCACCAGTTATGATCTATTGTACTTCATCTATTTCGGTATTTACATTAATAATGATCTAAATAAACTAATTTTAAATATCTCATTTTAATAATGAACATTGTTAATTATTGTTTCGTGATATTTTTCAAAGCTGTATATAGTAAAAATACCTTCCAATGAAATTACTTTGACTCGAGAGTAAGTAGGGAGGAAAAAAGCCCGGTCTTTGATTTTAAAACATTAAGATAGCCAATGTAACTTCAAAACAGACTGGTAACCGAACAGATCACGAAATCGGATCATCTGACTATTAAAAAGAAACTCTGTAAGAAGCAACTCAGTCTTGTGGAAAAAGTAGTAGTCTCTTTGAAAACAAAAAGGGTCTTTTTTTATTATCCCTCAAAGTACAAAGACAAAAATAATAACAAAAGAAGAGGAAGAAACTGAAACACCATCTGACCAAAAAATATAAGTACGTGCATCGGCGACATTTCAACTGAATTTCGAATGAAGTTTTTTCATTTTGTTGGGGGGAATGAGTTTTTTTAGACGTATCGTAAATAAGTCAAGCGAAAACTTTCTTTGGGAGTTCTCCAAAAAGAGGAAAAACCTAAAGCATGTATCACATTTTTGCGGATACTTTTTATTCGACATTTTAGTATAAAAATCATGAAATATCGATTAGGCTACGAAATAAAGCTAAATTAAAAGAAACAGTAAGAACACTTTGGCAATTTATATGTAAGACAGTGAATTAAGTTTCTAAGTTAACAATATTCAGGTGAAATTTTAAAGGATAAGAATTCCCATGTCTATTTTTAAAGATTCAATGCAACTAAAACTTATACAATTTTTATTCGTTGAAAATTACGTGCAATGCGAGCATAGAAAATGGAAAAAGTTTTGCTTCTTATTTATTGAAAAGCATTTTTCTACATCTGGAAATGACTGATATAAAATTATCTTTAATTTGATATCTTTTTGCTATCAAAAGTAATTAAAATATCAGTTTCCATATTTCTGACGTTTTCTTTCGTTGTTTGCAATTAATAATATTTAAAATGTATTATAATAAGAGTAAATCTGTCATTTTCAGATGATATTTATTCAATTCATTTTTAAAAGGAATTTATTAAATTTCCATTTCGATGTCTGAAAATGGGAAAGATTTCTCAATGTCAAAATTAAGAATAAAGATAATGTTTTTTTTTTTGCATTTAATGTAATTATTTTTAAGATCTTTGAAATAACATAAATTTTGCTTCTTTATAAAATAATCGTGGTTAGCAATTCATTAGACGATTTCATCAAAAATTACTAATTAAGAAATAAGAATATAATTAGAAATATAGCACAGTTAGTTGTTTTTCAGTCCTTGAGAAATTAATTATAAATGCCACGAAAAAATAAGAAGCTTATTAATTATGTATGGAAAGTACTGTTTTAAAGACAAGGAAAAAGATATTAAATAATAAAGACTAGTTTCCAAAAATCGAAAAATCTCAAATTTCTCAAATGTCATTTACAACAAGGAGAATTTTTCATTGTTTGATTTTTCATGCTTTTTATTTTTTTTTACTTTGAGTTCTGAAGGCAAATACACAATTTAAAACTCTTTTTTCTGCGATATTAATATCTTATGCTGACACTCATTGACATATATAATCTTTTTTGAAATCGTGTTTCAATTAAATCTTATTCAACAAATTATTTTGTTAGATATGATTTAATGGTATCCCAATAGTATTGTTCAAGCTCGAGACCCGATTCTACCGAAGAATCGTCGGGTAAGTGGGTCTGGTGCACGTTAAATCCGTCGGGATCAATTGTCCTCTCGCTGGTGTGGTGTGGAGGCTATGAGAGGAGGTGTCTGCTCTGGTGTCATCCTCGTCATATGACCGCGGCTCAAAATTGCGAGATCCGTGAAAAAATAGCCCTGATGTTGTTTTAAAAATGGGACGTTAATATAATTGAACTGAATTAATCATCACTATTGTGTTGCTATGACAACATAAAAGTTTTTGAAGGATGCTTTCTTCTCAACATTATTTGGCATCAAAGAAAATTTTGTAAAAAAAGTTTTTTTTTTAAAGAAACTTTTATTCAAATAAAAAAGTTATAATTGCATTTTTCTACTCAAAATCATATGAGGAAACAAATTTTCAAATTTCCTTTCAAGTAATAAAACACTTCAAAATCTATTAACAGCAACAGTTGATTTCTTTTGAGGATGATGGGTTTTGCTGCCTTTTCTCACTAAACATTTTTCAAGTTTAACCCTAGAGTGCATAGTGTAGCCATGTGGTTAAAAGTTTTTATTTCCATTTATAAGCTTCACATGACTTTTCCAAAGGGCAGCAATGAATGTTTGTAAATCCTTTTTTTTAATGTTTTTTATAAACATTTGTAGAAAAGACCGATATATGGCAATGGCGGTGCTAAAATTAGATTTAAATTGGAAACTTGGGAAAATGCCCAGATGGCTGTTGTATGAATAGTTGCCCCATTACAGTGCTATCAAAATATTTTTTGTTTTATAAAAAGTATATTGGTAAAAGGGGGCTTTTATTTTTATTGAAGAATTGTTTAAATGTGAATTATGACCCTGAGATATTTTCATAATGTAGTCATATGGAACACTTTAATTTTTTTTAATTTCATAAAAAAAATAATTTTTAATTTTTTAAAGAATTTTTTTTAATTATATGCATTTCTTCAAAACGCAATTTTTTTTGTAAAAAAAAAAATGTATATACATTCTAGGGTTAAAAACATGTTTAATATCTAAGTATGTACAAATATTCTTCCCTCTTTATTCTTGACGTTCCCGAACTTAGCAAGCTGCCTTATCAATTTATTTAAACTCCTAATTACGTAAAATATCCTCTTGCGAGCCTTAATTAATATTTCAATCCATATAAAAACAAGAACACCCCAGATACTTAAACCTTTCGCGTACAATGACACGTCTGATTCGTGCATCAAATTACAGAATTTTTGATACTTAAATCCGTAATTAAGCCAATTAGTACTTACTTTAAACGATAAAAGTCCTTAAGCAGCTCACGTGGCATTTACGCTTTAATAAGGATCGAATTAACAATAAATCTTCGAAGCGAAAACACCTAATTAGAAGGTAAAATAAATTCGTGGATCACTTTGTTAAAAATGTTCAAGTGATTTTGATCTTTAAAATTAATTGCCATATTGACTTAATAGCAAATTTAGACATAAGATTCTTTAATTTGATGCTCAGTTTAATCATGGCATTGTGCGAAAAGGGGCTGAGTCTTTTTCTTTTATAACAGTTAACAGCAAGGCATTTAAAAATGTTCGAAAATATTGATTTATTTTTCAGACTACGTAGAGTAAAATCAGCAAAATCTCCTTGCTAGATTCTTTAGATTCGGCTTAGATTTCGTAGGCAGCAGGCAATATGGAAATCATTTTTCTCAAATGTGAAATGTGATTTGTTTTAACTCATGAATTAGGCGCCTGTAAATTCACATCTTGTATACTTATGGGTATTCAAATCGTTGTTGTCATGAAAGATAATATTAAATTGCTAATTAAACGTTCGTGTGTCATTAAGGTAACAAGACTTATAATTTTCTTTCTGGTAGTTCAAGGTATTTAAACTGTGGGTCACGATCACATGTTTGCACGAAAAATGTTAGGAATACACAAATTTTCACAAAGCTGTTTTATTTTAAATTGTAAAAAATTTAATTAATGCTTTTAAGTTAATTTCCTTGAAATAAATTTGCTTTATGGTGGTGGTTCTATTATCACTAGATTCAATGTATCTTTCCAAATTGATTAATGAAATGATTATGGGGATTGTGGAATATTCTGTTGACCAAAGTGACTTTGTAGCCCATAAGTAAGTATAGGTAGATATCCAATTTAATTTCAGTGTGAGGGTGGGTGACTCTTAAAAACTTCACAAAGAAACCGGTTCATGTATGTGGCTTTGCATACAGCCAGAAGCCGGCTTGAACACAGCGATCCCTTCATTGCTGTAGTGCACATTGGTTAGGCAGTGTTTGATCAATGCTCGTTGAGAGCAAAGCCACGAGATAAAATCACGCCCTTTCTTCTCAATCCTCCCTTGCATTATTCCACCATACTACCGGTAAGCGTTTTTCTTGTTTTAGATTTTTTCCATCCTGCAATTCATGTACCATAGTCCTACCATGAATTATCTCTCTACATTGCTGGTGATCCATTTGCTTACTTTCGATTATTTTTTTTTCAATTCACGTGCCTCAATCTTACCACGCATTATCTCACTAGAGTACGGGCGAGCCATTTTCTTATATTAGGCTCTTTTTCTTCCTTCGGTACATGTACTTCAGCCCTACCATGAATTATCTCACTACATTCCTGGTGAGCAATTTCCTAATTTTAGGTTCTTCCTCCAATTCATGCCTTAGTCCTCCATTATACTGCTAGTGAGTGATTTCCTAATTTTCGATTCTTTTCATCCACCAATTCGTGTACCTTAATCCTACCATGCGTTATCTCACTACAGTGCTGGTAAGCCATTTTCTTATTTTAGGTCCTTATCCTCCTCCAGTTCAGGTACCTCCGTCTTACAATTTCTTATCCCACTACACTGCTGGTGAGCCATTTGCTTGTTTTAGGTTCTTCAACTTTAGCATATTAAAAGTCATCTTGTCTTAATACATTTCGTGTCAGGTTTCTACTCCTTAATTTTAAATTTTATTTTCTTGATTCCAAATTGCTATCTTATTTTAAATTATATTTATTATACAACTTATCCAACTTTGGTGGGATGGTGAAAATTTTCTGTTTGAGATCACGAAGGACTTACCAGTTAGATCAAACCCCTCAAGGGGAAGGGGGTACTTAGTAATTGAGGATGAGAAGCTTCCAGCAGGGTTGTTGCTTCTCGCCACTCTGGAGGGTACACGGAAAGGTGGGGGTCTGGCTCCTACCATCGGTGATGCGACGTACTTCCTTATGGTTGTACCGTGGACGGTGATGGCCCTTAGGACTCACCCACAGTCCCCGCCAATGTTGCTGTAGCGGGGATCCAGTCATTAAGTTTTTTTTATCCCTGTGCCTTCGAGGTGGGTGCGAGAGTCAGTGATATGACTTACTAGTTAGATCACAAAGAAAATCAAGTTCTAAATATTCTTTGTTTTGTTAAGATAAGAGAAATTCTATATAAGAAAACTAGAGTTTTTATTCTTTATAATCTACACTATGATTAAAAATGCTACCAAGACTTTGAATAAAATATTAACAAAAGAAACTTTCTTTTTTATGTACTCAAGTAACAAAAAATAATTTGAAAAAAAAAACAGAGAGAAAGCTTGTAACAATTTCTTCTAAGGGGAAAGCCAAACCTAGTACCAACTGCATTTTATAAGATAAAATAATAATGCAACTATAGATTGAACAAAGCTTCATAATAACATCTAAGCCACTTATCACTAAGGAATTAGCTTCCTAAAATAACTAGATTCATTCTACTTTTTGTTTTGTTCTTTAAATTCTAACACATAAAACGGATTACTCAGGAGTGATCTTTCTGTAGCGTACAGGTTTTATTTTACGAAAGTAATTCAAACATGGATCAGTAATTTTATTTTTTCCTGCGTCAATGACAAAGATTTATTAGTTGCGACGAAACAAACAAAACTTTATTATCTTGATAAGTAGAAATGATTTGTTTTGTCGTTCCTTTTATATTTTCCGTGAAACTATTCTAGCAATTTTTTTATGGAACAAGTTTATTTTTAAATTCGAAATTCCTCGAACTGAAGAACCTCAAACCATCTCGTATTATAAAATGGTTAAAGACTATAAATTTTCTTTTTACTCCATTACGTCTTTGCAAACAGATAGAAAACATGTTTTGATAAAATGAAATTTGTTCTTTGATAATAATAAATGGGATAAAGGCTTCCTGTAATTGCATTCATTTAATGTTTCATGACTTGCTCTTCGTCATTGAAACATAAATTTGGTATGTCATCCAAGTAGTTTTTCATCTGATGTCAATGCGCTTCTCAATAGAACCTTTTTTACTTTCTTGTATACTGAGTATAGAGAAAGTATGGTTATCGTCAAAAAATTCGAACTCAAGATTTTGACGAATATATATGTTTTAGACCTCCCTGTGTTCAACAAGCACAGTTTTGGAAAATGTCCATCTGTTCGTGACAGAGAAAACTCAAAAGCACTTTGAGCTAGACTGACGCAATTTCGTAGGCTTTATTAACACTAAAATTGTAGATTTCTATCAAATTCTGAACAAAATCCGTTAAGTCTGTTTATTCGGCTTTTTGCATATAATTTAGCGCGATAACTACAAAACGAAGAGAGCTAGATCGATAAAATTCGGTAAACAGATTTAAGATCTTTAGTATAGACTCTTACCAAATTTTGAGTGAAATCCAACGAGACGTTAATTGTCTGTAGGTTTGTACTTTCAGAAACATATAAACGCTATATCTCAAAAACGCAGTGACTTAAATATAGCAAATATGGCACGTGATTTTGTGACTTTAAGTGTAGTATTATGTCAAATTTTGTTTCGATCGAATGGGAAAAACGCGTCTGAAATCTAAATTCGATTTTTTGGGTACTTTTGAAGCATGCCAATGATTAATCGCCAAATTACTCGCCAAGGATCACGCAACCGATTCAGCAAAAATGCTAAATTCACGCCAAAGGTTAATATTTCATAACTATTGTACTTCAGTGACAAGAAAGATGTTCACCGGGATAACATATTTATTAAAGAATATGCAAGAACGTTTTGGGGAGACAAATCCCGCTGGTTGAACATTAAATGAGGTCTTTTTACAGGGTGCAGCAGAAAAACGCGGACAAGCAATTTTTAATATAACTTAATTAAAAAGAAATAAATTAACAAAATATAACAAATAATAATAAGAGTAGACTTTTAAGAATAAATCAATTTAATTTGCCGCCTTATGGCCGCCTTATACAGCGATGCAGAGGCGCAAACGCTTATTGAAATTTTCAACAATGGGCCGGAAGTCTTCTATCTTTAATCTATCCCATTCCCTTCGACGCTATTGCTTTAGAGAGTCCAAACTTTTATGTCGTTTAGTACAAGCCCTTGACTCCAGAATGGATCATACACTGTAATCATGAGATTGAGATTCGGTGAGTATTGTGCCCATTCTCCAGATGATAACCACGTCAGAAAAATGCGCCTTGCGCCACTCTTCTTCTTTTTAGCCTTTTGAGCTGGTGGGGAGTCTTGTTGAAACTCCCACTTTATATTGCCGAAGTGCGCTTTGGTCCACGGAAATACAACAGCTTCTAGAATGTCCCGTTGGTACATTTTTTTTTTATTTATTTTAACGCTGTCATCCACAAAAATGAGAAATGTTTTGCCACTTGCAGAAATTCCGCCCCAGACCGTGACCGACTTTGGATTTTTACGATGTTCAACAATTGTTGAAATGCTTGGAGCTTCTACAGACTAGATTCTGTAATTCTAGGAGTCATGAGCTTTTGGACGTTAAAGAGCTTCTCATTAGTGCAAAGGAATCTCTTTCAGCGCTGATTTGCCCGCCTCAAAAGTGTTCGACGTCTTTAGATCCGCACGAATTTGTTTTCTTCAGTAAGAAGCTGAATTTTGTGGAACTTGTAAGGCTTTAGTCCAATCTCAGATTTTGCCATTCGT
Source organism: Argiope aurantia (assembly GCA_026543865.1). Taxonomy (NCBI): domain Eukaryota; kingdom Metazoa; phylum Arthropoda; class Arachnida; order Araneae; family Araneidae; genus Argiope; species Argiope aurantia. The sequence continues at coordinate 2,682,530 of JAPMOR010085606.1, read as the reverse complement.
TGCACTGATCGGTCCCGTATTTCCAGTTCACCAGCGATCTTTCTCATGGAAACCTTCGAATTTCATTGAACTCGCTTTTCGATATTCCTTTTGATAACCTTACGGCTACTGAAAGACTTCACCATGCGTTTTAATTCACTTCCTGGACTTTGTTTGCGTTTTGGATGCGATCTGGATGCGTTTTAGTTCACTAGACTTTGACCATCGTTGCCAAGCTTTTTGAAACGATAGATTGCATCAGACATTGTTTCCCGAGGCACATTAAGCAATCGAACGACTTCATACTGTTCGTTTTCCAACTTTAAAATAGCATATCTTTTGCTTGGAATTATAAAAAAGCCAAAAAACAATTCGTAAACTAAAAGATAAATTATAAAATATGTTATAATTGAAGTGGTAGACAAAAAGAAGTGAACAAAAATTATAAAGAAATGAATTAACTTCTATCCTTTGATGTAATAATTTGGTCATTTAATTCATTCTTTGGAAATTCCATTATCTGATGTTATTAGGAAACATTGAAATTTTAAACATGACACAATTATTTTTTTAGAAATTGCTAGTTTTAAAATTCTTCGCAACAGTGCCAATCGCCTTATCTTTTTATATTCATTGAATTCAACATCAAGCTCATCATATTTATCGCTGAATGTTATGTGTATGCACACATGCCTACACCGTAATATTCTTTCATAATATTAGTCCATATCGGTACTATGTCTTAACCCACAATAATATCGTTGAGTGCACATATGTTTATAAATATCTTTTTCCACGAAGTTTCTGCTGTCGCAGTGTTCTCTAGCTTCAGGATCAAAATTCCAGGTTCGAAGCCCGATTTCATTAAAGATATGTCATGTATGTATGCGGGCCTGCTGAATGTTAAAAATTGACACCATGGGCTAAATTTTTTCTCATTCCCATGGTGAGGAAATTTGGAAATGAGGTGCCATTTCAAGTGTCTTCTTCGTCATCTGACTGAAGTTCAAATTTAGAATGCAGTCCATAAAATGGATTCCAAATGAGATGTTAATATAATTAAACCAAACTATATCCATAAAGTTTCTTTTTAATCCTATGGTTTTTGTAATATTTTGATAATTATTTTGCATTCATTCAAAAACATGTACAAGAAACGCAGAAAAAATGTAAAAAACACATATTTATTTTTTCATTAGTTTTATTAGTATAATTTAAATTTCTTATTATAAAAAATTATATTTCAATTAAAAGATTTTATAAGAAATTTTCATCTTTAATTATTTATTAAAATAATTATTTATTAAGCTATTTATAAGCAATATAATAAAGGAAAATATGCGATATTATAAAGCAATTTAACAAATAATAATTTATTACTGCTAATTATTTATTAAGTTATTTGCGACGAATTTTTAAAAGGAAAAGTGAGTAATTGGTACATCACATTACAGTGCAGGGTCCAACTTTTATTTCTGAAATACTTTCTCTTATATACCGGGCGTAGCTCAACAGTTGATTATTGCGTTGACGACCATTTGGCTCTAATGCTTTTTTCCTTGTATCTACTTAATGTCTTGATGGAATATCTTTCTTTTCACTTAAGAGGCAGTGCCCAATATCAGAGTAAGTAGAATAAATGTGAATGCATAAATGAAAGAGAATCCGAATGACCTAAAAAGCGCACTTATAAACACACGAAACGTCCTAAATCATTGAACGTCTGGAGCTTGTCCTCAATAATCATTTGCTGTTTGGGGGCCCTCGAGATTTCCAGAAAATTCACTTATTACCTTTTTCTGGGCTTCTCATCATTCTTTTTTTTTAATAGCTAAGCCCGTTTCAAGCAGATTCAATCAATAAATGTTACAAAATGATGGAATTTTATTTAAGATAAGTAAAGAAATCAAATATAGCTGATTTATTACTATGAATAAATCAAGTATAGCAGTATTTGATTTATGGTTTATTAATAATAATAAACCAGTTATAAATAATAATTCATAATCCTTTTCATTCATCAATCAAAATATATTGGTAAAATGTCTTATACTATTTTCTGGACTTCTCATCATTCTTTTTTTTTTAATAGATAAACCCCTTCAAGCAGATTCAATCAATAAATGCTACAAAATAATGGAAATAAATTTAAGATAAGTAAATAAATCAAATACTATTATAGCTGGTTTATTACTATGAATAAACCAGGTATAGTAGTATTTGATTTATGGTTTATTAATAATAATAAACCAGCCATAAATAATAATTCATAATCATTTTTATTCATCAGTCGAAACATATTGGTAAAATGTCTTATATTATTTGAAAGAGAAATTAAAGCTCTACAAGATAGTATACTTTGATTTTTTAGGTTTGCTTATTTTTGTTTATTCTTTGATAATTAAAATGGTAGGTAAATTTCATTTTGAGTTTATTAGTGATGCTAAAACCGCAGAAGCTGCCCATGAGATTTGTGCTTTGCATGGCTAAGATACAATTTTAAAGACATTAAAAAAGTAATAAACCAACTTCTTCAAACAACTGATAAATTTATTCAAAAATGAACCTGAAAATTTAAAATAAATTTAAAAACTCTCATTCGTTAATCAGCATTTAGATTAGCAATCCGTTTTGTAGCAACTCATTAATTATTTTTGGATGAACTTCATTATATTCATCCAATGTTAGATGGTAAGATTGACATTTGAACAAATTCCCTACTCTCTAAATTTCTACGCCATATAATAGTGAAGACGTTAAATCTACAATGTACAAATTTCTGGAGTACAATGAAATACCAGGCCCACTTTCGGTAATAACCAATGATTCGCCTGCAAATTTTATCCTATTTTATATATGGGTAAGTCGCAATCATTTAAGGATAATATAACAGAAATAAATAAAATTAGAAAACTGATTTTTAAAGACCCACTTTTATAAGTTTATTAAAATGAATTTTTGCTTTAAATATATTCTGAATTTTAGCCTTTAATTTATAATTCATTATCATCGATATTAGAGACTCCGGAATCAACAAATTAATATTTTAGCTCTAAAAAGTTTTAAATAGTTAAAATTGAGAATATAAATCTAAATCAGTCATAAACGTGAAGGAAGTGAAACTAACAAAAGTGCTTAAAAATGATAATGGATTCGTAAATTCTTATTTCATACCGATTAATTTTTTTTCTACAATATTAATTTCCCACTTTGAATTGAGGATTTACGAATCGCTTTCACATAAAATGTAAATGGCATATTTTCATTGCCAATACTTAACACTAAACAATATACTACACCTTTTTTTCTAGAGCTCATGTGGCCTCTTTGCGGATTGGTAGAGATGTAAGTGAACTTTATAAAAAAAAAGAAAGAAATTACCCCACAATTAATTGGAAAGAAACATACAAATGACAAAGTACAAATAAATATAACATAACGAATATATAACTAGAATGAAAAATATCTGGAGTACAATGAAATTTGATGAATGAGCATAATAATGTACAGTGTGAATGAAAAATTAAAGAAATTATAAAAATTAGGTACTTGAGGAGGCTTAAGGATATATTATTAATAAAATGCGAGGTGCATTAAAATATTGCACTGATGCTGCAGTACTCCAATCTCGAAGTCAAAACTCTACCACCAGCATGTCTCACCAAATACCATTAATGAAAACACTAAGATTCAAAATTCTATTGGCAAACTTTTTTTCGCAATTTCATTCTGAATTGACTATCTGAATTTGTACAAGAATCTATAAATTATTACTTCACGGATACTATAGCACCTCAAGGCAGAGTTGTAAAAAAGTGGTTGAATGTGTTAACAAAAATCGCCTCAACTGCATTTCATCTCGATTACTGAGCTTCCCTTCCTTTCCTTCCTAGTGACTTATGACTCGTAAAGTCAATGTACAAAGTAATCCATTATGAAAATAAAAATGACTCATCATCATGTGTCATAAGCCAAACTAGATACCATGTTCTTAAAGATTAAAACTTAGCTGAAGTCCTTCGAAAAAATTTGTAAATTGTGTCGATCTTTATTATCATACAATGAATCGATCTCGTGTATTGTTCGATGTTTGAACAGCACAGTTTAATCTTTTTCATAAGACTGTTACTTGTTTCATTTTGAGTGAAGCAATCCCATTTTTCACTAAAATGGCATCTTTTTTAAATATATTCTTTAAACGAACATTTCCGAAAATTCTTTACTAAAAGTATGTAATCTTCATTTTTGGTGGCTTTTGATTTTCTTTATTTTTCCCCCTTGGTTTAATCGGTAGTTAAAAAATTCAAAGAATTCATTTTGCATATAAAATGGTTTTTGTCGAATTTCTCAAGAAGCTTTTCCGTAAGTTCTCAATTGAATATTTTTAAAGTGTTGGTTTTGTGTAAATAATAAAGAAAGAAGATATGTATTCCTTTATAAACATATCACCCTTATCGTGAATTAACAATTTTCCTTTGAATTCAATGTTTTAATAAAAAATAAGTGCACAAGTTGCGACCTTGCCATTTGTTTCTATTTCCTGCATCGTAGGCAAAAAAAAAAAAAAAAACGTTTTAATTTCTACAACAATATGCTTATATATATATATATATATATATATAATATATAATATGCCCAACAATATAATTTCTAACCCTTTTGCATTGATGCTCAAACTTAACTAAATTTTCAGTTTTGGACGATTACCTCCCAAACTACTGGACATATTACCTCCAAAGTACTTAAGACATAAAATGATATATGTATTACAAAAAGTAGTCGTATAATATTTATAATGCCCTCGTTGTCGTAGCCATATCAGCGCAGGGAGGTTTAAAATTATGGTTTCAATGTTAATGAAAAAATAGACTTAATTAGATATTCGGTACCTTATTACAAGTATAATGCTCCCCAAATATTAGTTCATATGGGGCATGAAGTAATTTGTGAATATCTGTGGTAATCGGTTATATTTCTCTTACAACAATACTTCCATGCCTTGCGAGTAGAAACACGACTTGCAGTTATCTTCCCCAAATCATACCAAATACGGTTTTCAGGGCTAAATTTTGAGATCTGATCGGCCATTCCATAAACCGGATATTCTTATTTTCCTGAAATACATCGATCAAATAAGCCCTATATGGAAAAACGCACCTTAAAATGCACTCTTAAAAAAGACAGTATAAGACTTCATCCTTAAACCATAGAACAGTCGCAAACATTCTACCAAATATATAGATATTTTTGAACCCTTCCCATATTGTTCCTGTGCAGACAATAAAATCTCTTTCTCGATTGTTGAATGGTAAGTAATGAATTATTGTTTCTCTTTATATGAATATAAGTATTTTATAGTTTATTAATTTTCTTATATTTTATGACTATACAGTTAGATGTTCCTTTGAAGGAATGCTTATTAATAAATGAGTTTCAGGGCCCTCAGAGTTTTTGTAGTCTAAAATGAAAGCATGTTTGCGGCGTGTTTACAGAATCTGCGATATAGCGATCCGGCAAGGAAGTCACGGTTCTAAAACGATTCAGTCAATAATTAACCTGATTCTCGTTCAGTTAATCAGAAATGGGGAAATTTGGATATAGGGAAAAGGGGTGAAGTTTCAGGCTTCAGGCTCATTACCTGATCTCCATTCAGACGAGATACGAGATCCAACACAAAAATAATCCTCATGTAGCTTCAACCCAGAATATTAATCTAACTTTATGAAACCTTATTCCCCTAGTCATTTCCAAGTTTTAACATATCTACATTTAGCTTATTTAGTTTCATATAAACTTAGATGGAATTTTGTAATTGACATTCCATTCACTTCCTAGTGTTCTACAGTATTAAACTTACGTATACTTGAATATTCTCAATAAAAATACTCTATTTTAATATTTTCTGAAAATATTTCTCAAGTAATCATTAGTTAAATTAAATTTCAATTTTTTTAAAAAGTAGCACATATTAATGAGTAAAGAAACAATAGATATAAAAACAAAGAAAATAAGATAAAAAAAATTTCTGCTATTTAGAATGTTTTTTAAAATTGTTTTTAATTAACGGTATTACTTAAACTGAACTTAGGAGACTGCCGTAAAAACTCAAATATGCATTAATATTTCTTTATATTTGATTCTTAATTTCTCTAAGTTTTTATGACGGTTCATATTTTCAAGTGATTCATACGGAGGAATAATACAATATACTTATCTACGAACATACATTCCAATAACTGAATTCAGTTTAATGATATTCAGTAGGAACTCAGCATGCAAGAGGAAATGAATCATGATGAGGAGCAGTCATGCTGGGTGGTGATTAGTTTTCAGCTGTAAATCTACAAGTACCAATGATTTCGGGAAGGATTTTTTACTTAGTAATTTATTCATTAAAAGCTCTCTTGTCCACTTTTAAAATTGATGTTTTGTGCGTCATTTACGGGTCTCGGTGTTGCTTTATATGAAGAAAATACGTATAGATTATAGGACTATAATCTATACGTATATATCTAAAATTAATGAACCGGATGAACCACATTTCATATGCATATTGTCAAAAGCATGAGATGATAAATAACACACACACACACACAAACGCAAAGAGAAAAAATCCTGAGAAATAAATACCTCACAAGAGAAAAACGAAAAAATAATGATATCTAAAGTCAACGACAAGAGAGATTTCGGGGCTATTGGAATGAAGGAAAAAAAAATGAATGATTACAAAGAATGCGCGGAAAATGAATTATGCAAAATTTCATTTAGGTTGGAGTGATAAAAAAGGCCCATACAAAAATGATGACATACTATATGAAACTCACCTTCATATAACCTTCGTCTTTTAATTAATCAATAATAAGCTTGTATCTGCAATGTAAAGTTCTTTTTATTATACACAAGATATTGTACCAGCAACTTTTTTCTTATTTTTCATTATTATTTTTATTCATTTCCAAAGGTTTTCTATAATCTGCACATGAAATTTGGTTTCATTCCGTGTATTAGCTTAATTGCAAATACTTCCAAACATGGAAAGTTATTTTATGACCAACCTGTCATAAAATAACTTATACTATTTGTAATTATTATTCCAATGATAGTTAAAAAATCCCCCTGCTTATTAAATAAAACATAAGTTATGTTATTGGAGCGCTTTCTGAGAATATTGCATTTTGTATTGTATATATTGTATATTTTTTGTATAATACAATACAGTATATTGTATTGTACAATATGCGATAGATATTGTATATTGTAGAACTGTAAAGTATGTTGTAGTATTTACAATTCTACATTATACAATTGTAACTGTAAATATTTATTGTATTGTACAATATACAATGAATATTGTATATTGTAGAAACTAATATTTACAAAAAGTTGCAAGAGCATTTGTGAAATTTGTACAAATATTGTACACAAACTCGATGTCTTTTTTTTATTAAAAAACTCAAATTTTATGCTTGATTTCACAATCTTAATTCTAATTATTCATAAAAGAGAATTTTTGTTAAAAATGAATTATTCTTTGCGGCGAATTTAGAAAATAAATTAACTTGAGACATTATTAATTATTCTTTTACCATAATGAGTTAAAGAGACATTGAAATATATTTGAAAAGAATTCTGCATTTGATTGTTGAGAGATTAATTGCAATTTTCAAAATATTTGCGCGAATTCATTCATTTTTCAGAAATTAAAATAAATGTTGTTACCGCACACATTCAAGCAATGCTTTTCATTATTAAAAAATGAACTGAAAAGAAGAATGTCATAATCTATTGTAGAAATCGAGGAAAGATTATGAAAACCTTCATTAAATTTGTATGCTTAAATAATTATTCATTCGCTTGCAACAAAATGATGTTTTTGTATTCGTTTGCGTGGGCTTCAGGCCTTTTCATTTCATGATTATTTCTATTTCATTTCTTCGAAGCGTTCTGTAACAAACAATCCCATTAAAATTTTGAGTGCAGTATTATAAACTTCGTTTAATCTTGTGTAATGAAAATAAGGAGTTCCAAATCTTTTCTCGTTTTTAAGTATTGTTAATCCTTGTGTTTCCTCTTAAAGTTTGTTGTCATGTTTAATGTGAATTTTATGGAAACCGAGTCAAAATTGTGTTCAAAATTAAATTATTACCTTCCCTGTAATATTTGTTTATTTTTTCCACTTCAAAAATTGAATTTGATTTAAAAGAAAAAATTATTTATTTACTCTACGGGTTTTGGAAACCTTTTTCAATTATTCAAATACTCTCAACCTTATTCAATTATTATTAAACCTTATTAAATCTTCGTTTCATATACGAAATCATCTGTTTATTTAAAATTAAATCTTGAAAGAATGTTTTTTTCCTTTAAACTGCATGAAAAATTAATTATCCCTTTTCAAACTGTGGAGATTCTCTTTAATCTTTGTAATTTAAATTTTTTTTAATTATGGCTTTTTTATTAAGTCTTTTATTATTTTTTTTTATTTAAAGGACAAAATGTTTCGCTCGTAAAGATTCATTTGGAATTATTTTCGGATCTTTTATTATTTTAAGTATTAAATACACGCTGTCTTAACATTATTTTATTAATTTTTAATATTGAAAAATATCTGTTTACTTTCCCTTTGTAATATGAATATGATTTTTTTTAGATTCTTAGTTTAAAAGTCAAAAGTTTTTGTTCATAAAAACACGTTTCAATTCTCCAATAATTTTGGAAATGTTTTTGGAAATTTTTAATTTGAATTTTGTAAGTGTGCTATTCTTAATATTAGTTATCGCGTTTCACAAATTGTAAAATTTCTTATTTTCTCTTCAGAATTTAAATAGTCTAATTTGAGCGTTGTTATTTAAAAGAAAGAAATTTTTGTCGGAATAAACATACTCCACTAACTTTGTAAATAGCTTTCGATTTTATTAATTTAAATGCTATAAATACATTATTTCGTAATGCGCCTTCGTTCCATCCAATCAAATTGTCACTTTTCTTTTTCAGCTAATACGATATTTTAATCTTAATAGTATCCTGAATCCTCCACAAAATTATTTTGCAATGGCCTTACACCATTTTCTGAAATGATAATGTCATATAAAAATAGAGGCCGCGGTGGCCTAGTGGTGAGGTCTCGGCTTCGGAACCGGAGGGTTTCAGGTCCGAGTCCCGATTCCACCGAAGAACCGTCGTGTAAGGGGGTCTGTTGCACATTAAATCCGTCCTGACCAAACGTCCTCCCGCTGGTGTGGTGTGGTGTGGTGTGGAGAGGGGGGATGCCAGCTCAGGTATCGTCCTCGTCATCTGACCACGGTTCAAAATTACGAGGTCCGTCCCAAAATATCCCAAGTGTTGCTTCAAACGGGACATTAATATAACTAAACCACATCAAACCAAAAAGTCATATAAACATGTGGTAAAAGAATGAACAGAGAAAAAAAATCTATCTTTCTCGACGAATCTAAAGATTCCTAACTTGAGAGGTTTTATTTAAAATAAAAAAAAATTTGGTTTGTAAAAACATACTCCACAGATTTTGTAAGCATATTTAGACTTTATTAATTTAAATATTATAAGTGCGCTGTAGCTTTTATTTGGTCAAAATGTATCGCTGCCTTTTCCGTTTTTCTGCTAATATGATATTTTTAAACCTAACAGCAACATGATTCATGATCAAGGGCCTTTTATAATGGCCTCAAACGCTTTCTCAAAATGATTAAGCAATGTAAATATGTGACAAAAAATGAATAGTAAAAAAAAATCTTTTATACGAAATTTAAATATTCCTAATTTGGTCATTCTTATTTAAAAGAAAAATGTCTTGAATCATAAAAAAAACTCCACTAATATTGGAAATATTTTTGAATTTATTAATTTACTAGCCGCCTTTGGCGACCAGCCGGTTCGCCAGTATTACCGCTAGCTACAATTTTCAATTAAATATTTTAAGTAACTGGTCTCTTAAAGGATTCTCAAACAAAACATTTTTAATCTTCAAATGTTGATAGCCATACCAAACTGCTGTTTAGATCGTTTCGTTCAATTTACTATATATATTTTGCTAATTTGTTGTCATTTCCGGCAAAACTTCAACTTTAATTTAAAGTGAAAATGAGGAAATTGCAATTAATATTAAGATATTTGTTAATAAAACCAAGTGTTTTATTTTATTTATCATCTTTATTGTTATTTATTAATTATTATTATTATTGAATGTGAGTATTGCAAACAGAATCGCTCGGTATTTAAGTCTTATGTTAACTACAAAATGTTTTTCATCATTTATGTAATATCTCAAATAATAATTCAACAAAAATTTCTGAGATTCAGCATAAAATTCAGTTTTTAGTTTTGCTTTCAAAAGGATTCAAATGAAATCAATAATAATATTTTGTTCCAGCCTATAAATATATTTCAAAAATTATGAAGTCATTAATTTAATGCAGTAAGGTATCATATTCTGATAAATATTCTGGACACACCAAATTTTAAATAAAGGAATGAATGTTTCTATTTTCCACGATCAACTAAGACTTATTTATGAAGTTTTGAATGTTAAAAATTTAGAAAAACTCAACATTTTCATAATCTTAGGCCAATTAATCTTGAGAAACCTGCTCGCTGATTGGCGTATTTTCTTTGAAGAGATCGATGGAAAATCTAAAATTATACTTTTTTTATTGAATAGTGATATTCAAATTTTCATAAATCAGTCAGTTTAAGTGATTGGAAATTAACTCTTTAAAGTCAGTGATTTAATAAATTGGAAATTAACTCTATGACCACCATAAAATCTATGCTTTCTCTTGTGGTGTATGCATTCTCCTTAATATCCGCTCGAATAAAACATCACATACAAAAGTACTACATAGAACAAACACATCAAAAGTAAACATAACATTTCAATAGTTGCCAAAAATAAGAGAAAAATGCAATTAATAAGCAGACGATATTTAGAAAAGTACAGATATTTAGACTGGAAAATGAAATTATCTGAAATTAAAAACACGCGCAGACGATATTTGCAAAAGTAAAAATATTTAAACCTGAAAAGGAAAATATGTGAGTTATTCCATCAATAAATGCCATAAGTTTGTTTATATCTTCATTATTTTATGAGTCATTAACGAAACAACACATGCGGAAATTATATTTTTGCAGATTTTATTTCCAAAAAGATTTAATTTATTTTTAATTAGGGCTTTTATCAATGTGATGGCAACACTTTGAAAAAGCTAATTTTTTCCCCATGAATGCGAAACGTGCTTAATCTTAATTTTTAATTTTTACGAAAAAAATTATTGAAAAACAGTTAAAATATTTATTTAAAAATTCATTAAAAATAGAAATTTAATTTTAATATTAAAACATTAGTATCATTTAAAAGATAAATTTTTGATCTTTAACTTCATGTAAAATTCTTTTTTGTGCGGTAATATTTTCGGAAGTTATAGCAGAAACACGTCAAAATTTCGCTTAATTTTTAAATAAATAAAATTCTATTTAAACATTCGAAAAAATAACCCCCAGGTGCACATTCCCGGCCTCCATGGTATACACGTGCCAAATTTGGTAGCTGTAGGTTGAATGGTCTGGTCTGTAGAGCGCCAACACACACACACACACACACACACACACACACACACACACACATTGAGCTTTATTATAAGTATAGATTAACTTAAGTGCTGTAAAAGTAGCCTCTCGTGTCATCAGATCAAAATATACTTTTATGTCTTTTCTTTTCTTGGCAAAGTGATACTCTTAATCCTAATAATATGATATTTTTAAACCTAACAGCATCATCATCAAAATTATTTAATAATGGCCTCAAAGTCTTTCTGAAAATGATTAAATTGGGTGAACGTATGACAAAAGAATGAACAAAGAAAAAACTTTCGCTATGAAATTTCAATATGCCTATTTTGATATTCCACTGATTTTGGAAACATTTTCTGAATTTATTAATTTAAGTACTATAAAAGTGCACTCTCATGTCATCCAGTCAAAATATACCGTTGTCTCCTTCCATTTCCGGTCAATACGATATTTTTAATCCTAATAACATCCTGAATCATCATCAGAATTATTTAATAATGGCGTCAAAAGTTTTCTCAAAATGATTAAATCGGGTAAACGTGTGGCAAAAGACTGATCATAGGATAAAAAATTGCCGCTACGAAATTGAAATATGACTATTTTAAGTGTCTTTAAAAAATGAAGAAAATGTGGTTTCTAAGAACTAGATTCACTGCTTCACTGATTTTGGAAATTTTTTTTTGTAAATTTATTATTTTAAATATTATAAATACAGTATCTCATAATGCGCTGTTGTTTTCTTCAACCAAAACGTACCGCTGCCTTTTCCCTCTTAATGCTAATATATTTATAATCCTAATTGCATCCTGAATAATCATCAAAAATTTTTTAATAATGGTGCTAACGACTTTCTGAAAATTATTAAGCAGGGTAAACGTGTGACAAAAGACTGAACAGAGAAAAAAAATCCTTCGCAACAAAATTTAAATATGCTTATTGTGAGTGCTTTCTTTTTTTTTTTAAAAGAAGAAATTTTTGTCCTTTATAATCCATGATTTTGGAAAAATTTTGTAAATTTATTATTTTAAATATTATAAATGCAGTACCTCACAATGCGCTGTCATTTAATTCTGCTCAAATGTACCTCTGCCTTTTCCCTCTTCCTGTTAATATGATATTTATAATCCTAATAGCATTCTGAATCATCATCAGAACTATTCAATAATGCCGTCAAAAGCTTTCTCAAAATGATTAAATCGGATAAACCTGTGACAAAAGTATGAACAGTTAATAACAACTTTAGCTGTAAAATTTAAATATGCATATTTTGAGTGTCCTTTTTTTAAAAAAATGAAGAAATTTTGGTCCGTAATAACCTCATGATTTTGGAAACATTTTATCAATTTATTATTTTGAATATTATAAATGCAGTATCTCACAATACGCTGTCATTTCATTCTCCCCAAATGTACCTCTGCCTTTTCCCTCTTCCTGCTAATATGATATTTATAATCCTAATAGCATCCTGAATCATCATCAAAACTATTTTACAATGGCCTCGAACGCTTTCTCGAAATGATGAAGTCGGGTGAAAATATGACAAAAGAATGAACAGGGATATGTTTCATTCTTATGTATTCAAACATTCGCATTTTTCACAGCTGTCAGCGCAGCCTGAGTAATTCGTTGCATGTACATCTCAACACACCTCAAGTGCAGGAAGACGAAGAAAGCGGATTTCGATTGTATAAACAGTCAAGCATCTTCTTCTACATGACAAAAGAGTGCAGTGTACATTGTGGCAAAATCTTATTCGTAAAAAACTTTTATTTTTATGATTAAATGAGGAGGATTTTTTAAAAAAATGAAGAAATGTTCTAAGGAAAAGTTTTTCTGACAAAAGGAAAGAAAGTAAACATTTTTTGCTTTATTGATCCAACGATGTTCCAAATATTTTAATATCATTTAAATTATTCTATTGGAACTTTCAGCCCATAAATATCTTGATAAGAGTCTGAAAAATTTAAACTGGCCGACTTTGGTGACTAGTTTGTTCGTCCAGATTATTGTTTTTTTAGACTATGAAAGGTTAATATGGTCTGCATTAATATATATATATATAATCTTCTGATTTGATACATCTGAAATACATGAATTCTGTTGAATGAGTTTATTTTAAATAAAAAAGTATACATATTACGAAATAAAAGAGGAAGAGAAAATTCCGTTATGAAATTAATAATTGTCAAAAACACGCAATTGAAAGTTTTGATGGATTAGTTGGAATTCAATCATGGCATTTAAAAATATTACTGAAAGTGTATCAAATTGAATTAAAAAATATTATTACATTTAAGGGAAAAAAACTGTAGAAAATCGAATTGACCTTATTAGAAAGGTAATTTTTGAGTGTTAAGGCAATAAAAAGATAATTTTTGTGACACAATTGTTTTGGAAGATGTGATTGATATTGATTGAACAATATTGATCGGCATTGATTTGAAAGATAGGATATATATGACTTCGAAATATATAGACAAGTCATAGCGATTCGCCATCTGGCGGCAGATAAGCTTATTTTTGTAAGTTAAAGCCTTATGTTTGAAACCTGTTATATATAATCTTCTTTCCACTGATTGACATTCTTTTTGTTAATACGTTGAGCCACCTCGAGAACATTTCAAATAATATTTTACATCTTTGTTCGAATCATTGAATCCAATGCAGCTGTAAAAACGCTCATAAAGCAATTTAAAATTCATACGCTTTTTTTTTTGTTGCATTTAACTGTTGTCGTTCGATAATAAGTATTAAGAGCGATTTTTGTGTCACGTACGTTTGTGCTTTATATGTAGAGATTGGTCTTAATACTTTACCTAATTTCTCACATTCAAAGTATACAAAGAGTAATCGTCAAAATTCCCCCACAAGGCCTTGATGAAATCTTCGGGGTTTACAAAACCCTGAGTCCTAAAAATTTTTTTTCGGAATCATGTTTAATGATCTGCTCGTTATTGTGTGTGGTGTTTGTGCTAATAGAAGATATCTATTTCATCTCTCAGTCTTCCTATCTCTGAACATGTGAACAAGATATATTAAAACTCATGAAGCTAAATGGATGAAATTTGTATAATGGTTTTACAATTGGAATAGAAGATACAAAACAGATTTAATCTAAACTTAACAAAGAATTCATTGTCTATTATGTAAGGAAACGTGACAACTCAAAAATATAACTAGCTAATTAAATAAAATTTAACGTGAGACCTTGCTACTGAAATTGTAAATTGATATTGCATCTGTCACTCCCTCAGTAAAATAGAAAGTCCCACAGAAATTCATAATTGATTCTCTTCAATAAAGGACGAAGTTAAACGCCAAATGCAATATGCTGTGTCGTGCGTATTATAAGTAAAAATTCACGAAGATTTAATATTTTGTTGTATTCGACAGCCATTTTATCTCATGGTAAAAACATATCACTCATATTTACTATTAAAAAAATTTGCAAAATAAATATGAATTTAATAAAGTTAATCTTTTAATTCAATTTAGCTTTTTGTACAATATTAACAAATAATTTCCTATTCGTAAACCTCACAATATCCGAAAACCGTTATATTAGGTTGAAAGAAGTCCGTACCTATTGACAAATATTTAACGTACCTGAGTTTAATCTAACACATCTCATCCAGTTATTGATCAGGGCTTTTTAAACTGCGGTTAACGACCTCAAACTGAGCGGTGAGCAGAGATATTAGGGTCAAGGAATTTCTCATGTGGCCTTTTTCTTTCACATTCCTCAATATTTGTCAGGAAAATTTGTTGAGAGAAAATTTTTGGTTGGAAAGCCTTCATTACAGTTTCCTATATAATTAATTTTTTTATTGATAATTATACATATAAATATATTTTTTTCTCCAACCATAAATTTGCAGAGTTTTTTCTGAAGGGCATTTCGGGTATGTAAAATTGCTTCACTGAAAAATAAAGGTTTAGAAAGAGAAAAAAAAAGTAGATACGTGTATCTCAGCAAAATCGAGACACAGTTGTACCGTAATTTCTTAGTATAATATATATATAAAGTATTAAAATCAAGTTAATAGGAAAATCAAATAAACCAAATATATATCCTAGTGACTGTTAAATATCATAATTTTTTTATTTCAATTTATTTAATTTTAATTAATACATTGAAGGACAGTATGGTTATACCAATCAAATATTTATCCCATCCCTATATACAAATGATGGCTGTAACCATCAATAAAAAATTACAAAAATATGTTTTTTTAGTTATTATACACACTAAAATATTGTTTTATAAATATTTCAAAAGAAAATTCGCTTTGCCTCAGGAGATAAAAATGGCATTTCTATCTTTAAACTTTGGATATAACTAGAAAAGACATTTTTATCTTCTGAGGCAAAGAGAATTTTCTTTTGAAATATTTATAAAGCAATATTTAAGTGTATATGATAACTAAAAAAGGCATATCTTTATAATTTTTTATTGATGGTTACAGCCATCATTTGTATATAGGGATGGGATAAATATTTGATTGGTATAACCACACTGTCCTTCAATGTATTATTTAAAAATACGTAAATTGAAATTAAAAAAATTGTGTGTGTGATGGAGATAAAAATCACTTTCAAATTTGAAAATGTTATCGCTAATGTGGAAGGTTTAAGAAAATCTGCAAATAGTTGAGCATATATACATTCATTTATACTTCCGATTACTTCCGCATTTTATATTATGGTCCATTACATTCTAATATTGCTTGATGTGAAAATTCGGAGAACGGAATTTGCCCTTGTAGTCTGCATATCATGCAGAATTGTATTGTCTTTCCCAAAACAACAGGTCGTGTAAAAGAAAAAAACTTCAAAATTGGGAGTAACAATTCAAATGTGTCTCTTAGTTTTCATAGACAACAAAGCAAATCACTAGCTTTCAATTCAACTTGTAATTGTTGTAGTCAATTAGGGTACGTCGTACTTTTATTCAGTAGAAAGAGACGTTCATTTGTTGAAATCGTACTTTTTAAGGCTAACATGTTCTTTAACTGTATCTGTAAATATTTATGTGAATAAAATGAAGAATAATTCATATTGTTACGAATTTGTAATAGTTCTTTTTCACTCAGGAAATCTCCTGGTAAAGAAGATAGTTTTATAGATATAGTTATGGCTACTGAATAGATGAATAGATATCATTGACTCAAGGCCTTGGCAACAAATTTGGTTTCTTTAGCGAGAAAAAAGAAGCGGCCCGAATATTCAAAAACTTTGGTGATATCTCGATTGAGACTCGAGTTCCAGAGTTTATTCTAGAACATTCGATGACCAGTCAAAAGAGCTATGAAAAGTAGAGTCACACAGCCCGAAATGAGTCAATAGTCCGAGTCGAGTCAAGAAAAGAGTTGTCGAGTGAATTCTCTCTTTTGAGTGGTGATCTCTAGGTAGTTCAATTTGCGCTGTTAGGATTGCTTAGTAACGATATGTTGCGTATTTGTTGTTGATTCCAGAAATACTACTTTGTGAAAGTTTCTTCTGTGCTTGTTACCTGCATTTTCGTGCTTTCTTGTCGAATAAATAATCGTTATGTGTAATTGAGCCTGTTGGACTTTTCACCATAAACCCTCTTTCTCACAATGTTATTTTTGAAATGAAATGGGTATGTGAATTTATTGTAAATAATGCTAATCAAGTGTTATCTTATTTCTTTAAATTAACAACAAAAAGTTTAAAATCTAAAATATTATAGTATATTTCTATTGCAAGCAGTAGAATTCTGGAATAAGTTTAATATTAAACTTCACATAATCATATGAATCACATTATAATAATTTTTATAAATACTTTTACATTTATTGAGAGACTCAAGTTTTATTAAAGAATGTTTGTTAAAGAACAGAAAATGTGAAAAAGCACTTTGATATCAGCGTTTATTTCAGCCCATCATATTTGGTTGCATTTCTTATCATTTTCCTGTTAAAAATTATACAGTAACATTGTGGAAATGTATGTTAAATCACGTAATGATAATGACAGGACAGTGTAAGTAGAAAAGTATTTCAATCACTAAATTTCATTCATAAATTGGCTTAATTTTAACGCAGAACAATAGCATAGAGGATTAAGATATCTTAATCCTGTAGGGATTTTTTAAATTAAGGCATCCTTAATCCTTAGGGGGAACTTAGATCGAAGCAAAAAGGTTATGGTTTCCATCCTCTTGTTGGGTTCATAATCAGCATTATTCAAAATTTTAGATTGACGTTTAGTTTTGAAGCCCCGCGGAAACTGACGGACTCGTATTGTTGAACGTTTGTTTGAGACTAATCTCTTCCTTAATTAGCTAGATTACGTAAGTGACTCGTGAGGTTCATAGAATTGGGTCCGAAGCCGTGTCCCTCCGATTCTGTAACGAGATTCTGTAGTGAGTCCTCCAATTATCCAAGTACTATCAACACTTCAGCAGCTAATTGGTCGCTGCGGACGAGCTGGAGCTGGAGAGTCAATGATTTTCCTCGCAATCAAAGCATAAAAGTGGACAAGTTATTCCAGAAAGCTCTTCAAAATGACATACTGGTAAGTAATATTGGAAATTAATGAGATTTGCATCTGTTGCCTAGTTATTCAAGGTCACTTTGGTCAACATAAGATACCGTTCTTTCCCTTTATTATGGGATCATGAATTTGACTAGACTAAGCCGCGTGGTTAGTAAATCACATTGTACTATTATTACTATTACTATCACTTGCTATTTAATTTTAACAAATACCCCACAGAATAGTTTTATAAATAAACAAAAAAAGATTCACAAGTCTGATTTCTGAGTTTGATATTCAACTAATGTGATTACATTTCCGCTAATAATTAATTCAAATTTTAATATGAAAGGAAATATTTCAATCATTATTTATCAAAAAAAATATATAAATCACTTAAAGATTATGGGTGAATAAAACTTCAAAATATATATGTAAGGAATTCTACCGGAGAAGCAAGAAAGCGTTTTCCATTTTCTCAATTAAAGCAGAGATAAAATTTTATATTTATTTTCACTGACCATGGAATGAGCTCTTTTCTTTATCATAACTTGGACTAAATTCAGCCTTTAGCTACAGTACATTAAGACAGTACACAATACAACACCGCTTCACGCCCCTGCAACTATAGCCTTCTTGTTATTTAAACAGTGTAATGAGAAAAAGTGGGACAGACATTGAAAGACGCTCATGTTTTATCCATCGCTGTGACTATCATCCAAACTGTTCGGCGTATGACATTTATTGATTGAAATTTGGTAAGAGGATTTCAATATTGGATAAAAAATAAACCGAGGGCAATGAGCTGGTTCAAATTCAAATGGGAAATGGCATTGGTTTATTAAGCAAGCTTTCAAAGAGAAACTGAAAACTTAAGCTAATCTACATAAGCAGAATTACAGTTTGTCTGTGATTACAAAATTCAGGAAAAATAATAATTATTAAAATTATTAACAAAAAATGGTTACTAGAAATGAGGACAGAAATAACAATAAAAGAGAAAAGGACAAAAAAATACAAATAAATGCTATGCACAAACACGAAACTAACATAAAATAAATATCTATATGTATATTTCTACTCTTGTGAATATCGTTTTTTAAACCTAAACAGATCTTGATTTGGTTCGAGATGACGAATCATTCTCTGAATTTTCATCCTGGATCCTTGTGAAAAGGCAACACTACAAAACCAAACTTATTCTAGCTCAGATGTTGGCCTGGTCATAATAAAACAGTAAACAAATTTATCTGTAAAGTGGTTAGAAGGCAGGCATTATTATTTCTTTTCTGAAGGAAATGAAAACTTAATGTCTTAGTAGTACAGTAATATGTAAGCAGATGAAAAATTCGAGAGGCT
>JAPMOR010085606.1:2646726-2663092 GCA_026543865.1 Argiope aurantia | reverse complement strand
GTTGTTTATAGCCCTGTACATACTGATGAATAAATTCCACGAAATCTTTTGTATATGGGCTGATACAAATACTGAAGATTCTATAATATGTATATCAGTATTGTATCAGCCTTTGTAGATCAAATAAATTCTGCATTACTGCGTGAGGTACTCACCAGTATTCGAGCAGGTACAGTATCTGTTCCAGTCCATATACAGATGAGTAAATTCTACCGAAATAATATCTGTATCTGTACTTTCGCAGAAAGTAAACTGCTACTGATATAAGTAATATTTGTATCAACAAGTACATATACAAAACTTTTTTTCTATAATATGTATATCATACATAAAGAAAAATATAAAGTAGTTTTTTTCTTTCTTTATTTTATTTTACGCAGAAAACTTTGGGCGCATTATTTTTCCTTACGCATACATAATACAACGACACTTAAATGCGTGACGTAATTCATGATGTCTTCCGATGTTAATTTCCCTTTAAAAGCCTTTAAACGTTCTTTGAAATGCTGTTTCCACGTTCATTTTAAACGGTTATATCGTAAAATGGAATAATAATTCGTGGAGTTTGTGACAAATATAATTTTTTTTAATATTCTACAGTGCTGACGTCATTCAAAGAAACAATTTCAACTTCTTAATGTCACTCACTATACGTGGTACATGAGTGAAAATAACTAAAAAAGGAAATTTAAATAATGTCGTCACGTTGTCATTTCAACCTCCGGTTTCAGTTCTAAAAATTAAAAAAATAAAAAAATAAAAAAATTCGCGTTGTGAACGCGTTTAATGCTCATTTTATTGGACAATTTTCCATACAATGATTTACTGTTTAAAAAGACAGTAAATGACTCCTGTACGTACTCATAAACGTGGTTTAATAAAATATGTGGTAATCATTTATTCGAGATTAGGAATTTAATTTGCATTTAAATTATCTTCTATTATACGAGAGTTCACTAGACATGTCTCATTAATTATCAACGTTTAATGAATCCATTTATTTTTCTTTGTGTAAGATGGTAAATTCTGATTAAGAGATTCCATTTTACTTATCCATTAAAAGATCTAAAGGATTTTATATATAAAATATCTAATGAACTTCTTACGCACGTTTAAATATGTGGTCTCTATTTCTGTTTAAATTAATTATTATTAAACATTAATTATGACTTAGTAACAACATTCATTTTCACAAATTCTTTTATTTGAAGTAATATTTAGTGCATTTTAATTATTATTTAAAGTTTTCAAAAAGTCATTTACAAGCATTAAGTGTAATCAGATATACAGAAATAAGTTCTTCTTACTTTATAGTATGAGAATTATACAAATAAAAAAATAATGAAATCGTCAAAATATTCAAATTTGAGGTTTTGATGAATCTACTCGTTTCAGATATCCCTGTGTCCGAAAAACACATTTTTGGAACTATTTCTGCCAGTGAGCACAATAAATCAAAAATAATTGGAGCTAAATGGCTGAAATTTAGTATATGGTCTTAATACTAAATTCGTAGATTCTATCGAATTTTCTATGAAATCCACGCAGATAAAACTCTGTCCGCCTGGCTGCAGAGCACAAATGAAGCGATAACAACAAAACGTAAAGAGCTAAATAAATTCTCTACCCAGATTTAGCATTTATAATGTATACTCATATAACCAAATTCATCAAGGGATTGACCGTTTGTCGATCTGTACCTCTGCATGCGCGTAAAGCGATTATTCAAGAACGTAATGACGTAGACAAATAAAATTGGATTCACAATTTTTGTATCTAATGCATAGATCCGTATTATATTTTGAACCAAATTTGTGAAAGGATTGGCCGTCTGCTGGTCTGTACTTTCTCACATGCATGCAAACGGGATAGCTAAAAAGATAAAGAATGTAAATAACTGAAATTTGATATGTAATCCTGCGACTAAAATTTTACTTCTAGGCTAAATTTTGATTTTAGTTGGTCGGAGAAAAAGTGCCCAACACACATATCCGATTTTCTGATATTAAAGTATAACCTCATGTCAGCGATTATTCGCCAAAAAAACCCTTTATACATCACAAGTCACATTCAGTAAGAATTCTAGATTCGCATCAAAGATCGTTCTTTCGTAACAGTCAATACACAGGTACCGATTTTCTTTGCTACGAATAATGCAACTCTCATGTGTGCAAAAAAAATCTGAGCATATTTTAACTTTCAAGGCCATTTCAAAGGCCCTCAATTTTATGTGGTGAGAAGATTGATAAAACCTTTATTAGACAGTACGCGAGAAAGTTTCGTGGGGACCACTTCCGCTGGTAAGTAATAGAACATGGAATCAGAAACATAAAAGGAATGTGTAACAGAGGGTGCACTGTCAATGCCTTAAATATAAAAAAAAAAAGGTTAAACCAGATAAAATGTACAATACAGATTTAATGGAAAATAAATTTTCTGTAGCACAACAGCTCAATGACAAATAAAAAAAGGCTAAGCTTGTATCGCTTCATTCGGCAAGTCCGTTGAACTCTTACCTTAAATACTCCAAAAGGTTTGTCGCTGATGCTACGTTCTTCTTTTCATTATTGCATGTGTTATGTTGCATACGACAAATAATTTAATTACTCATGCAACTGAGTTGTGGTACTGTTGTAACGTTACATTTTGTCAAAACCGTGTCGCAAATTTGTCTTCTATATCCTTTCCTTTTACTTTATCCATAAAAGAATAGCTCGCTTCATATTCCCAACCCTATGTTCTATTCCAAAAGGAACTTGCTTGTTTATACCTGAGATGTTAAAGTTTGTAAATAATCTTTATGGGCAACCTATATATTCACCCATCTTACAACATAGCATTCTGGAAACTCGATCAGTGTACAACACAGTACAATTATTACAACAGACTTTATAAAAAAATCACATAATAGTTTCTAATGATAACGAGGGCGGAAATCAAATTGCAATGTTTTTATCATTACTGGAATTTGTATGGTTTGAATTATTTTCAGTCTATTTTAATCTTGGTATAGGAAAAAGAATAAGAATGATTCTCTTTATTTGACCTACCCTTAAAGTATGTAAACGATCTTTCAAAACACCGATATAGTCTTCCTTTTTCAGCATGATACTTCTGTTAATGTTGTTTGTACATAATACATTACAAACATTATGATAAACGTCATAAAATCCAATCGATAATGGTTTTCAATGATAAAGAGGATGCAAATTAATTTTTAATGTTTTTGATATTAATGGAATTGGTATTGTTATATTTAGCGTTTCTATAATTTTAAAAATTTAATTTTTTAAACTTTGTTTTGGATTAAGGCTTAAAATCCTAAATACGGTTATAAACTTGTGATTTTAATGTGTTGAATAATTATAAAATTAATTATATTGTGTATAAAATCAAAATAATTAATCAAAATATTCTGTATAGGCGATATACTCAATCTTGAATGATTTTACAATATTTAAAACTATTTCAGTATCCTACGAAGTACATTACTATCTGTATTATATATATACATATATTCATACATATATAATACTCCTATAGTCCTATTTCGATTTTAAACAAAGCACGCAAACCACTGATTTATTTATTTCAAATTTTTCTTTTTCTTGTCTCTTCAGGGCAACACATACACACAAACCCCCCCCCCCAAGAGTTGAAGGTGTTATAGGAAAATTGAAGGATCGAAATATTCTGATTTGTATTATTTGGAAGTTTAATGGCATGATCGATACTACATTAAAGGAATTAATTATCCGTGTTATCAGAAAGATGAGAGAACTTCAAATAAGACGAAATTCTAGCTATATATTATATCTAAATTTCTTTTATCTGTCCGGATATAATGCAAAATAGATTAATCGTTTTATAAGAGATTTAAATGATGCCAATATAACACGAAAGCCCTTATATCAAAATACAATTATTGTGATTTCGACGAACAGATAAACTGTGTAATACAAGAGGGTAGAATGTATCGAAACTGATAATAGGGTGAAAGCTCCGTGATTAGAAATAATTCACTCTTTTTGATTCAGAAAACTAATCTAGAAATGGTATATGCTGCCGCCTGTCTGACATCGATTTATGATATCGATATAAAATACTAAATGAATGAACCGCATTATAAGAAAGATGAGAGAACTTGAAATACCACAAACCACAGCTATATATTACCTCGAAATTTCTCTTAATGGTTCTAAAATAACGCAAATCGGCTAAAACGTTTTATGAAGGGAATAATGCCAATATAACACGCAAATCCTAATATCGAATTCCGATTACTATGATTTCACGAACGGATTAATTGAATGCATTCATCTTGTAATACAAGAGGGTTGAATGCATTTCGTTCTGTAAAGAGGGGTATTAAAAATAATTCACACTTTTCGATTCAGAAAACTAATCTAGAAATGGTACATCCAATGAATGCTGTCGTCCGTGTGACATCGACATACGATATCGATATACAAACTAAAAGAATTAACTGTATTTTAAGAAGGATGAGAGAACTTGAAATAAGACAAAACTACAGCTACATATTATCTCGGCGTTTATCTTAGTGGTTCCAATATAACGCAAGAAATATTTATTGTTTTATAAGGGGAATGATGCCAGTATAATACGGAACTCCTTATATTGAAATCCGATTACTACGATTTTAAGAACGGATTAAATGAGTGGGTCAATCATGTAATAGAAGAGGGTTGAATGCATTTCATAACTGAAATTCAGGGTGATTAAAAATAATTCACTCTTTTCGATTCAGAAAACTAATCAAGAAAAGATACATCCAGTGAATTCTGTCGTCCGTTTGATATCGATATAAGATATCAATATCCAGCACTAAAGGAAAAAACCGTGTTATAAGGAGGATGAGAGAACTTGAAATAATACAAAACCATTAGTATATATTATCTGAAAATTCATCTTAACTATTCCGAAATAATGTAAAGCAGATTAATCATTTTATAAGTGGAATGATGCCAGTATAACAAGAGAATCCTGATATCGAAGTTCGCTTACTACGATTTTATGAACGAATTGTATGAATGGATTAAGACAAGAGGGTTAAGAGAGAAACAGTTATAAGAATGGAATACTGAAAAGCAGGCTGATTAAAAGTAACTAACTCTTTTCGAATAAAAAAAACTAATCTAGAAATAGTGAATCAGTGAATACTGCCACCCGAAATCGATATACGACACTAAGGAAAGGAATCGTGTTATAAAAAAATGGGAGAACTTGAAATAACACGAAACCACAGCTATATATTATTTCGACGTTTCTCATTGCAGTTCCCGTATAACGCAAAACAAATTAATCGTTTTATAAGGGAAATAATGCCAAAATATCAAGAAAATCCTAGTATCGAATGCCGATTACTGCGATTTCATGAACGGAGTAATCGTATTATAGAGTTGAATGATTAAATACTGAAAATCGGAGTGAAAGTTCCGTGATAAAAAATATTCCCCTCTTTTCGATTCAGAAAACTAATCTCGAAATGGTACATCCAGTGAATGCTTCTCGGCTGTCCTCCGTCTGGTGACGCCAATGTGTGAGTTGAGATAAATTTTTCCTTTCTAAGTGAACAGGGCAAGATCCTAATGGCTCGTGACCATGCGAGGAAAAATAAGGAATCTATTGTTTTCGAAAGGCAGGATTTATGCTGGCTGCAAAGGTCATTCGCAATGAGCAATTCTCTAAAATGTGAGCCTGAGAACAATGGAAGCAGGTGACACGTGTATGCGGATCGTTCGCTGCTCACTCACAAGAATGTTGAATCGGACGTCAATCAGGATGAGAACGGAACTCATTAGACGAAGCGACTCAGAAAGGAAGTCAAGAATTTCCTCAATAGCGTTACTTCCTATAGATGCCGATGCAGAATTCATTTTGGGAAGGAAGTAGAGACGAAAAACAGAGAAATTATGTAGTTTTGGCTTTTATGAGCTCATTTTATCCTTAGTTTTGAAACTTGATAATGTGACTGAAACTCACCAATTACATACTTTTTATTCGTAAAATTAAAAAAAGGCAAATATCACTTATATTTCTCGTTGTTCCATTTTGAAAGCAAATTGAATGATTTCGATGAAATAGTATTATTTTTTATAGATGTTGATGTAGTATTCATTTTTGGAAAGAATTGATTGCAAATAAATATAATGGAAAAAAAAACACTTTTAAAAACACATTTTTATTAGTATACTAAATAAGGGATTTCTTTACTTTAATTAATTTTTGCTTTTTAACCTGAAAATCATTAGTTCTAATGCTCATTACCAGGTGGCGCAATTAATGAGGAGTCAAAATTTTATTTAATTATGAATGAACTGACAATTTATTTCTGGAAATATTAAAATAACATATTATAAACGAAAATACACAAGTGTATAAAATTTCAAACCTACAGTCTATCCAAAATTTAATTAGAAAATTCTGCCTTTGCAAGTCTGAAGTAGGTTAAATAAAAAAGTACGTAAGAACTATGTAATTTTGAAACTTTAACTTTTATGCTCCCGAAATCAGTGAAACCTATTCCGTTCTATTTGTAGTAACTATTTTGAGAATTTGTAAATTTTTTAATTATCGTTATACTTTTTTATTTCATGTTATGAATTCAAAATCAATGGCTACAGTGAAGTATTTGACTAAAAACAGCCTAATCAAAAACTATACAATTTCAATAAATGGTAGTACAAGATTATTTTTTTAATGACCTCAAAAGATAGCTGAATTTTTTTATTTTTTATTTTATTGGTGGTTTTGGAAGAAGGAAACCAAACAGTTCCATATCAGTGTTTCTGTAAATTCGTTTTTTTTTTTTTTTTTTGAAATTTTTAAATCATTGTCCTTGAAAGCAAACTAATTGGTTTTGAGGGGATTGCAAATCTTCAAGTACTTTAATCAAAATGAAAATACTAACATGAATAAAAAATAATAAAAATAATAATTACATGTTCTAATACTTCATATGCAAGCCGATGCAGAATCCATTTTTGGAAAGAATTGGAAGCGAAAAATTTAAATATCAGACAGAATGTATTTCATCAATGATTTTGGGAATTAGAATTTGGTAATTCGTTTTGGGAATTTTCTAATGTTATCTTGAAATCTATATACTTTATTTGAATTATGGTATTTCAGTATTTAATTTATAAAAATCAGGCACTAATCTTTGCCTTACGAAAATCAATTTCTCAAAATTGATAACTTGAATTTTAGTTTTTATTTGTCAAACTTCTTTTCCAATAAAAAGAAGTTTCAAAAATAATTTATAATCTAAAATACTGGAGGAATTTAAATTGAATCACAACTAAGCTTACGAATAATGGAAATTTTCGCAGAAATATTGAATGCAAAATAGTCTCTGCCATAAACTAGCCAAAAAAAATATTTTTTTTTTCTCATTTTAAACATTATAATAAAAAAATGTCACAGAACGCTCACAAAAATAAGAAGCCATTTTCAATTAAACCACTACTAAGCTAACAAATAATGCCAGTGTTCTCAGAAATGCTAAAAATAAAATAATCAATATAAAATACAACGCAGCGATGAGAAATAATATTCTCCGAACTCGTTTTAAGAATCATAATTAATCTCCTAGAGATAATAAACAAAACAGAATCGTAATTCTATTTATAATCATAGCATAAACAAAATAGCAGCAGCAATTTTGAATAAAAAAAATTCTCTAATAAAAACGAAGTTTAATTTTATTGACTCAATCCATTTCACACAGTCATCTCCACTTATTAACACTTGAACCTGGATCTGTCAATCAAACAGTTGTTGCGAAAAACAGATTTCCTGTTTGAAGAATGAAATTGGATTCCATGATATTGAAAACTCTGATTTCTTTTCCCTCTTCTTTACATTCTTTCTTCTTCTTTTTTTCTTTTTTAATATATCCCGGAGTCGCTTCTCAATTCTATTGAAATTTGATAATGCAAAAGACTCGAAATGTAATGTTAGACGAAAATATTTGAATAAAAATTCCGAACCCTTTTCGTTTTTCCTTCTAAGATTTTGACACAGGATATTCTATGAAAGACATTCTTTCATTGATGTTTAATATGAATAATTTCCATACTCGCTTACTGCCATAGCAAATTACTTCTCCACTAAGCGGAAAATGGAATATTATTAAATGTCGAATTTTGTTTCTTACTAGAAAATGAATAAAATGCCAATGGTAAACTGATTTGGAATGTAGTAATATAAAAGAAGCAAGGAAGGAAATTAGAATCATTCTATTTTTATCCCGCCACTTTTATGTTCATACGACGTACAATTGGAACAAAAAATTAAATTTCATGTGAAATCTATCCCTGTCACTTTCAATGCCTGAAGCAAAGCCTCTTAAATATCATGTTTCGCGATCTCTTGCTTGGCATAAAATAATCATGGTTTAATCTATGAAAAAAAATGTGCGTGCCCTCTGACTAAAATATGGAAAAAAAATGAAATGAAACATTTCTGAATTAAAAAAAGGGAAGAATATTAATTTGGAAATTGTTTTATATTCATTCGCTAAATCTTAATTTAATGCTAAAATCAAGAAGGGATTTTTTCATAAGGGATTCAATTCATTCTTCAACTCTGTGACGAATCAATTTTTGCATCTTTCAATTTAATTCAATTTTCAAAGCCAAGCGATTTAATTTTTGAATCTTTGCATATTTTAGAGTAAGATAAAAGCAATTTTGTCATCTTTCACTTTAATACAATTTTTTAAGCTCAAGCAATTTAATTTTTGAATCGTTGCTTGCTTTAAAGAAGAAGAAAAAAAAAGATTTTATAGTAAAATAATGCTATAAATGTTAGATAAAATTGCGAAGTTCAATTGATAATATATTCATAAGACTCTGAAGTGGCGTGAGATTGCCCCGGTGACCTTTTGAAAGGCTTTAAGGGGATGGTAGACTCTATTAGGCAATTTCGCGAATTATTCACTTAGGGTTATGAAATTTTTTATGCATATGTATAAGAATATAAATACTTCAAATATTTTTAAAAGGCTCTTTAAAAACAAAGTATATTATTTTTCAAAAATTAAAAGATATAAAATTATTAGAATTTTCAATATTTTCCATGCGGCATAATTTCTATTTTTCTATTATTTTTTTTTCTTACTGCCCCGTATAAATTTATTTGGAACAAAACTGTGTATAATTTTGAGATTCTAATTAAATAGTAATTTTTTGAAATATTTTTATGCACACTCACTGAATTTTTATTAAAAATTTTATGTCTTTTTGAATTAATATTGATTTTTGAATATCTAAAAAAAAACTCGAAATATCAAATGGATTTCTTAAAAAAATAAAGCACCTGATATATTTTAAAGATATTTAAATCCAATTAAAGCATCATTTTGAGAAAAATCGATCATTAAAATGTATTTTTGTTCTCAAGACCTTTCCTATATTCATTTTATTGAATAATACATTTTATAATGCTATTTTAGTTGAATATAAATATATATTTTGGTGATGAAATAAAAAAAGAAAGTAAAAGTTCATATTTTCGTCCATTTTTGCTTATTTTGAAGTCCAATGTCCACTTAAGCTTCAAAAACGGAAGGTTAGATGACCGATCACACAAAAATTTAATGTGTATATAAATATGGTTTCTGGAAATATCTGTGGAGCTAAGCGTCTTCTCGCTGATGTGATCGGAGAAGAAATATTAATTCAGATGTTCAGCTCATAGTCTGATGTCTGTTGGAAATAAGAATCTCCATCCAAAATTACCTTTCCTGTAAAATGAGAAACTGATAAATCAAACTAATTTAAAGTTCATTAGGATTATTAACCCCATTAAGGTTGTTTACATTGCAATAGACAATTTGTTAAGCAAATGGCTTGTGATATGAAAGAATTTTATTGAAAATGATGTTATTGTTAATTTTATTCTGAAAGTATGACCGAATTTGATACCTTAATATTTTATTGATTACAAGAAAACAATGAAACAAATTGCTCAATACTCACAAAGTATAAAAATACTCATAAAGTCATCAGTGTTATTATTAATGTTCCAAGATTCCCTCAACAGCAGCACAGATAAAATCCCTACGATAGTTAAATTCGTCCCAACATGTCCAGATTCATGTGACTTTTTTTTATACGGCAAATTTCGTGTTTTTTTAGTTTCGTTAATTACAGACCACAACGAAAGGAAAGAAAGGATATCAGTGGCAGTGAATTCATTGATAATTACTATAACGAAAATTAATTCAAATTAGGCAAAAATGAGGAATGAATTCAGGTACAGTTTGGACCCTTATGCGTACAGCTGGTAATGAGTATAAAAATTTGGAACACTGATGAAACTTCGATGCTTTGCGAATATTGTACAAATTTTTCATTACTTTTCATGCATTGTATAAAAAAAATTATTGCAAATTCAAATAGAATAATTATTTTTGAAATATTATGTATATTGTTGATGGATTAAAAATGAATTAAAAAGCAGCAGAATAAGATTAAATTGTTATTTCACTGAACAGGATCGTATTAACCCATTTAGGAGTTCTTAGGCAATTTCATATCTCGGGACTCCCCTTTCCCTTTCTAAACTTTCAGAACCATTTTCTCTTCCGATTCAAATTTCTTATGTAATTAGTTGAAGTAGCAAGTCCTCACAAATTGGAATAAAGAGACATTTAACTAAAACTTACATCTAAAAAATTGATTTCAGTATACCTGATATAAAGATGCGCAGTTAAAATTTAAAAATAATTTTAAATCAAATAATAAAAAATGACAAAACCTTTTAAACGCAGTTTAAATAATATTTAAATATAAGATCAAATATTTTTTTAATAATAAAGCGACATATTTTTTTTTTAATTTATAGAAGAAAATAATATACAATTTGAAAAAAGTTTTGAATTGGGAATGTTTTTAGAATGATGCTCCAAAATTAAACGGTACTTGATTTTAATTTGAATAAGTTCGATTGCACAATCTTTATAATTAAATGAATTACAAAATTATACATCTTTGAAAACACGGCAGCAAAATTCTCGAAATCTCGAGGCCCCCTAAAATTCTGGGGGCCCTAGGCAGTTGCTTATTTAGTAATCATGTCTTGTCATTGAAATCGGCTAATAGTTTAGAACAAAGATTGCATCACAATAGATGAATAATTTATACAGGAAAGTAATACAATTTTTGACAATAAGAAAGTGATAATTTATTCTGTTTTGCTTTAAAATCATCAATGCTCATACATCCTTTCGCTGCGTTCTCATGGAAATTTGAAGAGGGGTTTTCCATTATGGTCCTCATCATTTTATCACAATTTGTAAATAAGAGTTCGTACCCAGAATGGCTTCACGTTGCTTTTAAACGAGAAAATATCGCTAACAATGAATCAATTCTTAATTTTTTTCATTGATATTTAAAAATAGTATAGAAAAAATGCCAATGTTTTCACAATTCTGGAATTAATTTATCCCACTGATTTTGAGTTCAATAAATCACATATTTTAAAATAAGACGGGTAATGAAGGAAAATAATAATTTTAAAAAAAACTTCATTTTTCGTTCTCAATTGTGTGCGTGTGTGTGTCTTAAAAGTGTTCTTTTTTCAGTTCAACAGTTCTCTCTTTCTTTTTTCAGTGGTGTTCTTAAAGTACTGTAAATTTTGATAAATGTCATCGAGCGGGTCAATGTTTTTCACTAAGTTTCATTCTTCCTGAAATGTCATAAATAATCTAGCTTTGCAGTTAAAGAAGGACATTAATTATTTTAGAATTTAATCTTCAGATTCGTATTCTGAAAAATTGACTTGAAAAATGCATTTCTCTTTCTTCTGCGATTTACTGTGGGGGGAAGAGACACTGAGAATCCCCCCCCACATTTTCTGAATAGGAAAATATTGCTGACGAATTCATTTTTATTTCAGCCCTTAAATTTCCAATTATTTCCTCTAGAAAATAAATTGTTCCAATAAAAAGAATTGAAAAGGGGAAGGTGCGTAAAATTACCATTGAAATTGAGGCTTAAAATCAAAAAAGAACAAGTAAGTTTTTTTAAAAATAATATATTTAAAGAACACAGTACTTTTTCCCTTTCATTAGGCGATATTGTGATGGAACCTTTCGTATGCTGCCAAAATTCCGAATTATATTCTTTTGAACGTCTCAAAGAAAGGATTAATTCGGAAATGCTTTCACATTATGTCTATTTTTTACCGTTCTTAGCATTTTCACAGTGAAACATATATGTGTATATATATATATATATATATAAAGATATAATTAATACTTTTTTGCTGATCCTTAACTTTTAGCTAACAAGCGGAAGATTGCATCGTTATAGTTATAGGCAGAATTTTTTTTCCATTACAATGAAGCTTGATAGATGAGATTTTTAAAAAAAACTACAAGGATTAGTATATAAACTAAACTACATAGTTTTCATTTCATGCTTGTATTTTATAATGGAAGTATCTCTACACGTAAAATTTTCTTCATCTTATTATTTTTCAGATAACAATTCTAGATTCTTTCAGAAGTTTACAAAAACTTATTTGAAAAGTTTAAAATTATATCAATAATTCACCAGCTCACATTTTGCCTCCTTTAATCTTTTACTCTAATAACTGTTTAGCGAAGCAATATTCGCTTGCATTAAGAGTTTTAGAATACTCACTGAAGTTTTCAATATTAAATCATTTTAAATTCTCCATTACTGTAATGCCCTTTCTTTTTAACAAGTTGTTTTTATGAACTACATGTATACAGGAATACATTCTAATCATTTCTAAACCTTTAAGGATAGTCATATGTTCACAGTTGGAATTATATTTTATGTTAAATAAATGCGTGTACTGTTAAGAAAACTGAGAATTTTAAATTTTTGCACAATTCCATAGAATTTTATGAGATATTTTTAGTAAACTATTATTGTCACTTTAGCATTTTGAAGAGAAAATAATATTTTTCTGTTACTTAAATTGATTGAATTATGAAGCTTTGAATGTCAGTGCTTTATATGATTTCAGTCCATTTATTAGGTGCTTCGGGGAAAATCCGCCAATCGATGTACAGCATTTCGCCGAAGTGGTCGTTGTTTAATCTAACATAATTAAATTCGAAACTACACAATGCAACCAGTTCTAGTCACAGAAGAGTATAACTGATTTTATTTTGAAAGTTAATGTGTCAAGAATAGTTTATTCAATGTAATTAATAAGATTAAGGAACTGAATAATAATTTATACATCAGAGCATTTTATAAGTATATTTATTTCCTAAAAATACACAAAATTTAATTATTTATGCCATTAGAGAAATTTTCCAGTTTTAAATAAATGTCTACTCCTAACAATTTAGAAATTTGCTAATCGGCCACAATTAGTGTAAGTACTCTTTATAATGAAAAGGGTATCAAAAATTAAAGCCGAGTCCGATCGAGTTTGTATCTAATTATTTTAATTGATTCCTTTTTCTTTAAAGTGAATGCAACTATTTCTAATTTCTAACATGATTTCTGTTAAGAGAATGATTTTGTTCCATCTTTTGATAATAAGGTATATACAGACAAGCCACTCAATTAAGAAATCTGCCTTCCACATTATATTACTTTTTGATATTATAGAAGTAGCAGATTTTTTACTTATAATGGGCATTTTTTAATTTCTCGTATACGAAATATGCTAAGAGAAAGTATCGTAATCGTTAAAAAATTCAAACTCGAGATTTTGACTAATCTACAGAGTTTCAGACCTTTTTGAGTTCGATAAACACATCTTGGAATTATGTTTTTCTGTCTGTGAAAACGATGCCTCAAGAAGGCCTTAAAGCTAATCGGGTGAAATTTGGTCTTTAGGCTAATAACAAATTTTGAACGAAATCTATTCAGAAGAAGTCTGTCGGTCCAGTTCTCCCAGTACAACGGAGCATGATAACTGCAATACATAAAGAGCCAAATAAATAGAATTCGGTACACATGTTTGACATCTAAAATGTAGATAAATATAAAATTTTGAACTAAATCTATCAAAGTGTTGCGGCTCTGTCCGTTTGTATTTTTGCATGCTTGCAGGTAATTTGTTGGGTGATCTTGCGACTACAACCATAGCTTTATGTCGAAATTTGTTTTCAAAAATACACATTTGATTTTCTGGTATGTGTGTATTAACCGCATGACAGTGAGGACCAGAATACAAATATGTATTTTCGAAACATTTTTTTTCCGACCAAAATGTGACATAGAATTGCAATCTTAATTACAAAATCACTTTCCATATCTCAATTACTTAAGTTATTGCATTTATTTGCATGCAAAAGTACAAAAGGACAGATGGTCATCTCTTTCATGGATTTGATTCAAATTTGATAAGAATTGACACTTTAGTTGCTAAAACTTTGAGCCAAATTTTACCTATGTTGTCACGTTTTTGAATTATTGCATTTAAAGTGCAGACCGACAGACAGTCAATTCCCAAATTTAATACAGGTTTGCATTTTTAATTCTTAACCTGGGCACGAAATTTTATTAGTATGATCTTTACGTTTCATAGTTATCGTGTTCACATGTATTCGGATAGCTGGACATACATATTTGTTCAAAATTTGACTGAAATTAAAGAATTTGATGTTCATATAACAAATTATATCTGTATAGATGAAATCATTTTTTGAACTATCGTATTCACAGAAAAACGTAATTGAAAAAAATTGTTGTTTTCGAATTCAGGAAAACAATTTTTCCATTACGAATATGGTAATTCGTCAAAATTTGGGAGTATAATTTTAATATTTTTTTTCTTTGTATTATTCGTATAGCAGAAAATATTTTTTTAAAAAATTCGTACACTCCGGTAAAAATTTCGAAATAAATTTTTTAACGATTATAATATTTTCTCTTTGCATACTTCGTATAGAAGAAAGTAAAATAAAAACAGCCATTCAAAAAAATATTCACACTATGCCACTATAGATTTATAAATGCTGAATAGATTCTTTAAAAATGTACAAAATATTTTTTTTTTTTGCATGCAAAGAGTCGTCTTCATATATAAATTTACTGAAACTCAATTTTTTTTCCAAACCGCACCACCAAATTTCGAATATATATTCAAATCCTTTGAATTCAATAGTTAGAATACATATTATTTTTTGTAATCTTGAGGAAATACTTGATAATTGATAATTTGAAAATCCTAATATAAAAAGAGTTTCCTTTTTAAAAAAATATATTTCAAGATGTACTATTAATGTTATACAAGATGCTAGTTATTATTTTACATAAAAATAAGTTAACATGAAAGATGTTTTGCATTGTAAATATATGTTTTATAATTTTTTACAGTTTTCTTGTACTGACGTTTTATGAAAATATTTAAGAATTTTATTAATTTTTGAATTTATAAGTTAAAGATTTTTGAATAGAAACACAACTTTTGATATCTATCGAAGCAACAAGACCTGAAACATCATCGTTCTGAATTTTCCGACAAGAAATTCTTAACACTAGTGGCAGCAACCAAAAGCTTTTAGAACAATATGATTTTCGTTTTCGCTAGCGGCATCTCAGTTTTACAAAAAGATTCTCTGACAGGAATAAAAAATCGCTAAAATGGATGGAAAACAAAGTATGACTTTCGTACGTTACTTTAGATTAACTTTTTTAAACACAAGTAAAGGTGACGGGAAAATCGATATTTGTAACCAGGGGCATATTTTGGCATCTTCCGTACTAGGCAGTGCATATTAATTCCTTGACTTACAAATTTACTTTACTTCCTAATTGAGTGACACATCCTATTTATAGCGTTTATAGTTTATTTAATTCCTATAAAAATACAAAGGGCATTTGAGATATTGAAGAATATTTAAATGGTTTTTACATTTTAAATTACTAAATATTTTCACTTAATTACTGATTAAAAACAAAAATTCTGTAATTTACACGTGTCAGACACACCATTTTATGTACAGGGATTAAGAGAACCCTCTTTAAATAAACTGGCTAATTTAATTTCACATTTCATTACATTTTTTTACTCAACAGCATACTATTGATTTATTTTAGATTTATTTATTCATTATTATTATTTTAGTTAACTAATCAAAAAAGCATATTTTTTTATTTATTTACTATGAATCTGCGATATTCACTTTGTCCATAGTACTGTTTAAGCAGTCACACGATGTTTTATAAATATTGTAATAAAAAGATGACCATACCGAAAAGGTAAGAATTTTGACAAGTTGTTAGTATTATCCTAACATCTTGTAATTCGTAGAATTTGTATTTTTTACAAATCTATTTATTTGGCAACTCGGCTGATGAAATCTTTTTAATCGCTATACCTGAGTGTTTTCCAAGCTATTAGT
>JAPMOR010085606.1:2594089-2646716 GCA_026543865.1 Argiope aurantia | reverse complement strand
TTATAAATCTATTTATTTGGCAACTCGGCTGATGAAATCTTTTTAATTGTTATACCTGGGTGTTTTTCAAGCTATTAGTACTATCCCCATATTTTGACATTCATAGAATTTGTACCTTTTATAAATCTATTTATTTGGCAAGTAGTCTGATAGTATCTTATTAATAGATATGCCGGCAGACTCCTTTTTAGCTGCACGGGAACCGCTACTGGACGGGAAAGATAATACTCTGTTTACATTTCAAGCAAAGTTATATAGAAATCACTAAAAGAACAAATAGAAGCCGATTTCAGATATAGAAATATTTTGTGAGAATGTTAATTAATAAAAAAAGCACAGACACAAAATTCTGTGCAAAATGTGAAGTTATATTTTCTAAAATATATGAATGAATAAAACAATACACAATAGTAGCTCCCTGCATGGGAATAGTGCAATATAAATAATAATCTTTCTAAAAAAGGAAACGAAATCTTCGTTATATTTCCGCAAATTAATAATTTTCATTTAATATTCTTTCCAATATAAAGAGATTAAGTATTAAAATATATTTTTAAAAATCATTTTAAGTATCGTTTGGCGGAAGCTTGAACACATAACAGCAGTTTCACGCTATTTTTGTTTCATTTACATAGGAAGAAAATAAACATCTATCTTTTATTTTTCAGTAAATCCAAAAAAATTATAAATCTATTTTACTAAATATTAATAGCTGAAATTATCCAGAATTTGTTATTACTTTAAACAATATACCTTGAGAATGCTATTCATCTATTTTTTTTGTTATTAAATATGCAAATAAAAGTAGGCATTTCGAATTCTTAATTAGTCATACTTTATCGTTTCTAACGACATACTTTTTTTTTAAAGTTAATTTTTGTTGTTTCAAAGTTTAACACTAAAATGAAAACTTCATTAACGGAACGTATACATTCACTGGAATAGCTCCTAGGTATTTTTTCTAATATATCTCCTATTATTTTGAACCATTTTGTCTGTAATTTGCATCAGCGATTTTTTATTATGCAATTATTGAACGAACAAAGAATTGAAGTATCAAACAGGAAAATTTGAAAGTGATACAAAGATAAATACGTAGATGGCTTACAACATAAATGCAGTTTTAATATTTTTAAGGAGGGTATGCTTTCTAGTTGAATAACATATTTTTTTTTGAATTAATTTTTTTATTAATATTCGGATACTTTTTTGATCGTACCCTTTGTTTTACTCCTCATATTTAGGTGGAACGTTTATAAAGGTTAGGCAAATTCATGACTTTATACTAAATTTTTCTCTTTTATTTTGTTGATCAAAGTTTCTGAGGGACAGAGTGGAACTCCAATATCATTCCATTTTCAATTTTCTGTCCGCTCGACGAGGCCGCGGTGGCCTGGTGGTAAGGTCTTGGCTTCGGAACTGGGGGGTTTCAGGTTCGAGACCCGATTCCACAGAAGAACCGTCGTGTAAGGGGGTCTGTTGCACGTTAAATCTGTCCTGACCAAACGCCCTCCCGCTGGTGTGGTTTGGTGTGGAGAGGGGGGTGCCAACTCAGGTGTCGTCCTCGTCATCTGACCGCGGTTCAAAATTACGAGGTCCGTCCCAAAATAGCCCAAGTGTTGCTTCAAATGGGACGTTAATATAATTAAAACTGAACTAAACTGAACTGTCCGCTCGACGCCAGCCAGTTAAAATACCGAGAATAGATTCTTGAGTAAGCATCAATTATCTTGACAAAGATTTCAAAGAAATTGCTTAAATTCGGGCTTCTGAGATTCGGGATAATTACAGTACAGCTATTGTCTGAGATGAAAATAGTGCAGATTCTCAGTACGTTTTGCAAAGACTGTGTTTCTGATTTCATATAAACCATAATTTTTATCGTTGTAAAAATGTGGTTAACTTTATCTGAATTTCAAAACTTTATTTTTAAAGTTTTAGTATATGTATTTGTACTATCCAAACCGTCGAAATTAAACTTAAGTGATTAAATGGAAAATTTAAAAATATACAGAAGTTATGTAGTTTTTCGTTTGTTTTAACCCTACAGTGCATCGTGTAGTCATTTGGCTACACGTTTTTATTTTCATCATGACTGTTCCAAGAGATAGCAATGAATGTTTGTAAATCTCTTTTTTAAATGCTTTTTGATAAAA
This sequence comes from Argiope aurantia, assembly GCA_026543865.1. Classification (NCBI taxonomy): domain Eukaryota; kingdom Metazoa; phylum Arthropoda; class Arachnida; order Araneae; family Araneidae; genus Argiope; species Argiope aurantia. Next base: position 2,644,560 of record JAPMOR010085606.1, on the reverse strand, counting down.
ATTTGTAGAAAAGATCGATAAATGGTAATAGCGGTACTAGAATTAGATTTAAACTAGAAACGTGTAAAAATATCAGGACGACTGTTATATGAAAAGCTCTGCCATTAAAAATACAATCAAAATATTTTTTTTCTACTTCCTAAAAATATATTGAAAAAAAGGGATTTTCTTATATGCGTGATTTATGTCCTTGTGATATTGTTTAATTTATACTGTAATTATTTATCACATTTTAATTTATGTTAAAATTTCACGGAAAAAAGTACTTTAAATTATTTTTTTAATTCATATTCCTGAATTATATGCAACCATTCAAAACATATATTTTTTCGCAAAACAAATAAAAAGTCATGCACTGTAGGATTAAATATGAATCTTGATAAATCGTCATTTTAAAAAAAATAAGTTATAAAAAAATGTATTTACTAATTTATTCAAGATTTCTAAAAGAATGTAAACGAAATGGGTTAGATATCATACTTAGTTTTCACAATATTGCTCTTTCTTTGCAAATGACTCTAAAATTATGTGCAATTATTCCGTATAAATATAAAACAATGCGTTCAAACTGTAAATGTAGCTACAAACAAGCATAAAGGTATGGTCATATTAAAAAGGAATTTCACTAAACTTCACTACGTATATAATTATTTCTATTTATTTTGTACGGCCTAATGTCATCATATTTGATAAATTATTTAATAGTGCCAACATTTGCTGTTAATATGAATGAGCTTTCAGCTATTTATTGGGTGGAACCTACTTCAGATTATTCGTCTGCAAGTATTGTAAAAATTTAGCGTCAGGATCCTAAAAATTTGCTTACATTTAACGAATGTCCTTGTAAAATGATCCAAATTGTCATTTAAAACAAAAAAAAAACAGTCATTATGATTTAGACTAAGTAGAAAATATTGTCTGAGAAACTTTTTTCAATATTTGTGATTAACAGAATAAATTATTTCAAAAAAGAGAAATAAAATACCAGACAAGTTTTTTATCAAGATGGAGTGGTACATTTGACAAAAATTCTTGGTCAACTTCAGAGACTCCAGACAGGTTGCGAAACTAAATATCTTTTTAAAATGATGTTTCTTTTTCTTCATTGCGTCTTGTGAAATTCTCCTCTTGGAATTTTTTATAATCATTTTATTTTAATTTCACAAGAAAGTAAAATAATAATTGTTACACTATAGATATTTATAGACATGCTATAGAATCACTCGTAAAACATACGTCAATAAAATATTTTGAAATTTGCTTTTATTTTCTTCTTTTTTTCATAAGTAAATCGGAGCTTTCACTTCTCGATATTTCTAAAAAATGGTGTTTTATTGAAAAAATTCGAAAGTGGAAGAAGGGCATTATTTACTTCAAATGTAAAAAAGAGGACTAAGAACTTTTGGAATGAAAGAGAATTGAAAGTGAACCAAGAAAGGAACGAAACAGGATGTGCTAAAACTCAATTACTCTCTATTTAAAAGTATTACAAACCCAATTACTCTTAAGTGTTATAAACTCAATTACTCTTAAAGTTTGAAAAAAATCACCACGTAAATGTTGTTCAAGTTAAGTAATCCCAGAATCGAAGTAACACATTATATTGTGTAATTTTGTAAAAACCGGAGAATCAATTTTATACAGTATTGTTTTGCCATATTAAAACAGTGTAAAATATAAGACTTTTGTTTGATTGATCAATATAGGATTCCGATATTGTGTGATACAGTTCCCAATATTGTATGATATAGAGCCCAATATTGTACAATATAGTTTTTTCGGTATTCAACAAATCCCCCCCCCCCCCTCCCCCAATATTATAAGTCATATCACTGACTCTCAGACCCACCCGAAGGCACACGGATAAAGAATACTGAAAGACTGAGCCACGGTACAATCTTTCCCGAAGGAAGTATGTCCCGTCATCGATGTGAGGAGTCAGATCACCCACCTGTTTATGTACCCATCAGGGTGGCGCGATCCAACCACCATACCGGAAGCATCTCATCCTCATTTCGAGGTGCCCCCCTGGGTTTCCCCAATATTATAACCATTTCCAAAAGGTATTATAATTACCTAATTGAGTATGAAAGACTATTAAATTTTAAAAACATCGCTTGATTATTTTTTTAACTTAAACTGAGAGATTCGAATAGAACTTTTAGATTTGCTAATGGCGTATTTAAGTATATGCATATGTACTCAAATTTTAACAAAATAGCGCAAGATAATTCAGTGTGAAAATCGCGACTGCAAGACGCACATCTACTGGATATTAAAATTCCTCTTGTTTTTTTTTTTTTTCTGGAGCATCTTTAATGTCGTTTCATTCATGGAAATTATGATTTGAGTTTTGAGTTTGTCTTTATTTGTTGACATTAGCGGCATGGAATCATGGTCCTTTATAAAGACTCAAATGCATTTCACAAAATACAAATAATTCGCTCAGGAGATCGAATTGGTCATAGTATAAGTGGTAAACCTTAATCCAAGTTTGCAGGGAGGGATTAAAAAGGTTGCAAAGTAGGTAACTGCCTAGAGACTCCTGAGGGAACAGATTTTTTTCTTTGCGGTATTTTTAAAGAAATTTAATTCATCATGGTCATGAATTCGGTATATTTTCAATTCAAATCGATCATCGTTTAAATAATAAAACATTATTCAGACAGCAGTTTTAATCAATTACCTTTTCCAAGTTTCACTTTGCATTATTTCATAATTCTAACAAGGTACGTTACTTCATATGTTGCTTGCCTATAAACTAAATAGTTTATAGATTATGTTAAAAATGTTATGTAATTTTATAAAAATCATTTTGTATAAAATAATTTTTAAATTTAAATTTTGAATTTTTGTACTGATGATTTGCTGAAATCAACTTTCTTAAAAGTGACCAGACATTGAATGTTTCAAAATTTTGTACCTAAAACTGCCTGTACAGTGATTAAATTTAAAGCCTAATAAAAACAATATCTGGTTTTGGAAGATGATGAAGGGATAGGAAGGGCCGAGATTCGTATTAACTAAGGCTTCTTAGAGGGATAAATCCGATCATGCTGGTATGCTCCAATAGACAATTACGGAAGACTGACAAAAACTCTTTACGTTATCCAGACGACACAAAGAATTTCTTGCAGATGAGGCCCTCTTCTGCTCAAAAATACAAAATATTTATCCTTCCCCCTTCGAGGAACTCTGCATTGCGGTTAAGATCAACAGATTCTCAAGAGCATTCAAGCTGATGCAACAATCTTTCGCAGGCGAGTATTGTGCAACAGCACCCATAAATGCTACTTCTTTAATGCAGATGGGTCGTTTCGTAAAGCACTTTTATGATACGAATGTTGCGGTGTCATAGTTTATTATCAAAAATTCTTTTTTCTCTTTAATTGTTATTCTACCTACTTTAAGCGCCCTTATTAATAAACCGATATCCCAGTTTCTCTCCCAAATACTGTTCATCATGTTGTGCTCTTTCATCCTTACCTTTTGTCGAAAAATCCGCAGAATTTTTCCTATGTTCGTAACTTTCACCTATGGAAAGGCATCTTGATTACGAAGAGAGAATCTAGAAAGATACCGATCCTCCTGGGGACATAATGATTCTGAACTGATTATCAATCCCATCATCGATGACTGTGCGTACCTCCTTTTGAATACCCTATGGGGGCTACGATTACGCGCATGAGAAATAAGTAGGCTCTCTCTTCTCCTCTGTTATTGCAATGATGATGTGATTTTTAAATACATCTCGGATGAAAGGAATACCTCTTATTGGGAAAGTTGCTGTATGAGCGATGAAAGGATTACCACTTACTGGGAGAATTGGTGCATGGGTATTTAATAGTCTATTAACACCTGACCAAAATACCCATGTTAGTCTCATGATGATCCGATCATTCGTTTCATTCTTGCGGAATTTATCTATTCATGATGCTTCCTTTAAGGGTTTCCACCCTTGGAAGGTTCGACGCATGACACGCTTATACTGATGTTTAAATTGCGCAGTTCTCAGTACTGGAAATCTTACTTACGGAGGGCTGTCATTAATATTTTTCGAATGTCGCTGAATGTGTTAGAGTGTTAACTATGTTCGTTCTTGCCATATAGTGAATAAAGACTAATGTTAATTCCTAATCCTCAGATGAGAAATTTAAATTGAATACAAACTGTGATTTTTTTTCTCTGTTAAAAAATATCAATGATATCACTTAAAGAAATAAATCTCCGTAATCTTCATTACAAACCATGATCTCAAAATTAACACTTTTTGTTTAATTTAGGCCCTCTCGGACATAAATTAAACAAACTTCTTGGTTGAACCCATAGCTTATTGATAGAGTCAATAAAAATTTCAACCATATTTTAAATCGCATTAATTTTGGTAATAATTGTTTTATTAATTTATTTTGCATCCATTTAAAAGTTCTATTAAAGGTCAGAGGTATTTGTTCATTAAAGCAAAATGCAAGTCAAGAGAGAACTTACTTTATAAGACTAAAAAATAAATTGTTCATATAAATCCTACCATTAGGAGATTTATTTGTGTGGTTTTCTAGTAAACATTTCATTAATTAATACAGCTGCATACCTCTTCAACCTATCTGATTTTTCTCACACCTTTTTGAATCTTCTAGCTGTCTGTAGAAATTTTAATCCATTTTTTTTAAATTTTGCGATAAGTTGTTATCTTTACTTTTTAACATGAGCAAGATTTTTATCAATTTGTAATAAAAGTCCAGATGCACTTTTATTTTGATATAGTTCTTGTTTGAGAATATGCCAACTTTCAGATTTTTCAATTATCGATTTTTCTTGCCGCACATAGGCTTCTGAATTTGTTTTGTTTTTTCCCCACCTCGAAAGTATTATATTTAGATATACGAACAATGCTTTTCAAACTGAATTCGATCGGTACACAATAGTAGAGATTTTCTAAAACATATGCGCATTATGCGGTCAGTTTTCATCATATTATTGTAATTAATTAGTTTGTTTTATGGTATCTTAAAAAGTTGACCATACTTAATTTTAAAATACCCCAAAATAAATTGCATATATCTGTGTATCTTTCCGATTATTTTCTAGAGTTTTGATAAACTTAATTTCAAGCATTATATATTAAATTAATTTGAACAAATGTTTGCTACAAGCTATGTGAAGGGAATTAATAAGGGAGAAATATCATTTTTCTTTAAATTTCATAAAAAGGGAAAAAATGTTTTTTCCCTTAAAATTTCAGAAGATATATATGTGGGGAAAGGCAACGACCAGCATTAATATGAAAATATATTTATTATGATTAAAGGACAAAGGACAAAACATTACTAACATAGAACATAAAAAGATACATGAGCGTGAGCTGTACGTCTTGCAGTCTCACTGCTCAACTCTCGTCTGCTAATAATGGCCGGAAAGCATTATGTGATTAATGACGCAAGATGGTCAACATGGCGCCATACAGGAATGAGATCTGTCAGCAGTTCCCACATCGGCCATCATGACAGGATAGGCGACCCGCCTTAAGTAAACATATTATAAAACAAAAAGTAAATACAGAAAAAATAATAAGATGTAAAATTGAAATATTTACAAGATAAAACAATCAAAATAGTCAAACCATCTGTGACAGCATAAGTATATGGCAATACAATAGCGTGCACTGGAAATATCGAATAACTAACTAAAAATAAAAATAAAATTAGTGTTGAGCGTATAAAAATATAATAAGACAAAACAAGTAGAGAAAACAAATTAGTCTTCTATCATCCAAATACACACAAACACAAAAAGAAGGAAAACAGTTGTCTTTTTCTTTAAGTAGTATTCGAGCTTATTAAGTAGCAATCGAGCTTATTGAGAACTTCAGCGGTGTCGATGGACTTGGTCGGGTAAAGCCACACAAACTTCGTAAAGGAATCGATGATTGCCAGAATATGCTTATATTCCTTAGAAGTGCTGGGGAGAGGACCCAAATGGTCAATATGGTATGTATGAAAGGGAGTGTCGTCTTTGTCAAGTGGATGCAAAGTGCCATCTATTTTGCCACGTTTTCTGTTATTTAGAATGCATGTTACACAGTTGCGTATGCACCGTTCAATTCTCTCTTTCAAGTTCGGAATAAAGAATTCTTTGTTTAACAGTTCCTGCGTGTGTTTTACTGCAAAATGGCCTCTTTCATGGCATGATTTAATGATGTTGGCCTGCATATCATCAGGTACGACAAGTAAATCGATGCCGTCTATGTTTTATATAAAATGTTGTTTTTGACAATGTAGTTCTCGTATGGTGCATTTTGAAGTAATGCTTTTATAGCTGTAATACGCTCATCTGTCTGTTGAGCTTTGAAAATTTAAAGACTGACACAGTTTTGAATGATCATGTGCTTCTTGAATGCAGCATGTGCTTCGGCTAAGAGCGTCGACAAGAGTCATCTTTGAACCGGTTCGATGCTCTATTTCGTAGTCAAAATCCTGAAGGTATAATGCCCATCGCGAAATGCGGGAATTCATTTCTTTTTTTATTTAACGTTTTGACGAATGCATGTCAGTGATATTTTAAAATGTGATCCGAGGATGTAAATTCGGAATTTTTTAAGAGCTTCTACAATGGCGAGTACCTCCAGTTCATAACTGATGTATTTTCTTTCGATGTCAGACGTTTTCTTAGATATATAATACACTGGAGGGAATTTGTTATCTTCTTTGGATTTTTGTAGTAGGACTGCCCCCAAGCCATCAATTGACGCGTCTGTATGAATCTCAATGGGACTGCCTTGATTAAAAATAGTTAAAACGGGTTTTTCAGAGAGTAACTGTTTTAGCAGTAACCCCCCCCCTTTTTTTTTTTTTTTTTTGCTGAGCTTGAAATAGAAAGGGGTTGTCCTTACGAAGCAGATCACTAAGTGGTTTTGCTATAGTAGAGTATGAGGGGATAAATTTTCTAAAATATCCCGTAAGGCCTAGAAGACGTTGTACGTCTTTTGCATTTTTTAACTCAGGGTAATTAAGAACGGCTTTCGTTTTGGAGGGTGAAGGGAGCAATTTACCGTGTTCTACTACGTGACACAAAAATTCAATCTGACTAAACAAAAATTGACATTTAAAAAAAAATTTATGTCTAGTCCATAATCGCGAGCTACAGTTAAAACAGTATCAAGGGGTTCGAGAGCCTCGGATTCATTATTCGCTGGAATGACTATGTCATCCATATACGGGAGGACAATACCTTTTGCAATAAGATCATGGAAAACAATATTTATGTACCACATAAAGACAGGAGTACCGAATGGTATATAACGGTATGGAAACTGACCTGTATTTGTGACGAAACTGGTGTAACAACGACTTTTTTTTTCTTTTACCGGCACATGAAAAAATCCGTTACGCAAATCGAGAGTACTGAAAATTTTCGCATATAATCTATATAGACTTTATGTTTTCCATCTTTCTTACGAACTACAACAACTTGACTAGCATACGGTGAAGAACATGGTTCTATAATTCCAATTTTTAACCATTCGTCTATCTGTGCATTTACTATATCACGTTCGGCAAAGGGTAAACGTCGAGGAGTGTGGAAAATTGGCTCAGCGTCAGTAAGCGTAATATCAAGTTCGATGTTCGTGGTTTTAGTTTTGTTAGGTTTATAGGCTAACAAAAGCTGCTCAACGTCACTGCGAGTTTCTTTAGAAATATTCGGACCTATATCAAACTTGGGAGTATCGGCAGAAATAGCTATTATAAAACTGTCAGTTTCAACAGAATCATCAGATTTAGAAATTTTGGAAGATACAACACCGTCAGGTTTAATTGTCAAATTTGCCTGGTTTATTACGTCGCAACCTATTATTAGATCATAAGTAGTACAATTATTAGGTATCACAGAAATAAAAACAGGAAAACTTTATTCATCAATAATAATTTCCGATTCAAAGGAAAGTATTATTTTAGTTCGTGAAAAACCGAATCCAGTTAGTGTTGTCTTGTTATTCGTCAACGGCGGCGATCCTAGTTTAATTTATGCAGAACATTTGAGAAGAGTAAAAACACTACTAGTATCGACTAATCCGGAAAGTTTATTATTAAAAATAATAACCTCTTTATGCATATTCGACGGAAAATGCAATAAATGCACAGTGTTAACATTATCATGTAGGGTAAAACTGTCATTCCGAGTAGTACGGTGATAATCGGAAGATTTATGTCCGAAAAGATTACAAGAAAGACATTTAGGACCACAAGAACGATTAGGGCAAGACTGAGATATGTCCAAAATCGTTACAGTTAAAACAACGCATCTTACTGTTAGTCTTATTACTAAAATTCGATTTTGATTCTTTTTGTTGCATAGAAATTTTATGTATTGTGCCACGTCTTTGGCCGTCATTAGTATATCTAGAATGCGAAACTCAGAATAACATTTTGCGTCGTAAAGAATAATTTTATCAGAAGGGGAACCCTGTATCCCATTTATTGTATTTTGAATAACAGAACTTTCATCAATAAGGGTTTCAGACTGATTCGCAATTCACGCATGGCAATAAAATACTGCATAAAAGTTTCATTTCAACGCATTTTACGTCTTTCTAGTTGTTTATGTATTTCAATAGAAGTTACTTTATCGGAAAATTCATTAATTAATGCACTTTTAAAAGCATGATAGGAATTTTGATTTCTTTGAGAAAATAAGAAAGTTTTAGCTGCACCGGAAACTAACCTCTTTTCAAAGATAAATTTTTGTTGTTCGCTTAAAGAAGGAAAAAGCGAAAAATTATCTTCAACATCATAAAAAAAACTTTTAATAGAATAGGAATCATTGCCTGTGAAGTTTCTACAACTACCACAGAGATAGCGTAATAAAAAACAAAACTGAAGGTTTATTTCATTCATCGTTTGGTTATTGGAGGGATCATTTTCGAGTGATTCCCTTTTGGCACCAGTAATTAATGCCTCACTGTTATTTATGTATGTTTCGTCTGAAGTTACGGGAATGGGGAAGGAATAATTATTACCGGCATTATTAGATGAACTTTTGGTTAGAGAAATCTGTTGAGGTGACAAAGGCTTTTCTTCTGTTTCCAATAAAAAACTAGTATCTAGCGAGTTCTGAAATTCATTTAAATTTGTTCGGGCTTTAAAAATATTTTCACAAAGAGCATCTTTGTCGGTCTCAGTTACTTCTAAGTGTAATAAATTAGAAACGGAGATAAAATTGGATAAAGAAAAATTATTCAACAATTCTTGTTTATGTTTCTTTATATCTAAATTTTCAAATCTTTCAAAATTTCTCATTCTTTTTTCGAGAAGAGAAAAAAGAATGGAAAAATTACTGCTTAAATGGAATGGCCAAAATTACTGTAACCTAACACAGAGTTAAGCAATTTTACTGAATTAGTTTTAGCATATTTAAGGGAGTTAGCGATTAATTGAATATCGCCTAATTTTAAACACATTTTCATGAATTAAAACAGAACTAATACATATTCAATCGGAATTAAAATTTAAAAGGAGAATGAAATAAATTAACGCGCCATAAATTACAAACTTATGAAGAATCGCATTTATTTAAAGGGGAAAAGGTGGGGGGAGGATTCCACCTACCTGGTTGGGAGCAGTCGAACTATTCATTCCTAAATAATTCACACATTTCCAAATAATTCAATTTCTACTTTAATTTAGAAATGTCGAACAGGATGATGTTCCTTTTTTAAAGCAGCCAGTATATGTCAGCACATTCGCACAAGAACACGAAGTAATTGAATCTTGAAAGTTTTCACTTTTTCACTTGAATCATATCCATGGAAAACATTCACTAACGTCCATTCACCAGTTCAGTAAATCATCCACATCAAAAATCCACTCTTATCAAAATTTTTATCATCAATTTAGCATCTTAAATTGTACTAACGTCCACAGCTTTTCAACATTTTGGCGGGATTTGCTAGGGGTATTCACGAGAAAAACCGATCCCCCCAAAAATGTGGGGAAAGGCAACGACCAGCATTAATATGAAAATATATTATGATTAAAGGACAAAACATTACTAACATAGAACATAAAAAGATACATGACCGTGAGTTGTACTTCTTACAGTCACACTGCTCAACTCGTCTGCCAATAATGGCGGGAAAGCATCATTTGATTGATGACGCAAGATGGCCTACATGGCGCCATACAGGTATGAGATCTGTCAGCAGTTCCCACATATATCTACGCAGGATGTATAAAAAGCTATTATGTTCAGTAGATAGATTTTAAGAGAAGGAAATTGCTGAAATGGTATGGAAGAAATAGTTAGAAAACTGTTTAATAAATAAAAGGAATTATTTCACAAATTTATTTATTGAATCAAATTGATTTTTTCAGTGAATTTTGATTTGAATAATTCATTTAACGACTATTTCCTTACTATTACACTTATTTATTTTAAGATTTGAGAAAAATCCATATTTTTTTTTCTCATTGTGTTTGTTTGATTAAAATGACTATTCCGTGCTATAGATGTCCTGTTTTATTTTTAAGATTCTGCGAAAAAAAAAGGGAAAAAATATCATACGACAGCATCCTTAAAAACTGTAATTTTGGAAAGGCAAATCAAATAACCTTGACTATTTGTCTTGTTTCATTTACAATATTTCATTGGAAAACTCCGCTTCGAAAAGAAAAATATTAAAAAAAATTACAGTTGAGACTCATCAAAATATTATTATTTTATTAAAAATATAAATAAAATTAACAATAATCCAGGAAGAATTAATGCATAATTAAACTACGCGCACAGAAAAAATCGCCTTGTTTAATATATTCTGCCTACGTGCAACATCTACATCTCCCTAATTTATTGATATATTTTTTGTGGAAAAAAAAAGAAGTATATTATTGCACAACTAAACTCTACTTACAATCCTCAGTTTAAAATAGCTGTCTTTTATGTACATTCTATTATCTCTTATCTGGCATATAGTAATTTTATCATTATAGATTTCATTAATGCATGACCTGATAAGTCGGCTGTTTACTATTGAGCAATTCTTTTCAGTAATGAGAAACAGATGGCGGCACAAACAAACCACTAAAGGTTTACTTTTATGTAATGCTCCTTTCTCTTATCTCTTTTTATTCATAGTCTGCAAACTATTGATTACCATTTGCTCCAAATGGGACCAAACCTCCATAGTCATTGATTTTTTTAAAAGTAATTTGAATCGAATCGAAAGCATTAAAAGGAACAGACAACGATAACTTTTCTTTTCTCGAAAAATTCGGAAACCGGTATTAATAATAAGGGCTATTTTTGAAATAAAATACGGATTTTAAATTATTTAAAGTCATATCCTCTATAAATTTAATGAAAAATCCTGACATATTTTTGCCAGATATGATATGGTAAAAAGTTACACGATTTTCAAAGTTTCGATGACTAGAAAATAAAAACATGGTTCTAAATTTGAATAAATAAATAAATAAATAAATAAAAACGTGCATTTGATGAATTTACGATTACAGACTTTACTTCTATGAGAGCCTTTTAATTATTCTTTGAAAAAACATATACATTCATATTTTATAAAAATTTACTTATGAAGAAGGGAAACAATTACTAATTTTTTTCTTACTTATCTTACTACGATATTTCTTATTATACTCGTGCTCTACAAAAATAAATAAATAAAAGTCTTTCCGAGCCAATTCAAATGAATTGTTTATGTTCAACGAAATTGAACTCAATTTTGTTTGAATAAAATGCAAAATTTATCTGAATAAAATATAAAATTTAGATTTGAAAATATTATGTCTAAATTGAAAAAATAAAATCATTCATTTGCTCTGCTTTTTTTACAGAGAGTAACAAAAATTATTTTAGATCTTTTTTATAGAATAAAAACAGAAATATGAAAATGAAATAACTCTAAGCATGACGTTTTTCAATACAAATTTTTATCAACTGACTACCCTCTCCCTCTTTCTTTCCCTCTCTCTTTTTCTTAAAGCATCCATTTATAGTCAGTGGAGCAGTTCAGAGTTTTTGAGGAAAGAAGTTAAATGTATTACTTACTACCTGTTGAGATAACAATTGATTCTATTTATTTAAGTGTCTGCGACTTTTGTTAAGTAGCAGTTTTCAAATAAAGATATATAAAAGTTAAAACTTTGCAGTAAAGTACATTTTTCAGATTTTGAAGAATAACAAGCGGTTTTTCTAACATATACAGTAAATAGCAAATTTTTTTTTAAAAAAAAAACTTATTAATTCACTAAAAGGAACTTATTTTATTTTAATTATTTTCAAATTTCTGGTCTTTAATTTATAATTTATTAATGTTATGAAATCTTGAAATCAATCATTTCACTAATTTACTATAAGGTGGTGACTCTGAAATGAAACCAATTTTACTTAAATTATTGAATTAAGTGATAAGTAATTTATTGAAATAATAAAGCAACGTATTGTGATCGAGAATACACAAGTATAAGAAATTTCAAAAATTTAATATGCAAGGAATTGAATTGAAAATCTATTACAAAATTCTATCTTTAACAAATTTAATTAGAAGTGTATAAAAAGTAAAATGACGCATTAAGACCTTACTATATGCATCAGTATTCGACACTTTTAGAAATAGAAAAATTAATAAATAATATAGAATAGTTCAGTTATCTACGCAAAAAACTTAATCAAATTTTAGAGACAAATTTTATATTAATTGCAAATACAATTATGAAAGAAAAGCAAATAAAATTTAAATTACTGTCATCAGACAGAAAATTACTGAAAAACGCCATCAGATTCTTAATTCAGTTTTACCATATAAAACTGCAGCAAGAGATTGAATCTTTTCATTTCACATACAAAAGGCAAGTTGGAGTTTTCGTAGAGGTACTAATCTAAACGCAGAAAGCAACGAGTATTTTCTTTAAGAATGGAAACCATTTCTTAATTAAATCTGAGTTAGCAACAAAATGTTTTAGATTCACAACATTCGATTCATGTTGGAGTTAGCAACAAAAATGTTTTTGGTATTTCTAAATCTCAAGCATTTCGTAAATTCTTCAACTTTTATTTTCTTCAGATAAAAATTAGGTTGTTCGAAAAATCTTCTTTTCACTAGGTTTTACAGGTTTTTTTTTTGGGGGGGGGGGGATAGTCTTAACAATGAGATGGCTGAAATTTAATTTCCCAATAAAATGGCCTTGAATCTTAGTTTTAATGTTTCAATCAATGGGGAGCCGAAAGACAGAATATGGGCATTTATTTCATATCTTCATGACTAAATATGACCAAAGGAGTCTATGATTTATTTAGGCATTTTGTGGTTCAATCCAGTGTTTGTTATGAGACCCCTTTATTAAGAACTGGTGGATTTAGTTTCACATTTCGCATTTTAGCTTAATCAAGGCGTTGAAGATATATTATAGTAATTTTGAGAATTTCTTTTTTAAGATGTATATCATAGAAAAATTGATAAGAGATAACTTATTAAAAAATTGAGCATAATTATGAATTAATGATTTTCTTACCTAGAAATAAAAGCTTTAGACAAATTTAATATTAAAAATTATCATTCTACATGAACTGTTCAAGTAGAATGTATAATCAATTAATGAATTATTGTATTCCAGTGTATTATAAAAAAGGAATCACATACTTAATTAGTGATTTTAATACTTGTTTTTCATCTCTTACTTTAATTCTAATATTTTATAACTCTAAGAATTTGCATTTCTGATAAATTTACTTACTTGACAACTAGGTTTGCAGTATTTTTTAATCGACTTGTTTGTAGTACCCCTGAGCCCAGAGGCCATAGGTAACTTCCTAGTCGAAAGTCTACCTCTCAATCGAGTAATGAAAATGTTATAAACCAGTGCCTTTGCTATGAAATTGCACTCAAGATGCAGTTTAATGTCAGCCGAAATTTACTTTTAAAAATATCTAAATAACAAAGTGGAAGACGACGGCGGTAGGTTTCTTGTTCTTTGGGGAGAAAAATATAAAAGAAATTTAAGGAGAAAGACCCCCCCCTCCTTTTCCTTCTTTAGCTTCATAAAGATTGGAGTTGTGAGGATGAAAGGGGATTTAAGAGAATGCAGTTGATGATTATTTTCATCAAATGATGTCACAGGCTTGGATTTGAAAACAATTGAAGTCAAGGAATGGAAATCATTCTTCAATCAATTAACTTCTAAGCAATTGCAGCTTTCGAGTAACTTTTAAATTCGAAATTTGTTCCTTATGACAAGGCGATAATCCGTATTATTTGAATTATCTTTCTATCATCAGTAATAAGAGAGTTATAAGGAAACCTAAATTTCACTTCCTATTCCTTTTGAAATATATTGTTCTTCTATTAACTCCACAGAGATTATATATTTAATGTATCAAATTCAATTTATCCACGTTCCTTAAATCCATCTAATTACTAGAAGACAAACTTCAGATTCATTTTAACGTCCGAGTTCTAAAAATTCATTTCACAGAAGTGGCGCTATCTAAAATTCAATTTCAGAAATATATTTAAATATATGTGTATATAAAAACATATAAAAATAACATATAACTTTAAGCATTCAAAAATATTTCTAGATTCAATAATATTTGTAACCATGAATTATGAAAGATATTAAATACCAAAAGGTAAAAAAAAAAAAATTGTTTTATATACCATTTTACCAGTACAAAAAAAATATCAAAAATCTAGCAGTATTAAAATAAAATTAAAACATAAGAAAAACACGAGAAAGAATTTTTAAAAAATCATTAAAGGTTCAAATATATTATGAAGTTAAAATTCCAATATGTGTCAGCAAAACAGACAGAATAGGACAGTACATCACTGTCCTATCTCTTTCAAAAATTATATTTGTTCCCTAGAAAAAGAATAAAAAATCAAATTCAGAGGCAGGCAGTGAAATCTCTGTAATTGAAAAATTATGCGACAATAAAACTGACATGTGCGACAATTGATTTTCATTAAAATGTATGCCCGATTTCATTTTTCAGTTTCCGTTTACAACTGGGTTTTTTTAAAAATTATTTTTATCTATTGGACAAATTTGTAATTTAAAATCCAATGGGATTGCTAGGTTATTATTAGTTAGAAATATTTCTGAAATTATTTTACTAAGTGAGCCAAACAATTATTTTATTTCAGTGAAAATATTCATGAGTTTTTGAATAAAGCGAAAGGTATAATTTCATTTTCAAGTGAAAATTTTCTCGTGAAAGCCAAATAATAGATACAGTCTTTGGAAATTCGAAACGTTTCATTTTAATTATATAGAACTTAAATTAGTTTTAAAAAGTTACAGAAGAAAATAATAATAACCATTCTTCCGAATTCAGGCCTCTTAATGTGGCGCCTTATTTTGCGCAGTAAGAAATTTAAACTCGGAAGATACATTTCTACTAGACTATCACTCCGCTGAAACTGCAGTTGCTGAGTTAACATGTCTGATGGGTCTTTGACTCCTATGCAGACATTCTGTCGCATCTCTCACAGACAGATCTAATTTCCATTATTATTATTATTATTTTGCGTCATAAGAATTTGAATGTTGCAAGTTCAGCTAGTAATTTCATTTCAATTTGTTTACTTAAAATTCAAATTTGCAGGTCTTGAAACAACAATTTTGTGGTATTAAAGTATCATATCTTAAAATTTTTTGAATGACTTACCACTATCATTTAATACGTGTTATCTAAAATGATAGCGACAATGCCTTAAAGTAGATGACTACGTTAAATAGTCGATATTTTGCGAAAGTGTGAATTTTTTAAAAAATTTATATTTTTAATTTTTGAAGGGTTTCTTTATAAGATTTTTAGAATTTTGTTTCTAAGTCCATTTTTTGGGAAGTTGCACTCATTTTTATATTTACGTCTATACACGTTTTAAGGCTGTTTTACATCTTTAGAGGCTATTTCCTCAAATATAGAATATGATGGATTTTTCTTACGAAAAATTTCATAAATTAAAATCTAATGCATATTTTTTGCTCAAATTTGGTATAATAATTTCTGAAAATGTGCTGCAATTCCCGATCTAGAGAATAAGTGACCTATTCATTTCAAAATATTCTATACTTGTTTTAAGGCTTCAAAATGTGAAAAAAAAATGAAAATTTCGTATTATTTATTAGTCGAAAGTCAATATTTAAAGAAGGAATAGATATACTGCTGATTTTTTAATTCAGGAACTAGATAATATATTCCTTAAGCTGTCTGTAAAATTTTAAGCAAATCATTTGATAAACCTCTAAACTAGATGGTTTTTGCTTTATACATTATTTAGCCAAAAAAATACCCTTTTTTCCAATTTTAAAGAACTTTTGGCAATTAACTGGTATATTTTGTTTTCATAGATGTTTTTTTTTTTTTTTTTTTTTTTTACGCAAATATTTAAAAATATAACAGATTTCGAACTTTTTTTCAAAAAAAAATCATCCCAAACGTAGTCACGTATCTTAACATTCTTGTTTGGCCCCAATTTATATATTTGCATATATAAAGGTATACAAAATTGTAGTTTTCCCAGCATTTCGTCATTTTGTTCAAAAAGTTTTATTCAAATTCTTTCATATTTATAAATTTCTTGTCTATAACAATGGAAATTTTGCAAACAATTTTTCAATAACTCTTAATGTGTTCGAGTTCTGAAATTTTATACAATAATTTAATCTTGAAGAAAACAATGCAATATTTAAATGTTTTCGGAATTTATTTATCGACTTATTTTTATTTAAAAGTGATTCCATATGCAGCTCCTTTTGGCAGTGAATTCGAAAAACAATAAATGAAAAAAAAATTCCATGATAATCATAACATAAACCATGAAACATATCAAAAATTGAAAAATAGTAAATAATTATCAATGATTTACAAAGTTCTTAAGAAATGCCTTTTATAAGTATTCTAAAAAGAAAAATAATTATTTTACCGAAATAATGAAAGTATAAGGTGCTGAAAACAATAAGGAAAGGATGGGAGCTACAATGCCTATCATTAGCCAAAAAGCTCTTAAATGTTCATAACTAATACTGCTACTAATTCATACTATGCAGGGTGTTTTAAAATTATCGAGACATATCCTAAGGAATGGTCGAGAGCACTGTAATTTTTTTTAAAGTCACGCGTTTAGGTAAATGCTTAAAGACACAAGGTGAAACATAAATTTTTCTATCTAGAAACAATTTCTTCTTTACACACAATAATATAATTAATACCGATAATAAGTATTTAATAACCTTACACAAGTTTGACAACATCGGTGGAATGACTGATTCCCGGTTTTCCCAAATAAACTCCTCCTAGCATTACAGAGAGTGATGGATGATTATATATACTGATTGGTTAAAAACTGGAGTTATTTAAGGAACAAATAAACAAATTATGCTTTATTTCTCGATGTTAGTGTCTCAAAGTACCACCTGTATCCTTACATTACTATATAAAAAAGGCTTCACGTGCAGATATCAGTAAACTTGTAAGTTAGCAACAAGAATTTTGAAACGCCTTAAACTATACATATGATAAAAATTCTATATAACATATGCTTATCTCGGCTTCAGACTGAAGAAAGTTTTGATAATTTTTTTAAAACTTTTTAGTACCTTATAAAAAGCATTTTTGTTAAAAAAAATTCTTCATTCACTTTTTTTTGTAATTTTGTTGTTCTTTTTCAATAAATTCGGAAACTATGATCCAAAAAAATAATAATATGTATGCCAAACGGAAAAAAAAGAAAAATCGATTCAATAATTGAATTTTGAATGACCTGATACGATATTGATACGGGTATTAATATTAATTAAAAATTAATAGTGATATTAATATTTTTGATACAGGTATAGATAAAGATTTTCTTTTCATGTTTAAAAATAAAATAAACTATGTTTTTCCCCCTTACATTATCGAGTAAATTATACTTTGAAAATCTGGTGAAAGCATTAGAAGCGCACTTTTTAGTTCCTATATTTATTCCTATTCTTATTTTTGCATACATTTCAGATATCAATGCAACGGAAAACTATCGGCATTAAAAGAAACTGATCATCCAGTCATCATCTTCAATTTCACAAAATAAAATCATTGAAGGGAAAGTTGAATATGATGAATGACTGATGAAATTCTCAGTAATATATGATTAGATTCCTGAGTGTCTAATGTGGTTACGTCTGATCTGGAACGCGTCGGCTAAAAGCCTGATTAAATATGCATTTCACGACTAATTTAACTTAGATTAATAGTAGATTATATTATGTTCGAGTTTGACAGATGAAAGACAGCTTATGAGAAAAATAGCTTTCAGCCTTTTCAATAATAAATTATGCATAGAGTACTATAATTTAGTACATGGCGAGAAATTTAATTACTAAAATATTCAGTTTTATGAAATATAAATAAATTATGTAAAATTTAACAGTTATTACATTATTAATCACTTGATTTTTAATATAATAATAAACGCTCATACTTTTATTTATTACAAATGTGTTGAAATAAATTAAATGAATAGGAAATTTATTATTTTACAGAGAATTTAAAGATTGAAATTTTCGTTAAGTATTTAATGCAATCCCTAAACTAAGAGAGTTAATATGATGATAGACCACATGTGCATCCTACATATGAATAGTAACACGTCATTTAGCAATAAAGCAAGACCATTTTGCGCATGTTTTCTAAAATTACCCAAAGTTCAATTTTATGAAAATATATTTTATTTTATTAAATTTAAAACAGCAGAAGAATAATTATGTTTTCAGCAATAAATGTTAAACTTTAAATGATAACCATCCTTTCAAAATAAGAGAAAACTTGAAGTGAATCAATTAAAACATATCAGTAATTCATTGCAAATTTATTTTAACGATCGTAAAAAGTTGAACTACATATCTGTAGGTAATTTTGAAATGGTTACGTGTGACTAGTGACACGTCATTTGGCAATAACGAAAGACTGTCCTGTGCATGTTTTCTAAAATTAACCAAACTTCAATTTTATAACCAGATGAAATTTAAACAAGTAGAGAAATAATTGTGTTTTCACCTGTCAGTGTTAGATTTAAAATGATAACCATGCCTTTCAAAATAATAGAAAAGCCAGAAGTTAATCAATTAAAACGCATCAATGATTTGTTGCAAAATTATTTTAACTAACGTAAAACGCTACGCTGCATATCTGTTGGTAATTTTGAAATGATTAAATGGTTTATACATGGGGATTGCTCTTCTTGGATGAATGAAATTTAAACAGGTTTTGAAAGGCCTATAAAATTCGATACAAATTTGATGTTTTCGAAAATGATCGATTATGCCTATTAAAAATGATAGGTGAAATCCTTACTGATAATTACTTTCTGAAACGTTTAATGGAACTCGCAACGCTTATTAAAAACATGGAAAATATAATTTAATATTTAGTTATCGGGTTAAGTGATTCAAGACTTATCGATGCTCTTAAAATGTTAAGTAATAAACAAACAAATAAATACTAATAAATTAAATTTCAACGCGTTGCTTATTATCCAATGTATCAGTAAATTCTATACATTTATGAATAAATTACAAATCAGTAACCACACAATTCTACGAATTCTTTGATAAAAAGGTAATGAAATAATTTTTTTTCTGAAAAAAATTGAATCAATAGCATTAAATCAGGGATATGTTTTCATCTTATTAAAATGCATATATAGCGTCGTATTTTCCAAACTACAATTAAATTTTCTGAAACTAATTTTGAAGAGAATAATATGCCTGTAGAAAACTGCCTCCAGGCTCATAAATAGGCTCAGGATGATAAATCTAAGCAGCCAACTGCCTCCATTGGTACACTACTGATAAAAAAGTATTGCGTTTGAAAAAATTTCTCGTTTTTTCAAGAATAAGCCTCCGAAAAGTAATATTTTTTTCATTTAAAGTGATTTTTTTTATGTCAGTATGTTAAATTGGTCTAAAGGCAAGATATAATTAAGTTATTGAACAAAAAAATATTTAATTTCAAAAAGAATAAAATACAAACAAAATATACAGTTTATCAGTATTGGAATTCGTTTTGGTTCCCAGGAATAATATGAAGTCAAGAAAAAATTTCTTTTTTTTATGAGAAAAAATAATAAAATAATTCAAGTTAACTGAAAAATATATAATATTTGGTTGGGCCGCTTCTGGCTTCGATTACAGCAGCCACTCTGTTAAGCATGGAATCCGCAAGCTTTTGCAACACTTCTTTCGGTATTTTATGGTGACAAACTTTAATTATTGTTTCCTGAAGTTCTCGTTTCGCTCTGAGATGTTTCTCAGTTATTTTCTTTATTGTACTCCATAAATTCTCAATGGGGTTTAAATCTGGCGAGTTTCCTTACCATGTGAGAACATTAATCCCATGTTTTGCAAATGCAGCCTTAATCATAAATAACGAATGTTTCGATACAGAGGTCAGAACAGAAATTAAATGAAATTTAAAATTAATGGCAAAATTTATCTTTTTCATGTATTGCAGGGTGTTAGATCTTGCTGAAATATCCATTTCTGCCTTGGGAACATGTCACGAGCACTACGAAGCAATTGATCCTTTAGCACACCAACATACTTGTCATCATTCACGATTCCCTGTATAAAATGAAGTAATCCAGTTGACTGATATGACATGCACATCCACACGATTACGTTTTCTGAGTGTTTTGATGTACGAACCACGTATTATGGCCTCACGCTCTCCTTTGCTTTACGCCTAACGCGGCCAGGCTTGGCAAACATTAAAGAAAATCGACTTTCGTCGCAGAATGTAATTTGTCTCCATTCCGAAATACTCCAATTTTTGTGCACCTAGGTCCATGCCAATAGTTTTTTCCACATTCCTTTCGTCAGTACTTTTTTTTTCTAGGTACATGTGCCTTGTAACCAGGTTCACAGAGCCTCATGCGAACAGTTCTGGAACTGGCAATGGCAGAAATGGACTAATTTCATTCTCTTGCAAGTGTAGCAAAACTTTCAGATCTATTTTTACGGCATAATCGTGTCAGTGTAGTATCAGAACGTTTATAAGATAGCCTCAGACGACCACTCCTAGGCTTTTTATCTACGGTCCCTTCGGTTTTGAGGCGTGAGGCGTGAAGCAGTCGCACCGATGAGCAATCCTAACATTTGAAATGTTTTCTTGATGCATTAAAATAACCACCTGGCGCTTCCCAAGAGTTTATTCACACATTTTAAAAAGAAATGAACAATTAAATTGAAAAGCAATGCATAGCGAACGCACTTCGATGGCGCAACAAATGGAATGAAATCCTTCGTTTTCGGAGCGATTTTATAATAAGCTTCCGGGATACCGCAATCGTTGCAGACGATTGCTTAACAATGGATGACGCAATAGCTTGAAACTTCTTCACCACATTTATATTAGAAAATATCTTTAAATGAAAAGAATAATATTTTTGGTGGGCTGATTCTTGAAAAAACGTGAAATTTTTCAAACTTGCAACACTTTTGACCAGTAGTGTAGTTTCAAAAATGTTTGATAAAGTTGAGATGCATGGGGTTGAGTTGGTCAGTCCGTTCTTATCAAATTTTATTTATCTAACTACACATCACTTAAATTCCTCTTCATGGGCCTTTAAATGTTCATTTACATGGATGATACAATAAGAAAGAGCATCATTTTCCTTAGCATGAAGGCATTAATAAAGCAAACATACGGTCTTCATATTCAAGAAATTCATTTTCAATATCATTTTCCGGTCAGAGGTCTTAGATGGAACATATAGAAGTAGGTGTGTCTGTCAGAGACATTCAGCCCAAACCATGCCTCAGTAATTTCTTCACAACTGTTTCTCTCTGTATGTGATTCTGATTGTATCTTATCCCAAGTTCTCTCTAGATCAGAATACAACCCAAATCATTTTCTAAAATAAACCTGGACTATCTGTAAAGGGCAACTTCCATCCATGTTTTCTGGTTTGAGTATCTACACTTTGTCCAAACACATTTGAAGACGCTTTGCCAACGTAAGATATTTTCTTTACTAAAGGGCTTTTACGAAGCAAATGTGCACATAAAAATAAGAAGAAAAATGTTAACTTCGATTTTCTCCTTAATTTAAACATAATATGTTTCTACATCACTATATATGCATGCCATATAATCAGGGCCGGATTACGCCGTCTTGGAGACCTATGAAAATGCATTTCCGAGGACTTCAATCATCTCCTATACATGATATATTTTTTATATATCTTAATTATTTGTATAGGCAGCTTTATGTAAGAAATACTGACAAAATATTTAATTACGAGCCGTTAAAGCGAGTCGGCCTCGATTTTTTTTTCATAGGAAAACAATTCAACGAAACAGCTAAAAAAATCTTTTGGTGTCGATTTATACACTATTTATTTATAGAAGCGAAGCATTTTTTATAATGCAAATCACAATATTTTTTAATGCTTTCAAACAATATAGTATAAAACATTTTTAAGTTATTTAACTAAGGATTTTAGAATAGTGCATTAGCATCTAATCTATGCTTGATTGAATTTGAATCAGGTCGAGCGTATGGACCATGTAAATTAAATGAAAGTTTAAAACTAATGTAACCAAAAGATATCGCAAAAGAAAATACCGAATTTCGGAGCTCCTTTATGTTGCGGGCCCCTAAGCAATTGTATATTCCGCCTATTAAAATATTCGGCCCTGCATATAATTAAAAAATGAAAAGGAAAAGTTTATAAATTATGTGAAATGCCAATGTGTGTCATTGAAATGATTATATATTAGTTAAAGGAAAGATTCATTCATGGTAAACATTAGAAAATATTGTATGCGTTTACGATTTTATTTCTTGAAATACCTTGTAGCACTTTTTTTGTACGATTTGAAACCTTACTTATTGAATACTGAATTACGTAATGGTAGAATGGTAAAAATGCGTGTCATAAATTTTCATTAGTGCAAAAATCATAATATTAAGTTTTAAAACGATTTAAAAAAAAAAAAAACATGATTTCACCATTTTCAGAAAATGCTTAATTTTTCTATAAAAATTATTTGCCCGCAAAAACAAATCAAAAGTAAATATTTCTTCTCTGATTGTATTTTAGTATTGCTCTAAATTTGTGTAATTTTATTTTGTTTTAAGAATTTAATTCATTTTATGAGTTTATAAAAATCTGAGAACATCCATTTGTTTCCAAAGTTCATATTGAATTTCAATACATAATAATTTCTATTAAAACTATTATTTTCATATTTTACCTATATTCCGATATTTCACTTAAATATTTGCATTTATATTTACACTCTCTACATTTATATTTTATTAAAATACTCTCTTGTCTGAAATTCAGGAAGGAAAATTCAGTTTAAGTTTAAAGTTTTGCATTGTGTAGCCTTGAAAATTCATAGAGTAGATCGGAACAAATTGACAATCCTTTAGGTTAATGAGTAGGTCAAATAGTTCAATTTATAATATATTATATAAATAGAATATATATGGGCTGCCAAGAATTTTAACTTTTAGCCAGATAAGCTTGATTCTCAAGCTTGTTGTAAAATAATGATATTTACAGATCTGTATTTTACAAGGAATCGAAGCTATTAAGATTCTCAAGCTTGTTGTAAAATAATGATATTTACAGATCTGTATTTTACAAGGAATCGAAGCTACTAAGATTCATCCAGCGTGATTATCAATATAATTCACAAAGAAGATTATGTATGCACTTGCAAAAATCGGAATGCTGATTTCGTAAGAGAAAGGACAAAGAATGATCACAGTGAATCTAGAGCTCATCATTATTTCGATTTTACATTATGATCTGTATCAAAAAAATTCAGTCTAGACGAGTCGGTCAATTTTATGATAGTTTTTGCTTCATTTTCTTAAAAAAATATATTGGATTTTCTCCAGTTGGCTGATTCGAATTTTATGGCAAACAACAGTTTTTGTCTGTTCTTCTCCAATAAAAAATGAAAAACATATGCATTAAGAGAATATATTATGTAATCTTGTGAAATAATAGTCAAAAGATAATGATACAAAAAATGATATAAAACTAGAAGTCAAAATGTGTTAAATAGCATGAAAATATCTTTAAAAATCGAAAGGAAGCGGTAATAGTTCAAATTTATTGAAGAAATCATTCAAACGCAAATGCAAAGGCAACCCGGTACTTTGTTCTTTGAAGGAGTTCCGTACATGAGATTTTTTTTTCAAACCAAGTTCAATCATTAAAAGATTTGAATTTTGGAAAATATGTAATTTGAATCGTTGATTCTGTCACGCGAAGAACATTTAGCAATAAATCAATTTTAGAAACAGGGTGCTATACACTTCTATAGCAGTTGTAGCACAAAAGATATAAAAATGATGTAAACAGAATGATTTTGTCATTTGAAGTAGCAATAAATCGATCTTAAAAACATCGAGCTATGCACTTTTATAATGGTCGTGGAACAAGAAAAATACAACACCAAGCAAAAGATGTAAACAGATTGACTATACAGAAAATTACGTCTGGTTCGATTTAAAAAATGGCAGTATTAGGACATTATTGTTTACTATTTCTCGTTGGTGATTATTATAAAATATTAAACTTTTACAGCATTTTTAGCTAAAGATTAATCATACGCTGTCACCATTAATTAAATGGTTTAAATCCGTGCTTACCGATGTATAATTAGATTCAAACTGGTAAGATTTGGCTAAATGTTGCTTCAAAGTTTTATGGAGAGATGGACATTCTATGGACTAGAGAAGTGTTCCGAAACACATTTAATGAAGAAAATTGTTATTAAGGAAATCTTGAGTTTTTATTTCCTTACTGATATTGGAATAACTTACAGGCTGGTATCTCTGCTCCCCATTTTAAATTCAAGCATAAAGTTTTCAAATTTAATTGATATGATAGAATTTATAAATAGTTCCATAATTTTGTGGAGAAACATCTTTTATGATGTAAAAAGATGTAGAAAATATATTTGGTGACGAAATCTATTTATGGAACATCATATTAATTCCCAAAACTTTCTTTTTAATGTCGTAAGAAAAACGATATTGCATTTTCCGTACAAAGTTAGAGTTAAAACTGAGGAATTTACTGAGAAGAACTTTTTGAAAACCTTACATTCCTTTTCTTCCTCATCTGATTTATTACCTTCAAGTTTTTCTGTCTTCTGTCTCTGTCAAGTGTTCTGAGTTTAAAAGAGAATTTCTCCAAGAGAAACAAGCAAAAATAATATGGTAACAATACGTTTAAGCACATAGTTTCACAATAAGTTTACGCATATATAATTGAAGATATGCTTAAAGTTGCAAAGGAAAAGTATAAATTATGAAAAGGGCATTGATAAAGCAAAAGAATATTAACAAAATTGCGTTAAAAAATTTGCCTTAAGTAAAAATTAAATTGAAATTTTTTTGAAACAACCAATAGAGGAATCACGGAGGAGTAAAATTAGAATATTCAAAAGCAACGCAACAAGGCACGAACTGTAAACTTTTTAAGTTAGTTAAAGAAAAACATAATTTAAACGGATAGAAACATCCTTAAAAATATTTTACAAGACTAAAAGAACTGAATTACAGCATAAAATCAATCTAAACTCATTACTCGAACAGGATATGAATTTGATTCCTAATGTCAATTAATCATATTCATTTAGATAATTGATAAGATGATTATCAATACTTTACCAATAATGATCAAGATGGCTACAAGAAAGTATTACTAACTGAATTATAGTATAAAGTTAATCGAAACTCATGATTTGAAAGGGATATGAATTTGATTCTTAGTGTTAATTAATCAAAATTATTTAGATAATCGGTAAGATGATTATTAGTGGTTTACCAATCGAGGTCGAAAAGGCTACAAGAAAGCATTATTGATTCATTTACAGCAAGAAGCTAATCTAAACTTATGACTCGAATGGGACATGAATTCGATTCTTAATGTTAATATTTTATGAACCATTTCCAATTTTAGCCTTTTAATTGATCCAGGCCTAATGAAAACCATTGCTGACCTCTTCTCTACCTTCTGCTCCTTTTAAACAAAGCTTTATCAAAGGTACAAGAGTTTTATCAAAGTAAAATCGACTTTGATATAGTTCGTAAATTATACGATTTCAGCTTCACTAACACCGAAGTTTTAGGTTTTTGTAACAAAGTACTGCAACATATTATAATCAGAATGTACTGTTTGAAATATAGTTTAGAACGAATTAGTAAATACTATTTAGCAAATAGATTAGCTCTTAGCTGATAGTAATAATAGTTCTAATACATGAAAGGTTTACCCAGTCATAACTATTTTTATTCGTTTCTGAAAATTCGTTACTAAAATATCGTAGACTTCTTTTTTCTAGTCATATTTTACTATAACCCATCTCAGTAGACTGCTATTAAAGGATTTTATTGAATTTCATTGATATTTATCTTTTCTTGGTGGTTTCTATATTAAAATATTTATGAGTGCTTCGGAAGTTTACTTAAGAAATGCATTTAATGAAATGTATTGCATTTCGTTGAATATAACATTTTGTTGAGAAGTTTCTGAAGAATAATTTTCTAAAATCGTTTGAAAGATATCTATAATTGTTGATTAAGTAAAGCATTAAATAAATTCAAAATGTGTCTTATTTGAAAAAAAAAACTGCCTATGCTTTGCATACCAAATTATTACGTAAAGGCAAAAATTTCGATAAAATCTAGCAGTGTTCATAATGGTAAATACTGTCGTCATCATTTGAATGGTTAAGAGATATATGTCGAAGAATACTACAGGAGGAAATACATAATTATTATTGTCAACTGCTGAGATGAGGGAATTATTACTTCAGTTGAATTCTAATGATGGGTTTGTAGAGAAAATGGTATATTGAAATGAGAGGGAAAATCAATAAAGAAACTGAAAATTTTTACTTCATCAATTCAAGATGAATATCGATTTTTCAGTTTGATGAAAGCATAAAATATGTACTGAACTGGAAACTTCATAGTATTAGAACTGAAAATACATGAAAGTAAGAAAAAATTACTTTTACGTGTTCCATAAATAGCGCTTCTTCTGTATATTTAAATATTTGCCAATGAAAACAGGTAATCCATCACTAAAACTCTGACAACTCTTAAAAGGTGAAGTGTGAAAACTGAATCGACTTATTATGATGTCATTTCCTTTCTTTCCTAAAGATTTTATTTTTTCGAAGATGAATCACTTTCGGTGTAAAATAGGTCGAGTGTGATTGTTGTTATGGATTTATTGTTACTGTTATATAATAATTCCCTAAACTTTGCTGTTCAATACTGTTTACTCTCATAATTCTTAATCTTAATGGAGAAAGTGTTATCAGAAAATTCTATTCTTTCTATTCATTCTATTCATTCTTTATCTTAAAATGTCTTCTTTTAACTCTGAACTTATTTGTTCTTCAATATTTTTAGCTTATTTAAACAAAAAAGAAAACAGGAATAAAACTCTCCATTTTTAAATTTCTCTAAACATCGTCATTAAAATTTTTGAAATTGTAAAGAAAGCCAAAATTTTGCCCCTAATTAGAAATATCATAATTAGGGGCAACTGGTTTAATTTTGTTCATTATTTTGAAAAATTAACAACTAAGAAAAGTAGTACTCATAAATGTGATTACTTTCTTAAAATTCTTTAACTTTTTTAACTTTTTCGTTTACGAAGTATAAAAAAAAGTATTGTAATCGTCAAAAAATTTTAACTTTGGGTATTGATGAATTCTTAAGTTTCAGATTTCCTTGAGTCCGAAAAAAATATT
This sequence comes from Argiope aurantia, assembly GCA_026543865.1. NCBI lineage: Eukaryota > Metazoa > Arthropoda > Arachnida > Araneae > Araneidae > Argiope > Argiope aurantia. Next base: position 2,616,772 of record JAPMOR010085606.1, on the reverse strand, counting down.
TTTGGTTTTATGTCTGTCTGTCTGGGAAGACAGTAACTCAAAAACTATTTGAGCTAAACTTTTGAAATTTAGTGTATGGAATTACGATCTAATTTTTATATTTATATGAAATTTTTAACGCAATCATTTTGCAGGATATCTGGCTGTTTACCTGTTCGAGTACAAGTGAACTCGATAACAGCAAAACGAAAAGAGCTGGGGAGATTAAATTTGGTATACAGATTTATTATCTGAAATACAGATTTTAATCAAATTTTGAACCAAATCAATTAAACGGTGGACCATCTATTGATCTGTACTTTCGAATTCACGTAAATACAAAGGTTTTAATCAATGAAATCTGCTATGCTAGCTTGTGACTACATCTGTAATTCTGTGTCCAATTTTAGAATCAATCTCCTGGCAAAATATTTCCTAAATACATATCCTCGAAATAGATTCAGTAAAAGTGTCAGATTCACGTCAAAGATTATATTTCTTAACTATCGTTCACTAGTGCCATGCAAGATATTCGCAGCTTTAGCCTAAGTTCACAATTTTAGGCCGACGAAGAAGATAAAATATATTGGACGAGGAAGTTTAAAGGAGAGCATCCCCACTGGTTTGTAATGCTTTTTTGAGAATAATTCAAAGGGTGATGAGACTATGTGAATAATTCCGTACTATACAAAAAAAAAAATTAAACATTCTTCATCGGCACTTCAACATATTCTTATTATTCTTTAATTCTTCATTAAGGTTTTGCTGTCAACATTCGTGACTAAAGGTGACTCTTATTCTCGTAATAATATAAATGATGGAATTCCTAATCAGTAAAATCATCCACGTAAATCTCTGGTATATATATCACTACTCGATATGAAGCATGTAGATAAAATTTTGAAAGGAGAAAGTGTTCGTAACCACAGCACTCAAATTATGAGAAAAACAAATTTAATTATAAAATCTTTTATAAAACACCCTTTTTTTTACTAAATAGCAGCTTTTTATTAGATTTTTAATTATATTTTACTTTGTAATCTTTAAATCTATTGTTTCTCCGACGTTTTGTCAGATGGTAACACTGATATGGAAAAGAAATTTAATTTTTATTAATTTTTTATTCATTTCAAACTTCTGAAAATATTTAAAAAGTGTATTTACATCGGGAAAACACAAATGTACAAAATTCGATCTTAAATACATAAAGAAAAGAATGAAAAAAATCACTTACAGTATTTCGATTTTAAAAACAAGAAACAATTTAAACGTTTAAAAATGATATTTTAATGTGGTAATTTTAATCTCATGTATAACAGGCTCCCACTTCCAGTTCAAGAGATCAATTCATTTTGCAGGAGAGAAAAGAAAGTGATGTCATAGCACAACCAGCAATTTGATGTCAAATGACATGATCAGTTTCTTTTATGTGCAGCTTTAATTGATTCTTTTCTAACAACAGAAGTTTCGTAGAAACTGGAACTATGCAATTCACCTTCGATTGATATTTCCGAAGTTTTTAAAAAAATATGGAAAATAACTTAAATGCATGAAATAAGGATCTCTCGAAAAAAACAAAGAACTTATTCTCAGAAAAGAACTTCTAAGAATTAGCCGCAATTTCAACTATCTTATCTTACAAGGGTCCTCATCAAAAATATTAATTATTAAAGACCTCTTTCAAAGATATACAATTCCCTTTTGATGGATGTTTCCTGAATCAAAAGTATGGAATATCACATTCTTAATTACATAAAGCAAAAAGTTAAAGAAACAAAAGCAAAATTCCTACATTCAGAAAAGCATTTCTAAGAATTATCCGCGATTTCGATTATCTTGTCTTATAATGAACCTCTTCTAAGATATTGATTTGATTTGTTGGGTTAACGTCCTATTTTTTGAAACTACTAGGCTGTCCATCAGTTTACTTCAAGTCAATTTCTATCTTTTGGTCACTATCTTAAATATGACAGACAACTTATTGATCTTTCCTAATAAGTGCATAAGGATCTCTGTAATGTGAAGGGAAATATTTCAAATATAAATAAAAAAGAAATTATATATGATGTTTGAAAGGAGCTTTTTCTAGATTTATGAAATGATTGCAATACAAACGATGCTTATAAAACGAGGACGAAAAGCTATATAACAAACTGTGATTTTCAAAAGCAGAACGCTGTATCATTTCTCGTGAAAAGTCCAATTGCGTAATAAATCTTGGAACCTTATTACTTTTGCCATAACTTTTAAAATTTTCGAAATGGTAAAGGTTTTTATATCCGTACTAAAACAAATTATAAATAAAATAACTTAAAGTTGGCTATTTTCAAAATTACCGAAAAATTGCAGTATTCCGATATTTAATATATTTCCTGATTTGGCATTTTGAGATTCACCCTCTGACTGCGTAATTCTTTAAAATCATTATTTAGATTCGATTTTTGTAAATAAGTTCAAATGTTTTTCAAACAAAGTGAACTGATGCTATAGATTACACGGTAATATATGATATAATCAAAATCTGTAATCGTAAAAAATAAACACACTAAATTGCGAAAAACGCGGGATGCAATTGAAAATGGACTGATTTCAAACACGTGGAAATCGCGGGATAAGCAGCTGGTAGGTTAAGTAGTGTAAGTTATGATACTCAGGGTCTATAGATGAATCCTTATACTACGAACTGATAATGCACAGTGTGTATAGATGTACCCTAATACAGTGAAACTACGTTCGAACAAAAAGATATAGAGAGGTGGAATTAATGTCTGCTTATAATAAAGACCGATTCATATTCAGACGGATACAAGTGAATTAATAAAACTAACATTTAAATAAGAAATCTATAAAATCTGTCAAAAAGATATCCGAACTTTGTTCATAACTCATGAACTAATCGTTGCACCTTGAAATCAAAAATGTTATCCTTACTTTTAAAAAAAAATCTCCTTAGTTCCTTACAATTTTTAACTATCCTCTACAATTTTTAATTCACGTAAAAATTCTCATTCATTCAACCTTTTTCAAACGGCAGCGCACAGTTTGAAATAAAAATTCAAACTCTCAAGATATTAAATTGTTCATTTCAAAAAATCTGTTGATGAATTACGAAATTCACATTTGTATTTAATTATATCGAATGAAGAGCACTGTTTTTTTTGTTGTTGTTGTTTTGTTTTACACCATAGATCATTCTTGCTTTGTATTAAATTGCTAAAAAATAAAAATCACAATGATGTGTTTTATCAAAAGAATAATGTTTTAAAGAATAATGTTTCGCAATGCTCATAAATTATAAAATTCGCATCTTCAATATTTTTTTTATTTTAAGCACACAGTCATTAATTAATTGAATTAAGCAAAAACTGAAATAAATCAATTCCATTTTTCACCCATTATCATTCTTTAGCTTCGAAGATATACAGCGAAATTCAAAAGCTTTCAGGATATTGTTATCTTTATTGTGAAATGTCTATAAATTGAAATGGATATCAATTTTTGTCTTTCGATTGATTGTATTTATATTTTCAGAAAAATTCACTTATTTTTGAGTGTGCCAGGAATGAATGAAATTCAAATTCAATCGAAAACTTTCGAGTAACATAAAAAAAACCATGATTAAAAATGTTCTATTTAATGAATAAATCTAGAGCTGTACTATTGTAGCATGAGACATGATTTGAAGAAAGCAAAATTTCAATGCTTTCCACGTAGTTAATAACCGAGAATGTTCTCAACTTTATTTTTTTAATCACTCACTAATTTTCATAGATTTTAAATTATATAATTTTTTTTCATTAAACGAAAATAGATCCATTCTCATATCGAATTATTTAAATGAAGGTAGAAAATATCAGATTTTAAATATTTGATAGTTATCTTCAACAAGAATTTAGATTCATGTACATGCATATTTGAATCTTTCTTTAAATAAGATTAAATAGTTAAAACTTTAATCTCGTTCAAAGCCTTAATATTGGTTACTAAACATGACAGCAATAACCTTCAACTTACTGAATACCCCATCTTTCCTGGAGATATAACTAAATGGAAGTGACAGCAATACCGATGAGCAACTCTCCGAAATACAAACAGTGAACAATTGCTTTCTTGCTGTCAAATATTAGACAAAAAAAAAAGGATGTTGGGCGATTCAAGTTGAATCACCGGTTGTTTAGATGATAGTCCGAGTATCCATTAGTAAAAGAGCTTATATTAACAAGAGATTAACGTATCTGTTGTATTATTACAGAATTAAAACGCTAGGTTAAGGTTACAGAGAACTTTTTGAGGGAAGAATAAATTTATTAGAACGAAATTCAAAAATATGATATTCTTTCCTTATTGATGCAATATATTACGTTTTCACTGTTGGATGAAATAAAAATGAATATTCAAAATTATTATATAGAGCGGTTACTCAAATATTACTGAATATTAATTTCTTAATGTTTCATTTAAAAGAAGATAATCTGAAATTTTTGTTATTTCTAAAAAATACATCTGATAGTTTTTTTTCTCGATAAATATTTCTTATACAATTAAGAATGTGGTTTCCTATATATTGTCCTATTTAAAAAAAATATTTTTAAGGAAAATTGCTTAATTTGTTTACCCTCGCAATTTATATGAATTAATTAATTATATAAAATAAATTGCATTGGTCTTAATAATTTCTTAATTTCTCATTTAAAAGAAGATAATCTGAAATTTTTGTTATTTCTAAAAAATACATATCATAGTTTGTTGGTTTTTTGTTGTTCTTGATAAATATTTCTTATACAATTAAGAATGTGGTTTTCTATATATTGTCATATTTAAAAAAATGTTTTTAAAAGAAAATTGCCTAGTTTGTTTACCCTTGCAAATGAGATAAATGAATTAATTATATAAACGAAAATGTATTGTTAATTTCCTTTCGATCTAAAACAATATGAATATTTAAAATAATTTTTAGTTTTCTTAAGGTTGAGAAAATAATTATCTTCAAGTAAGTATTTTTTCTCACATTTTTGAACTAGTTCATTCTAATGGAGAGCTACAAATCCAACAGATTTAGATGTGTTCATACATATTACTGTTAACAGAGTTAGATCTAAATGTCAAACATCAAACTTTATTTTATTTCGCTAATGCACGCTCATTCCTAAAATACATCGAAAAATATTTAGTGAATAAATTTATCATTTACTGTATTTATTTCTTTTATAAGTGAGTATTCTACATGCTCAATCATGTAGTAAATTTTTATTCACAGAAATAAGCAGTTATTTTGGTTCTGAAAACAAAACACCGATGTTTATTCTGCTACCTGAGTTAACTCCCATTCCTAAAATACATTGTAGTACTTAATAAATAAACCTATTCTGCATGCGTGTGTTCGCTTTTCTTATGAATATGAGTTTGAATTCTCACTAAAATAGTACTTACTTTATACGAATTTTGCAATTAATGAATATTCTTTGTTTTTTCTAGAAAAATAGATATTTAAGACAATAAAATAAAAAGTTTTATATTTCCGAATTCATGAGTTAACTCTTCACGGTCTTTGAATAATGCTAATAATTTGCTAGCAATATTCATAAACAAAACATCTCCTTGGTATTCTCTTAATACATGATCATGTAAATATCCCTTGTATCTGCAATGGCCTGTAACACAATGAACTAGATATTTAATCAATTTATCATAAGTTAAACTCCCATAATTCACGATAATGTTGGCAACAAACTGAAGACCAAAACAAGAAAAATAAAACATCCCTATACAGCAAAAAATAACATTTTCTAATATCTAGGGAGTGAATGACCTCGTAGGTAAAGCAGTCAGTCGTGCTTAAGTCAATACATTATGATATTTTCGCATTGCTATTAGGATTACGGAATACTTCATCGGTAATGGAAAAATAGCTAAGAATGATGACACGACAAATCCACATTAGTTCCTTTACCGTCCCTTTTGTGGCAAATGACCTATCGTCTGGATATTTCATTTCTTACGACAAAACAAATAAGACAAATTGTGAGTCATCGGTCACTGGGCATCTATTGAGACGGAAATTGTTTTTCTCGTCTCAAAAAAAATATCGTTTTTTGTTCATTCAGAATTAAATTTTACTCATATCGAAAAAAGAATTCAACTTAAACTAAAGGAAGAAAAAGAGAACAAAACCATTAAAAAAATGACGGAAGCGGGTATTTAAAGAAAAATAAAATTTCTAATTGAAAACTGGATGCAAAAGAACTATAGTAAAAATTATTTTTTTTAAAAAAATACACGTAATTCCATTAAAAAAGTCTCTTGTGCGAAAAATCTAACCAGTTTGTTATTTTACCTTAACGATAACTTCAATTCTATTTATTAATTTCTCGTATAAGTAGTAAAGAGAAAATATGGTAATCGTCAAAAAATTCGAACTTGAGATTTTGACAAAACTCCACGTTTTAGACCTCCTTGAGTTCGAAAAACATATTTTTAGAAAATGTCCATCTGTATATCTGTGATGAAGATAATTCAAAAACCCCTTTGAGCTAGACGGTTGAAATTTCGTATACGGTCTTTATACTAACTTGGCAAATTTCTATTAAATTTTGAGTAAACTCTGTTCACATGAAGTCCGTCTGTCTGAATACAAGTTAGCACGATAATTACAAAACGAAGAGAGTTAAGTTGACAAAATTCGTTCCCAGATTTAACATATTTAGTGTAGATACCAGCCAAATTTTGAGCCAAATCTAACAGTGGGATGACTGTCTGTCAATCTGTACTTTCAGAAATATGCAAACGCGAGTATTCAAAAACACAATGACAAATATATCAAATTTAGTGCGGGATTTTCTGTCTACAAGTGCAGTTTTTTGTCAAATTTTTGTTTCATTCGGTTGAGAAAAACGTGTCTAAATCACAAATTCGAATGTTGGATACTATTAATGCATGCTTAGAATTAATCGCCAAATAACTCGCCAAGGATGACACTATAGATTCAGTACAAATGCTAAATTCTCGAGAAAAAATATTTCGTAATTATTGCACGCCAATACCATGTAAAGCGTTCTCTCTCATGACAAATTTATAACAAGGTATGCGAGAAAGTTTTCGGGGGGTCACTTCCAATGCTTTTAATTTAAGTAACAATGAAATTAACATGCAGTCCTGAATATTATTATTATTTCTCAATTCTCCTTTGACAAAAATTTTTGAATTTTTTTCAAAGGTGGATTAAGTGTCAAAGGTGGACATTTTCACTTATAAACTGAAAAAAGGATACTTTTTAGAGAAGAATATATTTTGCAGATGATAAGCCTACTTTTTATTTTATTTTATTATTTTTTTAAACTTTTAGCAATATTTCCGTATACGAAAAAGAATATATTTAATATTTAAAGGTATGTAAGATTTGAATTTGAAAAGTGTAAGATTTTCTAAATAATAAAGCTAATCTGATAGATGAGTTGTGTTCATTGTTTATAATCTCGGGCATCAGATACATCAGTAACGGCCTTATATTCAGAGGCGGATTTCCTATTTGGTAATTCTTTAGGACCACTAAGCTAAGAAGAGGCCTCAAATAGGTGGATTAAAAATTTTCTTTATTTCCAAGTGTCAGAGTAAATATGTTCGTAAAAATTTACAAATTCTATGGATGATAAAGTATTAGGATAATATTAATAATTTATCAAGTATAATTGATCGGTTTGCTGTATGTGTCATCATTCTCATTTAGTTATAAGAATATATATAAAACCGATTATCTGTTTCGGTAATATTATGTACAAACATGGATATTAAAGAGACTGAAATCATAATAGATAGATAAAAACAAATATATATTCACAAAGTTAATGAAAAAAAAAAGACTTTTTAATCAGAAATTAATGACTGTCATGTTAAAAATGTGTTGAAATGTGAAAATAAATTGACCATCTTATTAATACCCTCATAATGGGCACTGCTTAAATCCGTCATTATTTAAATTCTATACTAGACCACAAGTATGAAATTTCAAACAGTCACTATTGAAATATAAATGACAAAAATGTGCCATATTTTTTCTAAATGCTTCCAAAATCAAACAGCAGCCATCATTAAGTATTAATTACTTTTGCTTAAACAATTCATTTTTATACGTCCTCTAGAATATGTTGTTCATTTAATTGCTTATAAAAGGATTTAATTAAATTATTCTGTCTGGATTCCTAATTGATGAGCAAATTCACAATGTGAATATATCTACATATATAAAATAAATTATACGGATACCAGCTGATATCGTTCTGATTCTTTCACGCATTCCATCCTTTTATTTTTCGAATCTTAACCACACCCATATACTTAACCATACCAAATTAGATATGCATATAAAAATTCATTTTTATATCTACTCAGAATATATAGAGCTCATTTAATTGCTTATAAAATGATTTAATTAAATTCTACTATCTGGATTCCTAACTGATGTGCAAATTCAAAATGTGATCGATATATATAAGATAACATATACGGATTCCAGCTGATATCTTTCTGATTCTTTCTCGCATTTCGTCCTTTTATTTTTCAAATCCTAACCACACCCAGATATTTTCTATTCGTTTCTTATCAATCATATCTAATATTAACCAAGGACGTTTATCTTGCCAAAGATTTCCCATTCCTGGTGTTCTTCATATGCGAACGTCTTACTAGTGACTAATGAGCTCTTGCACGGAATGGTTAAGACTTAATCACTCTCTTATATATGTCATTCTATTTATAGGCCGTAACGTTTATTTTCACGGACATGCAGACACCAGAGCGCTACGAGCACGCCCTCAACTGTTACCATACTACTTACCGACGCTCTGGAGCTCTTAGGCAATGGTTTGACCAGGTAAGTCTCTTGGAGAAATACTAATGATAATGTTTAGTTAAAAAGTCGAGACTGCCCGAATTATCTCGGGCAGTTCGAGCTTTAACTTAGCTGCACCATATTACCATATTTGTTTTATTTATTTGAGCTTTCTATTTATTACCATCGATTAAGTAAACATACACAATTTTTAAAAAATTAAAAAGTGCGCCTAAATTTAATAATAAAAAATTTAAAAAAGATTATCTAAAATTTAATTTTAAAATTTCAGTAAAGAGTATCTGAATTTAATTTTAAAAATTCAGAAAAAGGTATCTGAATTTAATTCAAGAAAGTTATCATTCGGAAAATTCACTTTCCTAGCTTTTTTATGCATAAAATATGGTAATCGTACTTAGTGTACAATCGTGTGTACAATGTCGTTAATCCTTTAATCATTATTAATACCAATTAAGAAGAGGTTTGCAATCGTTAGTGGCAACGGTGAAATGATCAAACTCCTTGGTTTATGAATATTTGTTTTAGCTTAATCACATTACCACCCTCTCTCTTTTAAATATTTAGATTGTTTAGTGTTGAAGCTGAAAGCAAAATATCAGCTGGTCACTTAAATTTATTTCATGTAAATTGAGCACAATATTTTCATTAATTTGTAACATTACTGAAATATTATGCATAAATATCAAGAAGTATGTTTCTTAAAACGTTCTAAAGCTGCACAGAATTAAAAAAATTTTTTTTAGATTCCTTATTTTAAAATTTATCAGCCATTCATAATAATGCGTGCTTTGAAGTTAAGAATCTCAAATTTTAAAGTATTTAGAACTGAAATCGAAACAATTCTTAAAAATTTAATGATAAATTTAATTATTAATAAATTAAAATAAATAAATTATTGATAACAATTAATTAATTATAAATTAAAATTAATTACTGATAAAGTAAAATAATTATTGATAATTTAAAATAAATAAAAGTTCGAATTTTTTCGTTATGGAATGACGAGAAAGTGAAAATTTTTAATACTTTTCATTCAAGATTGGAACAAGACATTTTTTTTTTCGAATTCAAAATTAAATTCTTCAATCAAAATTTTTTTTATTTATAACTTATCTAAAACCAATTCGTACTTCTCTATATAGGCCGAAAGAAAGGTATTCGGCTTCATTTATTGCTGAAAATATTTTCTACAAAATAATATAAAACAATTTTTCAATATTATTTCTTATTAATATTTGTTAGTAATAATTTGGCTTCTATTTTCCTGTCATTTCCTATTATATAAATCATCACCAGTTTTATTTTTTAATAATATTTCATCGCTTATGTTTGAATGTCACTTAGTATGAAAGTTAGGCTTTCGTTCATCACGGATGCTTCTTCCATTTTCCATACATACACTGCTTGGCTACTCAAGCATGAACTGTTAAAATGTTTCTAATTTGTTTGACGAAATTACTAATGTATTGTTTTCTGCTTTTTGTAATACATTTCCCTTTGTGGAAAGGTTTGAAAGCAACAGAAAAGAGATTAGTAATTCCATTAATGCTCAACTGGCTTCACTGCTTGAGTGAACTTCTACGCGTGAATGTTTTTTTTCTTTCTTTTTTCTTTTTCCTACAAAAAAAATCTGTGAAAACGATTTTTCGATTCAGGTTTTCTTACGTGCGCGTTTCCTTCCTGAACAGCATCAAAAAGAAAGGTCAATTTTTTTTCTTCCAAAATGAACAGTTTCTAAAATTTGGAAAAAAATTTTGCCTGTAGATTTTTTAATTCAGCTAATTGATACAATAGTCATAATAATGTAAGAAGGAAGTATCGGTGTATGTCTTTTTTTTTCATTTTTTTTTTTTTTTTTTGCATATTTAACTCATTTGAGTGAAAACAAAATATCTTTTATCAAAAAAAATCAGAGTACTATTGTTTGATTATAAAGTATAAACTTTTAATCTTGCTTGGTGAAATTTTTAATGCAAGGTCCTTAAATAAAATAAAATTCAATCGCGTTTGAAAAATACAATCTTAAAATTATAAATTATTTTAAGTTTAAAATGAAAAAACCATAGACAATTTATGAAATGATGCATAAAAGAAAGAGCCTTTTCTTACTCATTAATTTATATTTATGTCATCATACTTCAAACAAAAATAAATTAACTTTGAATCACTGTAATATGAGATATTAATAACAATTACTCTAACCAAGCAATTTGGCGAATTTTTTCAAAGAAATTACACTTCTCTTTTCTATTCTATAACTGTACTGAAATTTAGTGCAACTCATCTGCAGTAGGAAGACCATTTGATATGTTGTTTCCAAACTTCAATTTGTTGGCAACTGTTTGATTGGAGAAGTAATGATGGCAGTAAATCATTGGCCTAAAAGGCCTTCCGTGAATATTTACTGTACCTCCTAGGAGTAAAGAAGAAAATTTGAATCGATAAGAGATTTTTGTGTGGTATCTAAGTGCTGTTGCTTCGCTTGATCACGTGGCCTGTGTTCACGGTGTATGGTCGATAACGTTTCGCAGGGCCGTCCACACACAACATAGCGATGCTGACTTCAAGTCATGGCGACGATTCTCTTTGATCGGAGACCGTGTGTGGCGACCCTTGAAAAGAACTAGCTTGAGAACATGTTTGCTTATTGATCCGGATGACCATGCCAATCAAAGACGTAGCAGTTTTGCTTGCTGTCTTGTCGTCGACGTTTCAACACCTAGCGAATGTGCAAACAGGTATATGTTGTGTTCTAAACGAAGACATCGGCAGTTTCTAAGTGGCTCCAATCTGGCGAAAGAGTTGATCCTTTTCAGATGTCTGTGCAATATTTTTCCTTTAATTGTTTGTAACTAACTTTGCCACTGGAGATTTAAGTTGGATTTTTCGTGAAGAATCCCATGACAGTTTTTAGTTTTTATTTGCCAACAAATTTCATCTCTGCAGTTTCAAGAAAAGATTTAAGGATGCTTTGAATATATATATATATATTCTCCTGAAACACGAATCACTCTCATACTTGACTGATTGATTCTGCATTGCAAAACGCAACTATTTTCTAATTATCTGTTCAATCATTTCAAAAGTCCATTTTTGCTGCACCTTAAACTTTAAACGAACTGTCGAATCCATTTTAGAGTACTTCAATGTGATTATATAGTCTGTAAAAACAATTTAATTTTTGAAGCAAAAAGCTAAAACTTTAAGTATAGCAATTTTGTTTGCTTATAAATGTATGAAGCTTTATTAATTAAATTTTAAGATTCTTCGTGTAATTAGATTTAAATGAAATAATATTTTTTTAAGTTTGTAGTCTGCTTATAGGAAATGATACTTTTTTGCAACAGTTTATTGTTGTAACGAATGGTAACTTGAAAACATTACGCTTGAATATGTACTTGTGGAAACTTCATAAATCTCGCGAAAAGAGTAAAAGTGTAATCCACATTCCATTACTAAATCACCAAGATGTTTTGTACTTTTTGAGATTCAGATTTTCTTTTTTACGTATGAGAAATGTGAAAGAAGTTATTGTAGTGCTCGGGGGATGGGAAATTTTTGTGGGGATGGAAATGTTTCTGAAGAAACAACCCCAGTACCTTTCCGAAAAGTAAGTAGAGGAAATGAAAGGTATCCGGGAGTTCATTACTACGAAGAAAATAGGCTCCAGGATGCAGTGTTTCGGGGAAAGGAAACCTCCGAACCAAAGTGCAGTTGTTATGGTCCTACTCCAGATGAACGTTTTTTTGTTCAACGTTGTCCTCATCCGCAGGTTCTGAACACAACCATTTCTAAAGACTTGGCAGAAATAACAGAAGAAAGCAAAGCCAAGGCGCAAGAGTTACGGCAAGAAAGAATTCATCTCATCAAGCAGAAAGTTAAAGAAATAACCGGGAAAGATGTGGATTTTGATGCAAGTAAGTCTCGCTCAAATTTTATTGGCTGTGCAATATATGATATATTTTCTAACAGTTTATTGACTAGAATTACTGAACATTCATCATTCAACTTAAGATTTAGATGAAGTATTTTTCCCGTATAACTCAGTTCAAGACCTAAATCAAAGAATATTTGTTAAATTTATAACTCATTAACCCAGTATATTTGACCTATTCATCGACAACATTATTTAAATGTTCCTTTTTAAATATACAAATTTTACTATCCGGCTTCACTCGGCATATTATTTATTCATTAAACATTCACATTCATCGTTTATATTCATTTTTAACATTCTTTATTCATCAAAATTAAGTTTTTAAATCATGATATTGTGTTTTTGTAGTAACAGTAATCATGTTGTTACGTTATAATTATTGTGCCTAAAGGTGCAGGATTTTTCTGCGTTTCTGCATCTTTTGGTTATTTCTAAAATAAACATATTTAGGTATTAGAAAAATTGTTTCAAATCTGACGAATATTTTATGAATTTCTCATGGTTTAAAGCTTGTTATTTTCCCCCGTTTTTTACTCTAATATGTTCAATGCCATATATTCTTAGCATTTTTATCTTCTGAAGTTTCTTCAATTCCTGATTTTCTTTGCCTCAATCTGAAATAGCTTTTTTCTTCCAAAATGTTATTTCTTTCTAAGTACTCCTATGTCCGACAAGAAATGCAAGGAAATGTAAATAATTGCATCGTTTTTTGAAACCACTAAACAATTATTTTAATTAACTTTTTCCATAAACTTTTTCCTGGCATAATAAAGAAATAATTACTTTTGGAAGTTGAAAAATCAAAGTTGACCGAGAATGGCATGTGGAAATATCGTATCGTTTCTTTTTTACTGTTTACTTTACTAATGATAAGTAGTAACACGTATTTTCTGTTTTTAAGTATAAATATCTCTCTAAAAAATGATTATTTTTTCTCTGGACTTATACCCAATTCGTATGCTATGAGCTTGTTTATTTTAACATTGAAAAATAAAAACGTACCAGTAAATTTTGTATATTAGTCCTTCCATATATGAAAAAAAACTGAAAACATTTCATTATATATATTCTTTTTTTCAGCGATAAAAGAGATAGAAGATGTGAAATGAAACGTTTCAGTAAAATTTAACATTTAAAAACTGTACTTAGTTTATAAAAAGGAATCAAAGATATTTTTACAACTATGCAAAAGCCTTTTATTGTTGGAATTTGAAATGAAGATCATAAATTTGTACATGACTCATTTCTGTTATTAAATAACAAATGTTTTAAATGACTCTATAAATATTCCTCAGCTATTAATTCTGAATTTTTTATATTAAAAAAATCATTGTGAATTCTCTTCATCTTTCAGTCTTTAAATTATGAAACAGATGATTCAAAATTCTAATTATTTACATTCCTTTTTAGCATACTGAAGTTTATTTCAGACACAAAAAACAAAAGAGAAAAGGAAAGCATTCTATAACATTCTGTAACAGAACAAACAAACTTATAATAAAGTTATAGCCTTATAAATTATAAATATATATTTTATTTATCAGAAAAATATTCAGCTTGTGACCTTCGTTTTTCTGATTTGTAATTCAAACCAATATGTTTGTTATGCCATCTCAAAACGATTGATCAAATAAAAATATCAATCATCATAGAATTGACCTTTTTATTTCAGAGTTGTACGATGCAAGCTGTGCCAATGAAAATTTTTGAAATGAGGATTTCAGAATATATATAAAAAATGAGTTTATGTAACATTACATAATTAGATTCTTTTAACTTTGTTAAGTAGGAATTCAGTCAAGAAAGTCAAATGTATTTCGATTACCATTATTGACATCAAAGGTTTATTACTTTTTATTTCATAAATCCTTCGTAGAGAAAATAATGGGATGATTGCTTTATTAGAATTTTTATGTTGTCAATTGAAGGCAAATTGAAGTCAACTGAAGGATCAATTTGAAGACAAAATCAAATTACTATTTGCAATCATGCAATTTTCAGAAGTTTTGTTTGAATAGAATTTTTAGTGTGGGAATTTGATAAATTGCAGTTGTATGAAGAGGCCAATGATAAAAATAGAAACAATGATAAAAATAGAAACTATAATTTTGAAAAGTTTAGTCTTTTTTTAAACCAAACTTGCACTTGTTTATCAACTTATACTTTAGGGTCATTGGACACAGAAGCAGAAGATTTGGCGGCAGATGAACAGGTTGCTAAACTTTTTGAAGCAGAAAGGCTTGAAGGAAAGGTGAGTTAATTCATTTTTTACGTATAGATTTTACTATTCCATTTATCAAGAAAAACAGAAAAAGAATTTTAAAGAAACTATTGCATGTTTGAAAATATGGCATACATGCCTTATCGCCATGTTATACCTTAAGAACCTTTATGAAAACTGAAAATGGATTGCCATCTTTATTTTAATAAAGCTTAATATATTATTATTTGCTGGAATTGTATTTTTAAATTTTAGATTATGTAAAATTTCTATGAGTGCTTGTGGATTACCACCAGAGCAATTAACTCTACCTATTTTTCAATTATATACAATTCTATAGCATCATTTTCTTACATTTTCCAGCAGTAACTGTAAAAAAAGCACGAGCATTTTAGGAGCATACGCAATTTTAAATCATCTGCGAGCGTTACTTGTTCATTACTGCGCGAGTAAAGGCTGAACCTGTGTTAATCAATTATTTATGGTTTTCATCCATATATTATGTCATTGTTTGTCTGTTCTTACCAACCTAAAATAAAAAAATACAAATTTTTAATGGCAATGCAATTTTTATAAGACTTTTCATGCTTGAACTTAAATCTTTTTCAGATTTTTTTCTTGAATAAAAGTACTCATTGGGGAGAATTCAGCAACAAAACGTTTCAAACAGAATGGTACAATTCTAAGCGAATATGTGACAAAATTTTATTGATTGCAAATTCTGTATAAGAAGCTTTATTTCTAGGCCAGTATCCTCCAATCAACGACAGGCTACATCCATTAACATAGCAACATTAAGTGCCCTTTGTAAATTGAGCAAAATGATAGAAGTCGATCGCTTTTAGGCTATCGAATGATGTCGCACGCAAAAATGTCAAACTGCCAAATGGCTAATTCTTCTTCTCTGCGTTAGATAGAAATATACAATATTTTACGTACCTTGACTCTATCCATTTGCTCAGAAACATTAAACTTGACTTCACTGATAATTATTTGTCCTGTATTTATTTTGCTGAGCATTATTGGTGAGTGGTCTGTAATATAGATGGAAGATGCGTTCTTAAAATGCATTGCTTATGATGAATCAATGAATTTATTAGAATCTTTGTGATAAAACGCTAATATGAATAATTTGTGACAGATATCGAAAATATCGATCCATTTGCTCAGATTGCAATATAGATTAAAGATGCATTGCTTATGATGCATTTATAAATGTATTAAGATCCGTAAGTGAATAAAACGCTATTATGAATAATTTATGAAATGCTTTGGAGAATTCATACACAAATATTTTGCCTAACGTGGCTTGAAGATAGTATATCTAAACAATAATAAAATATTCTCTTTTCAGCATTAGAAGTGATTTTTTTGTATACTGTGGTTACACAATAAAATTTACCACGAATTTTATTGAATTTTAAATTTTCCTAAATTTTGGAACGTAATTGATGACTTTGGACTAAAAAGAAAATTTAATACATTATTTTACCCATACATTTTTCTCTGATAATAAACATCTAACATATGAAAAATATGACAAACATGCCATTGATACAAAAATAAATCAAATTATTAGAATGAATAATTAAAAAGACTTGATGGATTCAAATACTTATGATAGAAGCAATAGAAAAATTATTTGAATGAGTAAACTAATATAGAAATTCGTTTTTTTTAATGATTAGATAAACTGTTTCTTTTCCATGAACAGATATTTTATTTAAAATGCTGTGGGCTTTTAATTGCCAGAACCCATTATAATAATTCTTTTTTATTTTACTTTTTCAGAGTCAAAATTTCTTAACAGCCAATTCAACTTTGCCTCCTGCGCCTACACCTGTACCTGTGTCTGATCTAGCACCAATGCCAACAAATGAGGAAATATTTGGTGAGTTGTTTTACCTCAGAATATTCCTCAAATCTCTCTCTGTTTAATATTTTTGAACGACTTTGAGAGAAAATTTAGTAAACATTTTAAGCTAAGCGATCTAAACCTAAAACTATTTCAAACTTATGAATACAAATTACAATATTTCTGTTTTATAACTATACTATAAATAATGATATGTCTTATGCAAAATCAACTCATTAAACATCGATTTTAATGATTCTTGCTTATGCGTAAATGTTATTTAAGTTCATCAGAAAGATTAAAGATTCATCAGAATTATTTTGTTTCATTCATTTATTGATCTAATGTTTTGATAAGAAATATTTTTATGAGTTATGCATCTTCGGTCATTCGGACTTATGAAACCTGATGACCATAACGATTGTTACAATTGATTCAGTCCTTACTTCTTTCCCGAAGGGCTAAAGCTACTTCAAGTAATAAACTCCACAAACACTTGAATGTAGAATTCAGAGACCTTTCTATGCAGATTGTAGCCATGATCCATGACAGAAATATATATATTAGAGTTTTAAAAAGAATTTTTTAGATGTTTTCGACTCATGTCCTTTGTGAAACTTTGTTCGAATAGATGATCGCAGGCTATTGGTAAGTATCCAAAAATAGAAAGAGAGCGTTGCAGACTCGTTCACCCTTTTTATCAATTTGGAATGGGAACTGTCATTTAAGCTAAGATCAGTAACATTATGGTGCGGTTGACACTAAAAACCCAAAGCAGTTTTACTTTCCGACAGTAAAAGTTAGTAAATTGATTTTGAGAAACTGGGGAAAATTAAAGGTTCACGTGATTGATAAATTAAAATGGAAGAGATTTTAAAAAATTAAACAGTACTTAAAAATATATATATTGCAAAAGGGTGGATAATGTATATATGAATTTATCATGTGTATGTATTATTATTTTATCTGTCTCTACTAAAACTCATCATGAATTAGAAGATCTCTTTTAATTAACTATCACAGATACGCACCGGAATTTGACAATGTTAACTTTATTTCTATTTTTATGTTTATGGTTATTTGATGATGAAATTTTCAGTTCTGGTTATTTCTTATAATTTTACTAACAATATTATTGGTTTTCTTACTGATTAATATAAAACTTTTGATTTAACGATTTTTTTAAAATTTAGGAAATTAGGAAAATAAAGATTTGCCCTTTTTTTACCGCTGATAATTATATTTGTAATATCTGATAATATATGTGTAAATATTGTATACAAAGGTTTATTTTTCTATTGAATGCATGTATCTTGTATTCAATGTATCTTGTTCTAATCTTAACTAAAAACGATCATAAAACATGGTTGCAGCTTTGAAAAATCTCACACAAAAATAATTTCTCATGAAAACGATTCTTAGAGCAGGAGAAAGGAGTAAAAATTCCTTTAACGAGGAAATTCAACATGACGACGGTCATTTACAAAATTTCAGCACTAAAAATCTTTTCACTTCCCAGTGAAGATTGGAGTAAATGAATTTATGGATTTGGAACGGAATCCGGATTCAATAACAAGCCTTGTTACTCTCCTTTTTATTTAATTTGATATTATTAATAAAATAGGAATATTTAGTACTTTATTTCATAGGATCGAAATATTTAGCACTTTATTTCATAGGATCAAAATATTTTGCACTGCTGATTTGAAGCAAGCAGAAGCTGATTCTTACGAATTAGTTCGGAAATATTTTAATCCAGGTCGAAAGATAATATACAATCTCTATAAATACAACATACGGATACAAGAAGATGAGTCAATAAAAAGAATATATAAGTACACTCTTTAATTTGGTACAGAACTGTAATTTCCGGCAAAATTTACGAAGTCATTCGCAATAGAATTATCTGCGATGTACGCAATAAACGAGCATCGGAAAAATTGCAGATGGAAATGGATTTCGCCCTAGAATGAGCAATTAATATCCCCGAACAAGCTGAAATAATAAAAAAAAAACAGCCTCTTGTTTAAAATCATGAGAATTCTGAAAATAAAATAACAGCTAAGAACTTTTCAAAAATTTTCTTAAGAAAACAGTAAGCAAAACGTCTATTTTAAACGAAAAATTCGGGAAAGTAGAAATGGAAACAAAACTTTAATTAGTATATTTAGAGAAAATTGTTTCAAAACATAAATGCTGTGTGAATAGCGTGGAAATAATAAAATGCATCCAAAGGAATAGAGGCCAACCAAAATTGCATCCAGCAATACAAACAAAAAAAGTAGTTACTATTCCAGAGTATTCAGATCGAATGTAAAAGTATATATTCTCTCAGATGGAAGCATATAATAATTCCTAGGGAATGTTAAGTCCCGTTATTCAATGATAAATGGAGAATAAATATTCTGGTTAGTAACAAGCTTCTTCAATTCAAAACTGATACTATTGTTGATGTAACTTAGATTTTTCAGAAAACAGTTTGACATTTCCGACAGTTTGGAAAAATGAGAAGAAAATATAGACGCCTAATAAAAGAATGTTGGACCATATGGGAAAAAACTAAAGGTTCTAGGGAAATTTGATACTGGGCTTCAGTATGTTAAACAGAATTTGACATGAAATATTTATATAGTTTGAAAGTTACATGAATCACTTTTGAATTGCACAGCTTCTAAAAAATTAAAATTAATTGCAAAATTTGATCCAAAATTGGAATTTTCCAAGCTTTGGGCAGAAATTGAGAAAACTGAGAAAATTTATAAAATGAAAGGATAATGCCAAACTTTATGCAATCATTGTTAATAGAAGTACACTGATTTCTTTGTAAGCTGATTTCCAAAAGAAGCAGAAGGAAATGGTTAATCAGAAAAACTATATAACCAGTAGATGACGCTTTTAACTGGTGTTCGTCAACGGCCATTCGCCCAAGAAAGCAGAGGGGTATCGAATCTGTGTTGATCTTTCAGAGCCGAATAAGAACATCCAGAGTGAGACCTATCCGATGGAATCTGCAGATTACACTCTGACAGAATTCAGCAATATTAAAATATTCATGGATTTTGGCAAATAATGTTAGCCAACATTGATAGCTTTTGAGCTATCAATGTTCATTTCTCATTCGATCGATTCAAATTTAAACTACTTTTATTCGGAATCAGCTCCGCCATGAAATGTTTCAAAATAATTAAAGAATGTTTCAAAACTCTGAAGCTCAAGAGTTTCTTGGGTATAGGGTGGCGTTTTTAGAAAATTCATGCCTAATCTGATTAATAAGACAAACTTTCTATAAACAGTGCTGAAGGCAGATTAAAGCTAGGTCTGGAGTTCCTGGTCAAGAAAAGGCATTTGAAGGAATTAAAGAAAGTTTATGCTAGCCCCTAGTGTTAGTTTCATATGACTGCATGAAGGTAGTTTATTTAAGTGCTGATGCAGCATTTTATGGCAGTAGAGCTCGGTTATATCAATTACAAGGCAATAAATCTGTAAAACCAATTGTCTATGCTTCGAGAACATTAACATTTTCTGCAACTGGGAAGAGTTATGCCCAAACAGGGAAAGAAGTTCCAGTTGTAGTCTGAGAAGGTGGAAAGTTCCATGGTTACATTGTTGGCCTTCAGTAAACTTTGAATGGTAATATTAATCCTAAAATGTACAAAGGCACGAGGATATAAACATCAGATAGTCTATATCCTCGATTTCTCAGAATGAAACTAAAAATGATGCGATGTTAATGTCAGGTACAAATATACCATGAAAAGATCTGGTGGTTCTTGTTGCCATTTCAATAAATCTAACAGAGAGGAGGGAAGATTAAAAGCTCACAGAATAAATAACTGCTTATATTAGAATGGTAATGGTTGCTTTTCCATCAAATGATGAAACACTGCCTAAAATTTGGTAAGTTCAACAACAGTACAAAGTGTGTCCTGAATATATTAATATTATTATAAAGGGGTGGCCGGGAAAAAATGAATTAACTACCTAGTTGTCGAGATATTGGGAATGCAATTATTCTATCAGTATTCAAGATGGATTACTCATGACGAATACAAAGTTAATAATCTCTGAGTCCATGAGATTAGAAATTTTGGAAGAAATTCAAGAAGATAATCCAGACATTACCAAATTCCTTTCAAAGAGAAAGAGAGTATGCGGTGGTCTAGTATCTCTATTAAAATTGAAAACATGACATCGTCTGTTTCATGCAGTAAATACAGAAATTATTGTAAAGAATCGGCGATAAATAAATTTCCAGAACAGCCTTGGCAGATAAGTGTAGATTTATTAAAATTAAGAGGCAAATGGTATGTCATAGTCATCGATCATAGTCATCAAATTTACCTAATTAATAATGCTGGTTTTGAGTAAAACATCTTTAGAAAATGGATTCAGTCCTGTTGAACTCCTTAAGGGAACCAACCTATGGCGCAGAAAAATCTAATGCCTGAAATTCTAAAGACAGAAGTTGTACGAAAAAAAGAGTTGAAATATGAAATCATTCAAAAGAGACACTATGAAAACCATCACAAAGTCAGTGAAATTCAAGAACTTCAACCTGGACAAGTTGTTTGAATTAGGAAGGTCCTTTGAGAAGAAAATATCAACCCATGCTGCCCCCTTATCTTATTTTGTCGAAACTTCTAGGAGGTATCATCCGATACAACCATTTTCATCTTCATCCATCTTCTAGACAATCGCATTATTATCAAAATGATACAATGATGGAACTTCCAGATTTTCCGAAAGACATCACTTTCCTTACTTCCAAATGAGATGCCAGGGTTTTCAAGTTTATCCCAAGATTTATCTTCAAACCAACACATCCATAACTTTTTTCTAATTCTGTTAGGAAAAAAGTAACAAGTATTTTTTTTTTTTATATATATATATATATATATATATATATATATATATATATATATATATATTTAATTTGAGATTTTATTTCATATATTTGAAACAATTATCTTAAAATGATTAGGTTACATCTCCTTAAAATTTTCCATGCAAATTTTCTAAAAACTAATAAAAGAAACATATTATTAATATAACTCGTTGATGTTTTCTAAAAGCATTTCATGCACAAATAAGGAATGTATATAATTATGATTTGCGTGCAATTATAACGTATAATTGTATACAAATGCTATAACGTATAATTCTATACAAAATATTTTAAATATTTTGAACTTAAAGCTAATACAGAATTTTTCTCAACTTTTTCAAAATTATATAGCATTTAGAAATAAAGAAAACGAATAAATATTTTTAATTCATATTTTTAAAGTTTTAGAGACATTCTGCTAAAAAATTTTAAAGAATTGTAATGAAACTATTTTTTCAAAGATATACTTTCATAAGAGTTCATGTACTTTACAAAAATCAGAGTATCACGTGAGGTCACTATCTCGTGACAAACATTATCGCTCATCCGTTTAGCACTTAACAAAACTTTTCTTACGTTAAGCTTTGAAATGATTACGGTAAGGTCTCTTTTGCTTATAAAAAATGCACGATGAGTTCCTAAAATGAAAGGCGCTGAATATTTGACATGTATCATGCAAATGTGTATTTACTTCATTAATGAAATTTATTGCTCGATCATTGCAATAATTCTATTCATCTTGTTTACAGGTAAAATTAATGGGTTGAGAAAGTATTCATTGTTCGATCATTGCAATAATTATTTCTTCTATCCACCTTGTTTGCACGTAAAATTGATAAGTTGCGAAAGAATTTATTGCTCGATTATTGCAATAGCAATAATTCTATTCATCTTTTTTCCTTGTAAAATTGATGAGTTGCGAATGAATTTATTGTTCGATCATTGCAATAATTCTATTCAT
>JAPMOR010085606.1:2583376-2593820 GCA_026543865.1 Argiope aurantia | reverse complement strand
TATTAACTAAATATTTATTATTAACTTAAATATTTAACATTATGTAACTCATTTTATTTATTCATATTAGTCATTTTTATTAGCCAATATATGAAACTTATTTTGAAACAATTGATTAAATAAAATCATAATTGCTTAACATACATTATTTATATTACATAGATTAATAAGTATATTAACTTTTTTTAGTTTGTATATAACAGTTCTTTTTATTAGTCTGTCTCTACACAATATTAAAAATTAAAAAAAAAAACCTTTATTAAATATACTGTTTTGGATTACCTGTGTTAATTGATTTTATTAGATGATTATTATATCTTTCTTTTAAAATTTCTAATCGGAATTTTCCCTTCCTATTGAATTAATTAGAAAACAATATGTGATGATGGAATAGATATGTCCATATGTCTCATATCTTTTTAGTTAAAGGGAAAATAAAAGCATCGACAAGTGCAAGAATGAAATGAAATATTGTAAAAAATAAACAACTCTGACAATATTTTTGAAGAAATAAATTGAAACCTGCAAACTTAGAAAAAATCAAAAAGTCCATCAATACTATACCATACCAAAATTTAGAAACCTTTTAGCCATAAAAGAATTATCCAATTTATCGATGAAAGATCTATGATTACATTACGATAAAAGAAATACTTTATTCTTTTTATATACAAAGGAAAACTTATTCTTTTCAGCTAACAGTTACTTAAGATACATAGTGAAGAAATATCCAATTTTTTGATGAAAGATCTGATTACATTAGGATAAAAGAAATGCTTTATTCTTTTTATATGCAAAGGAAAACTTATTCTTTTCAGCTAACAGTTACTTAAGATAACGTCATTGCTTTTTTGACAGTAATAATTTTTGCATCTTTCTTGTCAAATATCAATTGCTGAAGAATATGAAATAATAATCTTCATTCGTATATCTATTAGAAAACTTGTTTACTTGTGTCAAAGCAATCTTGAAATGTGCAAAGATACAAATTGAAAAAAGTATTTGAAGAATAAATATAGTAGAAAGATTAAAATTAGAACATATTAGGTCAATAAAGGACCAATGCCAATGAAAAAATTGAAAGCATATTAGGTTAACAAAGAGGAAAAAAGCTAAAATTTTTAATATCCAATTACTTAAATCAATTTTTTTCTCAACAAGATGAAATTCTAGGAGTGTGTGAAAAGACACCAGTATAATAATGTGCGTGTCTTACACTGCTATCGACAAATTTTCATAGTTTCTACGGAAAAGAACCATCAATTTAATGACATTCAAACCGTTAATTGTTAATTGATAAATACCTAATAATAAATTTCTTAATAATAAAACAGTTAATTGTTAATTTAGCCTGAAATTTGAAAAGGCTACTTTTGTATGGATTCTTACAATAACAGACACTGTTTTCTTTTCAAGGAAAATGAATAGATTCATTCTAAATAAGTTCATGTTATAATTTTTCAAGATTTACTGATCAATAAAAGATGAATGATACTATAATATGAAAATCTGATAAATATTGAAATGTTATGCTATAATATTTATCGAAATCGTAAGAAGCAAAGGTTTTATGGCATGGAATAAGTGACTAAGTACAGTTGCTTTGTAAATGTCACCAAAAGGATATTAATTTAAGGACTGTTTTAAGTTTGAACTTTGCTATAAACTTTCTATAACACCTCATCACTCAAATATAATAAAATCTGTCTTACAAATCATACATGTTGGAACAGAGTGCTCAATTTGATGTTTTTTTTCTACTGAATAATATGTGGTTTCAATTTTACATAATATGTGAAAAAAATGAATAATTGTAGATATGAGATTAAAATTTTTCTTAACAAATAATCAATTCAAAAAAGTTTATCAATTTGGGTTATCTAAAAATCTTATGTTAATTCAGCTCGAATATTGGAACAGTAAATACAATTTGATTTTTTGTACTGAAAGTATGTGGTAAATGATAGATTAAGAAAAATCATAATAAAAAAAGAGTTTACATTCTTCTTGTCTTACAATTTGTAAGTATGAGTTACGAGGAACTTCATTTCAACAAAGATTCGTATTTAAAATCAAAAATCAAATTGTAAAAGTAAGTTTATTGCTTTATTAGCCATTGTATTCATAGTAAAGTTTTATATTTTGCATAATTAAAATATTTTAAAATCATGTGAATTAACTCTGTTTTACAAAATACAAGTTTCTGATCATTTTCAACCACAAAGTGGACATATGCCATTCATTGTGCGAACATGAAGTACGAAATATAAAATATACAAAATCAACAAAAGTTTTCAATCAGTTTGGATGGTCCAGAAAACTAATGTTTTTAATTTTAATACTTATTAAATCCAAAATATTCTGTAAAACATAAAATGAGCAAATCTGAAACACTTCCAGAATATTTAATATTTTTAAAAAAAAGAATATTTTTTTAAATTTGCCATGCTCAAGTATTTCCATAGAAATTGATCTGATATAATTCAAAGGAAGAAATTAATATAACTTATTTTGAAGTAATAATTGTCAAGACAATTTAAGGAATCCTTAAATAAAAATTGAATAAGATATTGCATCTAATAATTTTTTCATTCACGACTATTGTAATGTAATTCAGTATTGTCGAAAATGAAAAATCTTAATTGAATCTCATGAATATACAGGGTGATTCCAAATTCATAGTACAAACTTGGAGGGAAGGTACAGAACATGGATACGAATAATATTCGCAAAAAAAAGCAAGTCGCAATCCCTTTCTTTAGTCGTAAATACAGGATATCTCAATTCAGTTGAAGAAATATTCTTAGTTTCTAACTTGTACATTAATAAAGACAATTTAATGAAATTTTCAACAATTATACATCATTTAAAACAATCATTTATTGTAATAGAAATGTATGGCCGCCCCTATCTCCCGATTTATCGAGTATCGATTACTTTTTCTGAGGACAACTGAAAAGTCTTGTTTATGAGACTCCAGTTGAGTCAGCTGAGAATCTTGTTGCTCAAACAAATGTAACTGCTGTACATGTGCGTGAAATATCTGGCATCTTTGGAAGTATACTCCAATCGCTTCCACCGACGCTTCAATCAAGTATCGTTGTTAGTAGACGAAATTTTGAACAGTTCTTGTAAACATTCACTTGTAAACAACACCGCCATTAAAAGCTTTTTCTTTTGATCTTTCATTCACGTCAGTTGCAAGCATAAAATTCCTGTTCATTAAAATATCTTCACTAGTGTAGTAGTTATAAACTACACGTCTTGTTTCAGTTGATTTGAGACACCCTGTATTTATGACTAAAGAAATGGATTGCGAAATGTATTTCAGATATTTCTTATCCTTGTTCTCCATTTCCCTCCAAATCTGAACCATGTATTTAGAATCACCTTTTATATAATCCAGAAATTTAATCAGTTTGTGAAATAAAAGAGAGCTAACAAGAAAATGCGATTTAATTCAATTTTATTACGATTTCAGAGCAACATATTATATCAATAACAAGACATTATTTAAACCTTTACTAACTCGTATTTTCGCATGCTCCATCAACAGCTAAAATGGACTTCACATTCAGGAACTGAGGGGTTGCTCCTTCAGGAACGGCGAAAGAAATCTTCAACTGAAAACAAAATGAAAATGTTATGTGAATTTTATTTAATATTTATCAGTGTCTTTATAGCAAATTTCTTTTTAAATTTCAATAAACAAAAAGAGCATTTAGTTAATAAGGTCTTCTACTAAAGGTTGAAACATTTGAATTCTAAATAAATATATAAATACTGAATAATGCTTTTGGGACAGTTGCAGCAGCGATACGATAACTTAAATGTTTTCAACTTTTTACATTCTAAATTGTTATAAGACATTGAACATAGTACAAATTCTGTATTTTTTCCATTAAAATGTTAACTCTTTTCTATGTTCAACGTTTTCTGATAAAACTAATGTAATAAAACTAATAGAACCTAGGGACTGTATAAAAATTCAGTTTCCTTTATTTTTCCAAATTACATTTATTGACTCAAACATCATAAAATATATAACTTTTAAGATATTTAGGACATTTTTCCAACTGGTTGTCTACTGATTAGGAATTAGTTGGTGGGCTACGATTACTATGTATATGTATATGAACTTTCTCTATATAAAAAAGTATTATTATCTATTTTGAATTTATATATTGCATCATCCATTGCATAAGGGCAAAAGAAGTATCGATAGTTAACAGGTATATAACCAAAAATATACGAAACATCTTCAAAAAAATACGAAACCAAGTTTTTTTAATATTTTTTTTCGATCATAATCCCTCTTAATGCAGAAAAAAATCTCTAGGCCTCAAAATTTGAGAAATAAATCGAGAAATTATTTGAATTAATACTTATATCACAAATTTCATCGGGATGTTTCAAAATATGAGCGTGAAATTGTTAATCATACAGGACGTTTACCTTATAACATCAGTTAATTATTCAAGACGTCTCTTAATTATACAAGGCATCTACACAATAAATTAATTCAAAGCCTTTATAGATAAACATTGACTTCTTTTTAGAAAAAGGTGTTAAATTATGTAAAGAATATTATGTCGCTTGAATCCCTAAATGTGATTGTGAAAGAAAAAAAAAGAAGTTCTTATATAGTCATTTCTCCTTCTGTCCTATTAGTCACATATTTAGTGATATATTTTTCACACTCTAAAATTTCAAACAAATAATCTATCTTTTGCAACAAAAACTCAGTTATGGAATTTTAATCATCATTAATGTAGATTTTTTAAAACCATTTCAATGGCAGCCTCGTGGAAGATCCGCTAATAAACGGGAGGTATTTTCTTTCACTTGGCATTTGAAAGTATTTGCCGTTAATTGGTTATAAAATTTAAACCTTCATAACTCGGTCAATTTCAGTCTCAGAAAAGTAGCTCTTTTTTTATTTAAAATGTCAGTGCGTAGTATTAATATATTAGTGTGTAAATGTTAAAGTAAATAATATTTCCTTTAATATGACTAATAAGACCAGGGGACTGTATAAAACGTTAGTTTTGTAATCTTTCAGGCTCAAATAACATAAAATAATTTTATGTTATTTTAAACATTTTTTACATTTACATTAAACATTAAAATATTTTTTTCCATTTGGAAGTAAATCAGCTATAATATTTCCATTTTTCAATTTGAAAATGATTAAGCTAAGGATAGAATTAGGGTGGACATCCTGTATAATCTTTTCTGTGGAATTTTACTTCTTATACAGAATATTTTACTTTTAATTATTTACTGTATAAAACAAGTATATTTTGTATTATGTTATTTGCCTCATTAATTTTTACTTTCAATCGTCACAATGCTTTTCTAAACGACATTTTCTAAGATCGCATTCTATAATTTAAGAAGTCCTTAACTACACATATCGGTAGCCCTTTAGAAATTTTACAAACATGAAAAACTTACCTGAGTTTCTAAATCCCAGCTCAGAGTCAAATTGTATGTACTGAATTGTTGTCTAGCTGGGTTGTCATAACCTGGTAGTGGCTGATTGACCATGTAATTTCGTTTAGGAATGTACAAGACTTCCTGAGCCTCATTTGCCATTGGGTCCGTGTACTTGTTGGGGCCTTTACGGTACAAGAGGATAACACAAAAGTTTTCTTGTGTCGGTTTTATGTTCTTTTTAAACACGATTGTACTGTTATCTCCGGCATCTAATACGATGCCTAAGTAGTTACCTATGAAACACAATTAATAAGAGCAAATTTTTATAATTTTTCAATGTCATAATTTATTTGATAGAAATGCACGGCTACAAATTATAATTTCAGTTTAAATAAATTTCGAGGATATACGAGATTCAAGAAATCAAACGGTAGCAAACGGTGGCTTGCATTCAAATAAATTCTACTGAGGATACTCGAGATTCGAGAAATCAAGTAATAACAAATTTCGATTTATATTCAAAACGATTATTATGAGGAGGTTCGAGACTCGAAAAATGAAGTAGTAACAAACTGTGATTTACTTTCGGATAAATTCTAATGAGGAGATTTGAAATTCGAGAAAATAGCCCAAGTGTTGCTTCAAACGGGACGTTAATATAACCAAACCAAACCAAACCAAACCATTGAAATTCGAGAAATCAGGCAATAACAAATTGCAATTTATATTTTTAAAAACATTCTAATGAGGAGGCTAAATATTCGAGAAATAAAGGGATAACAAACTATGATTTACATCAGATAAATTCTGATGAGGAAATTTGAGATTCAAAAAGTTAAGTGGGATTCTAAATCCAAAAATTCTTATGCATGTACTTTGCTTAGAAGAATATACCAAAAGAAAATTGCAAAACACTGTTACTTTATATTTGAATTAATGATGCCAAATTTCTTGGCAAAAAATTTACCAAATAATTTATCAATTTAATTTTTAAAGAAAATATGCTTTGAATTGAATATAAAATAACAAATTACTGAATCATACAGAAATGCAAATTTAATAATAATGATTGACAAAAATTAACTTTTAACTTCAGGGTGTTTTTTTTAAATGCTGATTTTCTTAAACAAATTTTATTTTCAACTTTGGCATAGCTCAACTTTTGAGATTGCCTGAAGAAATTTAAAAAAAAAATGATGGACTAAAAAAATTTATGTATTCTACATCAAAATCTACTAACTATTTAAAAAAAGGGGATGTTTTGCATATATTTGCTGCTCCCTCCGGAGCACTTTGAAAATGAAGATGAGAAGTTTGCAGTAAGGTGGTTGGTTCTCACTTCTCTTGTGCATAAGGTTAATAGCATGAAGTTAAGTTACCTCCATTGCGATGGCGGGACAAACGTCCTACAATGGTGATGTACCTTGGCCGTTGATGGTCATTAATATTCAACTATAGTTGGTCAAGTGCTGTCGCGACGATAATGGTAATTCAGTTTACCCCGGACAGTACAGATAGAAAGGAGTAGATCCTTTTTGGTCCTGTATATATGCTTTCTTAACATTTTCCTTCATATTTTTAAAAAAGGGATTTTCTGCATTTCATTTTATTCCATTAAATCTAATACACTTAATAATCTAATAACCCATATAAATAATGGCTATTGCATTTCTCATTTGTTCCAAAGAAAGTTATGCAAGCTAACGTAAAAATGAATGGTTTTCTAACAAAGGCAATTATATTTCATTCTCAAATGTTATTCCATATATAGAAATTATTAAAATTGTTTATGGTTATTTAACACAGAGATTCATCGCGACTCTTTTAATAATCATAGACAGACATTTTTTTTAGCTCCAAATTAAAGCTCGTTATTTTTATTTTTGAATATCAAAGTTATCAAATTTACAAAATTGAATTTTCTTTAATTAAACTGACAAGTATTTATTAATTTCAATATGATTTTAATACATTCTAAAATATACTCAGAATTTTTTCTATCGAATAAGCTACTTACTACAATTTTATAATTTAACTAAACGCTTTCTGTGATTGAGTGTCATTTTTGCCTTAATATATCTCGCAACTGAATGTATTGATCAATAAATAGATAATGATTTTAAAAAAAATTAAAATGTAGTATTTAAAAGAGTTTTCAAAAACAAATTATTAGTAATGCAGGTACCAATAAAAAAAATTTTTTTTTCGGAATTACAGACATCAAAACAAAATTCTAAAAATATGAGATCTGATACGGGTACTTTAAGAATATTAAAATGTAATATAATTTATAATATATTTTCAATTTTTAACGAATGCCTAGGAATTTTCTTTCTTGTGATATTCATTATGTCTTATTTTCTTTACAGTTATCAAAACTGTATGTTTTCCTGATTTTGTTTCGACTTTCAGAATTTTAATAAAATTTTGTTTCCTACTTTTTAGCATACTAATAGAAACGTAATCTTAATTTTTCTTTTTTTAATTTCCCCTATGGAAATTAAAAAAACCTACCTACATTTTATTCTTTAATATTCATTATTCTCAATTATAAATGCTATAGAATATAGTAACTTTTTTCACAAATTAATCCCCAGATGGCGCCACAAATTTCAAACTGAAATTTAACTAAAATTAGTCAATTAATTGGTAATTAGATTCACAAAATATTAAAATATTGTCTTGTAGTCAGAAATCTATAACTGTACAAAATTTTATGATATTCAGTACATTAGAATGTGAATGAAAAATTTGTCTCAAATTCCATTCTTGGAAATAGGAAAGAAATCAACTTAAATAAAGCCAGTAAGTGCATCATAAAATATACAATGGGGCTATTTACTGCCAAGAATAGCTTCTATGACCCATTATGACCCAGATGGGTCATAGAAGACTCCTTTAATATGAAATCGTTTATCTTAAATAATCAATTAACTGGTAATGTTATTCTAAAAATATTAAAATATTGTTCTATAATCAGTACTTCATAAGTATAAGTACTTGTACATAGGAAGTGAATATAATGCATTGTAAAATGGATTGGATTATAGAATCCAATCCTTTTTAACTTATAAGTAAATAACCTAAACAATAGCAGTAAAACACTAATACAAGCACCATAAAAAAGTAATGGGGCTATTTACCTCCAAGAGTAGGTTCTATGATCCAATTGGGATTGCCATCGATATAGTTTTCACAATCATCATTGTTTTGAAAGGCACAATAAAATAAATTAGGTTGTGGTGGAGGATACTCTGGAGGATCTTCACTTATCCTGCCTTTAGAAAAGATAAAAATTAAGATTAGAATATTGCGTTTTATTATTCTTTATTTTGCGAAATGTTTTTCATGCTCTAATTTTCACATCTTTCCCCTTATTTTTATTATTCATTTTCAAAATTTAGATATTTTACTTTATTACTTATAGATGATTTAGCAAAACGTTTTTCACGTGCATTATTTTTACATATATGGTACTTAGATATTTTACTTTATTACTTACTAGCCGCCTTTGGCGACCAGCCGGTTCGCCAATCTTAATGCACGTTAAAATTTTAATAATTAAATATTTTATAGAACTCCCATTTTAATTGCTTCTTCATTAAAATATTTTAGAACTTCAAATTTTAATAGTCATATAATTCACTCATAATATTATAAAGGTCTTCAGCCATAACGTAATATGTATCTCTCTAATTTTCTATTAACTCCCGTAGAATTTATGCTTTAAATTAAAGTGGAAATGATTAAACTGCAATAAATGTAATAATATATATATTACTGAAACGAAGCATTTTTTTTAAAATATAAGTACTGAAAACAGAGTCGCTGAGTATTTAAATCTTATGGGCACTAAAGAATATTTTTCTTAATTTATATAATATCTCAAGAAGTTTTCAACAAACTTTTATCAGATTCATCATGGACAGATCGATTAATTAACAATGTTTAGTTTTAAATGCATCAAACACTAAAAAAATAAACAGAATCATTTGAAATAATCTGTCGAATAGATCAAAACCAAGTCCGTATCCGATGTCAACAATCAGAACACAATGCGCATGTGTGAATTTTCAACGCCAATTACACGCAAATGCGTATATTTTCTACGCTAGTTGGGGTAACGCTATGCAGATTAGAAGTTTTTAATTTCCTTTATTATTTTTTTATTTTAATTCAAAAGTACTTTAGAATGAATCTGAAAGATCGATTAATTAACAATGTTTAACTTTAAATGCATCAAACCTTAAGAAAATAAACAGAATCCTTTGCCAATAATCTGCCGAAAATTTCTTAAGCCTATCTTCTTTAGCGTGGGAAAAAAAACTGAAGCCTTACTCATTTGGCGGTGGGGAAATGAAAAGATTTTTTTGGCGGGAAAGTTAGTTTTTAATTAATAATTAAAATTCTAATTAAAAATTCAAAAAAGGGACCCCAGGTACACATTCCCGACCTCCAAGGTATGCATGTACCAAATTTGGTAGCTGTAGGTCGAACGGTCTGGCCTGTAGAGTGCCAAAACACACACATTGAGCTTTATATAAGTATAGATGTAAAGTTTTGCGAAAATTTTTCAAATGCACATCAAATGCATGCAAAATATTATTCAGATATTTCAATTTATTACTTATATATATTTGAGGAAGATTTTGCACATGCATTATTTTTACATAAGTGATAATTTTAAATTTTATTTTATTATTTATACATAATTTTATATTTTATTTTATTATTTATACATAAATGGTAATTTTATATTCTATTTTCTTATTTATACATAAATGATAATTTTGTATTTTATTTTATTATTTATACATCAATGATAATTTTATATTCTATTTTCTTATTTGTACATAAATGATAATTTTCTATTTTATTTTCTTATTTGTGCGTAAATGATAATTTTCTATTTTATTTTCTTATTTGTACATAAATGATAATTTTCTATTTTATTTTATTTTTTATACATAAATGATAATTTTCTATTTTATTTTATTTTTATACA
>JAPMOR010085606.1:2563084-2583366 GCA_026543865.1 Argiope aurantia | reverse complement strand
TTTTTATACATAAATGATAATTTTCTATTTTATTTTATTTTTATACATAAATGATAATTTTATATTTTATTTTATTATTTATGTATAGTATTACGAAACTTTCTTGCATGTATCATCTTTATATAAATGTTCTTAAGTTCTATCTTTATATAAATTTCGCTTTATTACTTACAGATACTTTAGCGGAAGGTTTTGTACATACATTATTTTTAAACAAATGCTTATTTGATATTTTATTTTATTAATTATGTATAATTTTATGATACTTTTTTACATGCATCATTTTTAAATGAATGCACTTCATTTCTTGTGAATATTTTTGCGAAAGATTATTTACGTGTAGTAATTTCCCATAAATGCTGTTAAGGTATTTACTTTCATTATAGATATTTTCTTTTGGTAAATTTTGACTAAAAAAAATCTTTTCACTTACAAGAAAATAAAAATAATTTCTCTATCTTTCCGAGTGTGATTTAACTAATAGAATTTTAAGTAGTCAGTTAGTATATTAGGTAGCGGTAAAAATTAATATATCTTTTAACTGCCTTCATTACAGACTTTAAATTTAAATTATTGTATTACGTCGAAAGTCTACATAAATTACTTCAAATTAATAAATATCTCAAGAGTTTCTTAGATAAATTAAAATTGCAACATACTCCCAAAACTAAAGAATAAGCTAATTAGATAGTACAGAATATGAAAAAATTGCTCATGCAGTTAAACCTTGCTTCGTGTATCAGTTAATTATCGCAAAGAATACATAATCGGATACTTACGACATAAGTTATTAAAGTAGGAACATGAGGATCCACAGCAAGTATTATAAGGACAGTTACCGCAAGGATTTCCTGCGTCATAAACGCATTCACCGTACACATTTCCTCTAAAATTTAAAAATACATATCATCCTTTACGGATACTTCAAAATTTAAAATATGTGTTTTCCTTAATGATACTCAATAATTTACGCTTTATTAATAAATATATGGCAGAAAATGTTGCATGTATTTCTTAAATTCTCTTATAAGTAAACTTTCCATTTAAATTTTACTTATTCGTTTTTAGTAATACCACATTTTTACTTCAAAATTAAATACCGTCATTTTTAAAATAAGTGAATTGGTTAATCTTCTAGAAACATATATATATATTATATATAGGCAAAAAATATATGTATGGAGAACTGAGCAATTTCTAGGTTATACTTCAAAAAATGTGCAATAGCTGCTGTGATCGGTTAATACTTCACTTTATATTTTAGAGTGAAAGTATGAATATACAGTCGAGGGAAAAAAGGAGTCACCCAGCTTTATTCTGCTATCGATCACCCAATGTGAAAACTAAAAATGCAGCTTTCTAAGTAGTAGTATGTACTAAAAGATGCTGTACGTAAAAGTTTCGAAAGCGATTGTCAACATATTTAAAAATGTAGAAACTTTGAAATTTCCTTGGACAACACCTACTTTTAAAGTCATGAATAAATTTCCCATGGAAAAATTACCCAGACTAAAAATGTGGTTACAAAGATTACATTTGGAGGTATTTGACATTTTCTGTTAAGAGGTTGTTTCCATATTTAGATGTGTAAGATTTAGATATTCTCTGGATATCAGTAACAGTTTTTTTTGTGACTCTTTAAAAGCATATGTAAAATTACAATCTACACGTACAAATCTATTGCCATCTCATTCAAGTCTAAATATTTACATCTTTAGTGTAATTCAGACAAGACTTTCAATGCTCTGAATATTTCTTTGTTGAAAAGGATCAAATTTCTTGGAGAAATTTGATTCGTTTCAACGAAGAAATATTCAAAGCATTGAAAGTCTGGTTTAAATTGCATTTAAGCCTGAATCTCGTTATGCTGAAAACACTAAAAGGGAAAGTTTTGTTGTATGAGCAAAAGAAATAAATTAAAAAACTATTTTTATTGTTTAAAAGAAATATTAATTTTAGTGTTAAAATTAATATCTTACCAACTGAAAAAGAAAAAAAAATGATGCTCTTCAAATTACATTGATAACAATATAGCAGATTTCAAAATGTAGAATCGAGTCTTATTTCAAACAGGTGCTTTTAAAAGTACTGATTTGAAATTCTATATTCTTATGCTGCAAGGGAAAAAATGGCGCTCTAAAAACTTGAGAACGAGATTTCTTTTTGACTCCATTTAAATTTAGCTTTCTTCTAATTCACTTTCCTTAAGGTCATTCATTTTCATATGATAACAGATTTTTCTAATATTTTATTCATTTACGCCGATCCTCATAAGCACGTGAGACTGCTTATTGATCAGGAAATGCAATTTCCCAAGCGAATGAAGAAAAACAAATTTGTGATCAAACTCTTTGGCTTAATAAGGTTATTATCCTAAGAATTTATTTTATTTCTTTATGGCACCTAATACAACATTTATTCTCATTTTGCAAAATTTTATACACCAACATCAATAAAAAGAAAAAAGCATGGCTTTATTCTTTAGACGTGCCGTATTAGCAAATATTTGTGCGTGTGTGTGTGTGTGTGTGCATGGTGGCATGGTGTGTGGGCGCGCAATATTAACTCTTTTACATTACCGTAAATCAGCAAAATACTACAGAAAAAAGTGTATAATTTTCCTTTCTATTTATGATATATGAAATAAACTAATTTTAGAATCAACATAGATTTAGAATCACAATCAAAATAGATACGAATTTTAATACTTTGAATTTGAGTGACTGAAAGATCAAAAACTAAGAATAAAAGCAATTTGTGTAGAATTAAAATAAAGCATAATATGCTATTTAACTTTTAAAAAGATCAATAACTTTCTAAATGTTTATGGTAAAAATGGACGTCTAATTTCAGACTCATTAAATAAGGAAGTTTCCAAAAAAAATAATAATTTTTAATAACATGGAATACTTAAATCAGTATTTTTAACTAATAACAATTTTTCATTTTTGCTAAAAGAAATTAAAATTTGAAACGATTAAGCAGGAGTATTATAACCATTTTGTTTATAAAATGGAATATATTCTGAAAGATTATCTGCATTCTGACATAAGGGTTTTGGCTGTGAAAGTGTAACGAAAATTATCGAGCATTCTCTCCAACGATTCGATAAATTGAAGCGAAAGATTTTTAAAAGAATTGAGTCAACTATTAATACAGTTTAAAGTAAAATTAATTTATTATTTAAAATTCAATTTTCACATTCATCTGCATATGTTTTTTCATATTCAGCACTAAAGTTTAAAAACGTAATTCTCAGAATCGCTTGCGTGCTTTTTTTATTATTCAGCACTAAAGAATAAATAAAACACTTTTCTTGATTATCCGAATGCTCCATTTAACAGTAAAGATTCTTTTGCCTATCTTCACAATAATAAGTTCTTCGGTTTCGCATAAAGATGATTTTATTATTTTATAAAATAATTCTCGACATCGATGCTGGCTTAAATATTAAGCAGAAATAGTGGCAGTCTTCAGATGCTTCATCTACAAATACTCTTTTACTGAATTGTTATTATAAGGGGAAAAAACAGAATACGTTTTCGTACTTACGTTGGTCCGTAATTGCAAACATACAATCTTGTATATGTTTCATTTTGGAAAACATTCCCTTCTTTGTACAAAACATAACCACAGCCTACTCGAAATGAGTTTGCCCAGGCAAGCTGTAAAAGTAAATAGTAAACAAAGGGAAACATATGTTCATATTTATAAAATATAAAATCTTAAATTTATTAGTTGATTCGTATATACGATTTAAATGCACAAAATTAACATTCAGGATTTTAATAAATTGAAAAAAAATTGAAGTTTTAGAACATCAATTTAATTTCTGTTTTTAGCTTTCTGATTCCTAAGAGCTTTCTAGGATCTAGCGACCTCAAAATACTGAAACGCTCGAGTTCCTCTTTCAAATAGCGAAGAAATTCTCCGTTCCTAATTTTCATAAACAGCAATAACATCTCGTATTTCTCATGGTTTTACGTGTTAAAAAGAACTTCGTTTAGACGGTGACTATTAGTGTTATATCTGCATAAGTGATAATAACTGCGAAAAACCTTTTTTTCTGTCATAATGTCATGAGCTGGTTAGATCTTGACTGACTAACTAATCGGCGATTGCAACAAAACTTTGGCACACTCTCGGAAAAAGTCCTCAATTTTCTGGAATTAATCAGAAATATCTCAACGCCAAGTCTGTTGCCAAATCTTCACACTTGAAGAAGCCAAAATGCATCTAATTTTCAGAAATCGTAACAATACAAGGAACAAAACGAAGACCAATGATATAATTACCTTTTCCGGCCTTAAACCTCTATACGAAATGCACAGATTCAAGTAATTTTACCTGTGTGAAATGTCTGTACTCTTGACTTCCTTGAGTAGGAGCTTCAAAAGGGCAAATCATCTGGGGAGAGAAATAACGTATTTCCGCAAACCATTCGTTTACTGCGAAATTCCAATCTGGATCTGGCACCGTATGTCCACCTGTATCTTTCTGAATGGCAATGTTTTGCCCAACGCCGAAATTTCCTTTAAAGAATTAGAATAAAGAAAGAATAATTAAAACAGTTGCAAATATTTTAGTAAAATAATGATGAAAGGAAGGTTGCAGGCATTTAGAAGGTTTTAAATTTCAGGGAAATATCAACTGTTTTCTTTCTTTGTACAAATGCGATTTCGTGTTTATTGTGACTAATAAAGTGTAGGTGCATATGAAAATGATCATTCAAAATAAAATTTACGGAATAGTCAAAATATTGCTTAAGTCGTGAAAGAAAATTATTAAAATACATAATTTTCTCAATGTTCATGTAAAATAAAATAAAATGTAGAAAGGATTTGAAAATATATTTTCTCTTTTGAAAAGTTTTAAGAATACTAATGGAATACTTTTCCTTGGTGCACTAAATGGAATGCCTGATAACTAAGAATGGGGAAAATGGCAGCTCATTAAAAATAAAATGTACAGGTACGAAAGTTGTCTTCAATAATCAAGCATATTTGAGAATAATAAAGGTTAGATTTACATCAATCGGAAACAATAATGACGTCGTTCTAGGGTGTGGTTCTTATGAAACGGCGTTAAATAATATCGAGCTAGCACTTTTCTTAGCACTTGATAATACCTATTGAGGTGCTATTTTGGAATCATGAAGTTAAATCCTCCTTCATAAAAATACAAAAATTAGGAATTACTAATTCTCATCTAGTGAAACATAGCATTTATGCATGAAATTAATTGTTTAAATCGCTCAGTA
Organism: Argiope aurantia; assembly: GCA_026543865.1. Lineage (NCBI taxonomy): Eukaryota > Metazoa > Arthropoda > Arachnida > Araneae > Araneidae > Argiope > Argiope aurantia. Next base: position 2,578,106 of record JAPMOR010085606.1, on the reverse strand, counting down.
ATCTAATAAACCTCACCATTTATGCATGAAATTAGTCATGTAAAGCCCTTGCCATTTACTGTATGTGAAGAAAAGAAATGCCATTTTCGATTATGTATTATTTTTCAGAAAGCTAAACATATATTTGTAATTATAATAAGTATTCTTTATGGTTAAATGACGAATTTCAAAAGCGGTGCATAGTTTACGCTTGCTTTTCATACGCAATCAAGGATTTCAAATTAAGCGAAGAATCATTCTTCGGGAAATTCTATGAATAAATTCGAATATAACCCGAAATTAATTTTGACTCGAGAGTCACTCCTGATTATAAAACAAACACTTTGAAATAAATTTAAGCGACTCTAAGTGATTTGAAACTTGAGCTAGAGGATCTAAATTTGGTAGTGATGAACAGATAATTATAGACAGTATGCTTATAAGAATTAGGAGTCTATGTTATATTCCTCTACTGATTTGCAAGCATTTCTCTGCTAGCATAATAACCCTTTAACTAATAAACGTTTTAAAAATCTTCTCCTCTGTTTATTTGTGAGCCATATCAATATCTTTACTAAGTGATAATATATTGTTATGCAGAGTATATTTTTCTTTTCTTATTTCTACATCATCCAAATGTCAATTACATGCTTTCTCGTGAATCTAAATAGAAAGGAAGTGAGTGAGATGCAAAAATTTTGTACTGGCATCAAATACAATATTAGATGTTAAAAAATATATTATTTTTTCTAAAATAAACAATGAAGTATATTATAAATGGATTGCTTATTAATGCATTGAAATATTTTGACATCTATCACAATTAGTCACGAATCATGGAATACTTCTTTTTTTGACACTAAAATATATATTTTTCTCTCATAAAATAAAAAATAATAAATAAGTCACAAAAGTTATATTTAATAACATTATCAGTTTTTTTAGAATGACAGAGAACGAAAAAATGAGCTGATGCCAGACAAAATCTGTTTCTTTCATACTTATATCTATCATTATCTTTTTCTCCTATGAAGTATTTTTCCAGTATGATCACTTTTTAACAAGGCAAAATGCTTTATTTATTACTAGTAAAATAAAAAAAAGGTTAGAAAAAATGTTACTTTAATAAATATTTCCTGCTGACAGCTGAGTAGGGGGGGGGGAACCACAATGATCAAAAGACATTTAATCTCGATAGTTAATGTTTTAGAATATAATAGAACGAATGTCACCCGAAAAATGATACAAATAAATAAAATATATCGTAAATATGGCCTTTCTTGCTTAAAAATATTTACATGAATTGCTTGAAGCAGCATTTAAGTGCTTGTGGTAACTATTAATATCTGCTACATTCCTATACAGCTTAGAATTCATAATCAATATGCATCACGAAAATGATAAATAGCGCCATTAAGTTTTCAAATATTTAGACAAAATGAAATTGGTTTTAATGGTTTGGAAGTAATATAATCACAGATACACCTTATTTTTCTACATTAGTTAAACCTAATATAAAAAAATTTACCTTTCTTGAAAAATAGGAAAAGGATACTATTTTAACACGTTTGTGCATTGGACATACTGGACTTTTTAATGGGAGAACCGGCTCGATAAATTGTAAAATTTCTTCCTTAAAAAGGATTAACTCTTATCTGTTTCCCTATTCTGGTAGAATGTCCATTTTTAAAAGATTGCAGTATGTTCAAAAACTTTAGTTACTCTCTTGGCTTCGGTTGGTAATAATCTATAGGATCAACTTTGTCCTATTTGTAAAATCCTTTGGGTTCTTTCTCTAATTTAAAAAAAAAACAATATTTTTGACATGCCTTTATTAGAATTAAATTACAACTAATAAATCATTTTCTCGTATCGATTAACTATTTTTTTATCATTTCGGACAGTTACATTTTACAAAAATGGAGATTTAGCATTATTAGGACAAGATATTGTATGATATTTCCACAATGCTATTCAATATTTTGAATGTGAACTATACTGGGAAAATAAAGTAATAATGTTGTTTGACAGTTTATGCAAAGAGGACAAGTCTGGAGCAGTATGCTTTAAAATTGCCTCTTGCAAAATAAATAGTAAACAAATCAAACCAAGCCTTCTATTCTCTCTGCGGTGCTTTCAGTTTCAGGTTTTGGGTATCCATATACATATAACGTCATTTAATATTAAATTCCCTTGTTACTTGAAAAGAATTTACATAAATAAAAAGATTGGTGAAATGAGCTTAGTTTAATTGTTAGTTGAAATTCTTTCATATAATTGACGGGAGGGAAGAAATGAGCATCGTTATTTGAAATGAATGATCATAAAAACCGAGAGGAGGAAATGAGCACAAAAAGATTGTTGCTTGAAAACAATTTATATAAATAAAGAGAGAAATGAAATGAACATCGATTAATTGTTAGTTGAAACGAATTCATAACGAAAATAACGAAATAAGCACAAAAAAAGTGTTACTTGAAAATAATTTATATAAATAAAGAGAGAAATGAAATGAACATCGATTAATTGTTAGTTGAAACGAATTCATGTTCATAACAAGAATAACGAAATGAGAACAAAAAAAGTGTTACTTGAAAATAATTTATATAATTAAATAGAGAAATGAAATGAACATCGATTAATTGTTAGTTGAAACGAATTCACGTTCATAACGAGAATAACGAAATGAGAATCAATAAATTGTTATTAGAAAATAATTCATATAAAAAAGTGAGAAGGTTGAAATGACATTTGATAAATTAAAAAAAAATTTCGAATGTTCATTAAGAAATAATTATAAAAAGTTATATAATTCAAAAGGAAAATTTTTGAATCTGATACGTACTGACTCTGCGACAGTTTGCTTTGTCATGTGCATAAATGCATTGATTGGCATAACTTTGGGCTACTGCAGCTAATTCGTAATCCCATTCCTAGAGAAAATATACCAAAGGACTTATTTTAATAGTATCATTCAATTACGAAACACAAATATCAAAAGAAAACAAAATTACACACTAATAATTCACTTCATCCTTATTTCTAACAATGAAAATCGATTTATCATTCTCAAACTGATGTGCTAGAAATTTTAAATTTTATACACAATATAAGTTCTCAATGATAGTGCATCATTTTAATATTTTCAGAGTTTAATTATCAGTTAATCGATTGATATCAATTACTTGTATTCTGTAAGCATGACGCCACCTGGTTGCGAATTTGAGAAAAATTTATTTTCAAATTCTGTAATTTAAAATCTGAAAGTAGAAAAATCATTAAACTGAAAAATACTTCCTTTAAAAACGCTGATAAAATGCGTATTTTTTTAACAATAACAAATTCTTACAATGTGCTGAATTAGCAATCCCTTTTACTTTTGGGAAATAAGTAAATCTTTGCTTTTGGAAAATTTCTTAAATTCGAGTATGAAAACAGAATTCATTGTAAATATATGTCAGATGATACAGATTGTAGATTTATGTATTGATATGTTATAGATATTGATGATATATAGTAAGATATTAATTAATAGCCACTTATCTTAAATGACAACTCTGTTTTTATTATTGCATTTTTTGAGAGGAAAAAAGTAAACAAACTTGCCATAAAACTTTAATACTCTCTTAATCGTGTGATTTTATCAAATAAATGTGGTAGCTCTGTATCCGTCAGATACTCCAGTATATATTGTGAAAATTAGTAAATAATATAGCTCAGTAATAGAATAATATAGATATATAAATATAATTTAAAGTAGACACAAAAAAAAACCACAATAAATTTTTTCCAAAACGAACTAGGAAGACAGCAAAAAAAAGAATTTTCTCTCAGACGTAACATAATCTAGCTAAGGAAAAAAGAAGTAATCGCGTAAATGTCAGATAAGAAGCGAGTAACGGAACGCAGATGTTTTTTTTTTTTTTTTTCTGCACTTAAATCAGTTGTTTCGAACAACTCTAAAACTGAATCGAGTTTTGTTAATTGCATTTATTTAAGCATTAGCTTATGCTCTATTCTTTAATTAAATGGATCTCACATATATTATATGAAATTTTTTTGAGATATGTGTGGGTACCTTTAGTATTATTATAAAAAAATTTTATGGTAATTTCAAAAAAAGTGACAGAGATATTAATATTGATTCCCAAAAGATTTGATGATAAAAGAGCAAATGCGCTTATTTAATTGAAAACCAATTTAGATATAAAGTGGGTAAGATTTAGATATATAGGGCACTATATGAGAATTTTAGGTAGATTTATTAAAGTAAGAAAGCAAATGTACAATAAGAAAAGAGTTTTTTTACGAGATTTAATCTTGAAAATCATAGTCAGAGCTTTATATGCTATTCTAAAAAATTAGGGAATATTTTTAAATGAGTAAGAAGTGTGAAAAGGAATCATTTGATTTTTTTATTATATTGCTACTTTATTATATTCGGAAAATTAAACAGCAAAATATTCTTTTTATTATAAAAAACATAAATTTGTTCTTTTTTGTATCTTCATATTTATTTTCCGTTATCTCCAAGGACATCGGAAAAGCAAACAAGATATAATCCGAATGTTTTGGTTTCATTTAAAAAAATAATTGGCTTCATTTTTATAGCTTCATGTTTACTTTGAAATATTCTCCAAGAACATCGGAAAAACAAACTAGATGTAATCCTAATGTTCTTGATCTATTTTAAAAAATAAATTGGTTCTTTTTAAAGCTTTATACTTATTTTAAAATATTTTCTAAGAACATTGGAAAAGTAAACGACATGGTGTAATATTGATGTTTAACATAAGAATAGTTGTAACTGTTTATTGCTTCATATCCTTTTTGAAATATCTTCTAATCTTTTTAGACACAACTTGCCCAAATAAAGTTCTATAACAGGTCGCTTTTTATGCTAGGAAGTTTTTATATCTTTATCTCTAACCTTGTTTAGTTATCAAAGTTAAAAACCTTGACATTTTAGCATACGTCAGCGCATTTTTAGTACGGTTAAAAACCTTAAAAAGCATCGGTACATCCTATAATGCAGTTGCGAACCAGAACTTAATTTGAACAGCTATGAAAAAAATAATCAAAATGATGGTTTTGCAGCCACAAGAAATGTATAAAAATGTCAGAGCTAAATATTTCATTTGTATGATAATTATGAAAACATATTTTCATCGTTCTTCGGTGACATGTCGTGACATTGTTCTTAAATTTAATTCATTGGACTTCTTTACTAGGATTCTTCGCTACATGCACCCTTTAGATTTTGAATGCAAAAGAAACAAAACACAGCAGTTTAAGCATAGAAAGATTTTTGTTCAAAGCATTTTTAAGAACTTGAGGTACACCCAATCTATCAGCCTTGACTCTCTTATTTATTCATTAAAAGTGAATGAAACCTGATTATATATGCATAAATAGTACACACGAATCTATTAATTATTCATTCACATACGCTGCCGTGAAAATTGTCTTACTAAGTAGTTTGACTTAAAATTTTTGGTGTTAAAAAGATTTAAACATTGGTTTCTGTAGAGCAGAAGATAGAGAAAATGCAATTTCGAAACTAATCTAAAACAAGAAAAAGTTATTCTTTAAATTCGTGAACAATCACCAACAGTATGGTAAATGTCATGCCGAGGAGGGGAAATGGTAGGGCCTTTTATTATTTTGTCAGCATTCATCGTACTTACAATTAGAAGGTGGCTGTTCGAAAAAGAGAAGTAACATCTCCATAAGGTTGCATGCATGAGGTTTTCATACATTTTTATGTGTCGTTTATTCATTTAAATGATCATCAGTTTCAAAATTAATTAAGGCAATGCACAGGAAATGTTTATATGCCTTAAAAGAAAATGAGCAATTAAATACCCATATACAAAGTCAGTCCAAATATTCTCTCCTTTTAAATTCAGAGCGTTTATAGTTTTGATCATAAGAATGTTTTATAGTTATTATTTAGCTCTATGGATTGAGCGTTCATTCCACTTACAATGCCACCAAGCAGCAAATTTAGTTTTCTTATTTCTTAACAGTGAGTTACAAGAATTGAATCAATTAAAAATTCAAAGATCAGCTTCGATTTAATACTCAAAAATACCCTGCAGCATTAATGCAAAGAATAGGACACATAATATACTCATTTGTTTGGTTGTTATTTTCAAATATGTGACGCCAAAACTCTGATGCCCATTGTATGCCTATCAATGGACCTACAAAATCTTGAATGAATTAAATGTTCATCCGTATCAGCGAAAAGCGAGTTGTTCAATTTTGATCATGAATCACTTCAAAGTCTTGCCAACATTACTTACAGATATAACTTGCTTTCCACATGTTATATCTGTCCATATAACATGTTTAATAGCATGTATTCAGGTAAAACCTTTATAAATCGAAGTTAGAATCGGACTCATGTTCAGTGCGTAATTTTCACCAGCGTGAAACCTGCCGTGTTGCACAATGTGCAACCGGAGATGCAGCACATGTAAACATGATGTCAGCAAGAAGGATAAATTAATCCAATAACAGATAACTTCTCCACTTCCGCATTTCTGCAAGTTCTGTTTTTGTTCTAAGCCAATTATGTTTCACAATTTTATAATTAATCTTCGCAGGTATCTTGCATCATTTTCAAGATAAAAACTCTAACCCCTAACAATGCAAATAAGTGGTGCTGCATGTGGTCTCACTGCGTAATGAAAAGCCATTTATCCTATTTTTGCATCACTGTTATGCATATAGCTATCGCTGTTCTGAAGTTATGGACATGAGAACTTAATACTCCAGTATTATACTTTTATTCAAATTATATTTTATAACATTTATTCACTGACATCCCAAAGTTGTTGTCGTTGTTTTTTTTTTTTTTTTTTGTTGGTTTTTTTTTTTTTCACAGATTGCTTTGATCAAAATTATAAGCAGTCACCAAAAGTTTGACCCATAACTTTCATTGATTTAAGCATCTATATATCCATCCGCATGCATCCGATTATATGTTGCAAAAATTGTCATTTATCTAAAATTTAAGCCTAGATTTTGATTATCAAATGTTAAATACCCAATAATATAGTAGCTTAATATTCATTACATATTCATTCTTCCTTCAGCCCATAACTTGAGTTCTGAAGTTCTGTTCTCCTCTTGTGATCTTAATTCTAAAACCTGGAAGGCCGATGTGCACTTTAGCAGCAAATTGTTACTTATGGAAGAGCTAGTTGCTGGATGTTTTCCTCCAAGATAAATATAAATGTGAGCCAGCTCTCTCAAAGGGCAGTCTATCTCACATGTAGGTGCTAGAAAGACTTCTTCAGCAGGTACTATCCAATTACCTCCCTAATTTGCTTTGATCAAAAGAAAATTCATACTCCTCTTTTATTTCTTTGACTTGGAATTTTCTAAATATGCTAGATCAAATGAGATTAAACCCAACACCACCAGTATATTTTAAATATTTTTCTTTCATTTTGCATTTAATCCTATTGTTTTTTTTATTTACTTTATGCAAAAATCTACATAAAATTAGATCTTAGTGAAATAACTTCCTTTTACGGTGCAAAGAAATTAATTTCGTAGAATAATTGATTTTAAGGTGTATTTAATGTCTCTGAAGATAATATTCTAGTTGGCAAAAAGAGTAATCACACATCATCCGACTCGTCCTGTGACACAAGGAAAAAATATGAATGACCGGACCGCCGTGATTAACATTGGCAAGAACTAATGTTGAATCCTAAGGGCCATTACCGACGATGGAACAACTCTTCCCGTGAGAAGCACGTCCCGTCATCGGTAAAGGGTAATAGACCCCACTCCATTTCTGTACCCACCCGGGGGGAAAGAACCATGCCGGAAGCTTCTCATCCTCATATTTGAGGTGACCCCGATGAAACTAGCAACATGAGTAAAGGCGCATGAAGTGCAAAAGGAAATTCTCTTTTAAATGATATATAAAAACTTATTTGCAAATCATCTTACCATCTGAAGCATATTTGATGCTGGAGGCAGATTTGTTTGTCCAGATGCTACATCATTTCTTCTATTATTGTGTACATTGACGATCTCCGTAATTTCATTAATGGTTGGGTAATAAGCCAAGATCTCACAATTACTGTTGGGTGACAAACAGGCCGAATGATGGGCACAATTTCTTTCAAATATTGCTGGACATTCTTGACCTGCTATTTGACCGATGATATTCAAAGATACTAGACCTACCGCCAAGAATGAAAGAAACATCGTTCTAATTTGCCCTGAAACATAACATACGCCAATTAATTAATGGTATAATGAAAAATTTCTTTTACTGCAAAATCTTATTGAATAATTTTTCCTTTGCTAGGAAAAGATGTCGAATCCTAATATATATCCTATATATATATATTACTGCTTTTGTTATTAAAAAAATGCATTGAAGCAAAGCATATAAACTAATGAAAACAAAGAATAACTTTATTATAAATTAAAGAATATCATTGACTTTTGGATCAGAAAATAGAGTGAGAAATAAGTGTATGATATGAACACCCTTAAATATTGATACTATATTACTTATATTTTGCCAGTGGCAGGGATTTGAAATATATTTCACAGATATTTAAATCACTTGTGTTTTTAATTTTATTTTCTGTCTCAATTTTAACAATTATTTGCTTATCTTTTAATTATTGTTTCCCTTAATTCAACTAATTTTTAGCTCATAATGTAAACCAATGTTTAAATACGCTGAAACACAGGTTAGATTAATATGACATGGAACATGCATTTTCTTGGTAATTGTCACGGAGTTAAAAAGATGATTGTGGAAATTCTTTCCTTGGTTTATTTTTTGACTGTGGAAATTCTTGCTCGTTACAACTGTGTATTAAAAAACGAATTGGTTGTTTCTCCCAATTAGAGGCAATTTCAAACATTCTGATTATACTTTCTTACTGAGAATTTTTTATACTGTATTGCTATTTGTGAAGAATTTGTCGAAATTTAAAACCTTTCTTAGTCTGATTTGGTAAATAGTTTTAATATAAAATGTCTTTGTCCATTTATAATGGCCTTTCAAATCTTGAAAATTATTTCATTTGGAAATCATTGGGACATTAAAAAAATCGTGTAACAACCTCAGCCACGTAATTAAACACTATCTTTACAATATTTAGATAATTTCAAATTCGATCATCTTATCAGAAAATATTTATTATAGCTGCAAAAATGCTATTCTAGTCCATAATAATTCAGGTAATTCACAGTCTAGAATAGCATAAGAATGTAGTTAGAAGCAAATATTAATTCGAAATATATCACTACTTTTCCTTTAAAGCAGAGGCTGTGAGATTATTTTTAATTGTAGTCTCTTATTGGCGGAGGAAAGATTTATAAAATCGCCCTCTGATCAAAGTGCAAATATGCGTTTTTGCTTAAAATAGCAAAAAAATCTTAAAGAAAATGCCTAACATCTCAATATTGTTTTACTTAATTTACTTTTTAGCTGTGACCCAATAGTGTAATAAATTATATATCAGAGTAGTATAGTATAGATCAATAGTATAATATATCAGAGAACTTTTAAAATGATCTGTTATTTTGATTATCAAATCCCCAAAACCGATGACCATTAAATGGAATAAATTTATTTTGTAGGTAAAAATATGCTACATAATAAAATTACGTACCTGAAACAAAGCTTGAATATGATTTATTACTTCAAATCAAATGCATAATTAAATATCCAAAATCCATAATTTTCAAGTTATACCAAATATAAATAAATTTTTGCAGAATCGATTGCACATTTTATTTATAAGCAATTCGATAACAAAAACAAATCGATATCAAAATATGCAATAAATGATATGTTTGTTGCAGAAAGTTATCAAAGTGGTTTATTATCCCAAAACTGCAAAATAAATATTTTATCCAAAAACAAAATGTGCAAATTCCGGTACAAATCCATCAGAAACTTTTCATTTTTATTTTGCCTCATACTTTTCAATGATAGTGTAATTATTAACTCAAAAATATTATACTATTAGCATAGTTGAATTGTTTATTTTATGTATTTATATAACATGTAAATTGTAATTCAGTATATGCGAACGAAAAATATAAGACAGGATAACTAAAGTTTGTTTGGTGGGATTATATTTCTGCATCAAATAACAAAATATGCAACAAAAGAATAATCTTATTTTGATTATAGTACAAAAGGTAGAAAAGGTACTTTAAGGAATGTGAAAAATATGCATAATGATATTGGGATTTAGAAGTGTTTTTTTTTACCTTTTTACTATAACTCATAGTTATGATTCATACATACAATGAACACTTTCACTACTTTCCCTTTAATGTACTCATCCAACAGATAGCAAAGTTTGTCCAATATTTTACGTAGCAGGTCTAGCGACAGCTGCAAATTGAAGTGACAGCTGCTTCAATTTGGCTTGGAAATCGGAAAAATAAATACGTACAGAAGAACATGTCTATGGTCTAATAAAAGCAATTGTTAAGAAAAAAATCACATAGAATCCAAAACCAAAAAAAAAAAAATTTTAATGGGGAATTACCTAGGTTTCTTGATATATCCAATATTCTTTTGGGAGATTCTTTATTGCTTCTTATGTGTTTAATTGCACAGATAAATGTTTCTTTTAAACTGATTATGATAATGGAGAATATTATTAAAATTTGGAAAACCACAGTTAACCATTCGATGGAAATCCAGTTGGATTGTTTGTATAATTTCACATTCAAAATACTGCAAAATACAAATGTGAAGGTTTCTTTATCTTGGGATTTACCTGCTCAAATTAATACTCTAAAATTGTACTCTCAGAAAAACAATAAATCATAATTGTTAGAAATATACACAGCTAATATTGTCTTTCATGCTTTTTTATTTTAACCTCGAATGAAAATTGTATATCTTTAGATATTATAACAAACTTATATATCAAATATACTATATACGGACTGATTTACAAAGCATGCATTATAAACCAAATACATCATTTAAAAATTAAAACTAAAACAATGCTGCGCTGGGATGGTTTATTAATAATGAGCATAAAAATGGATAACAGCTATAGAGGAAGATCATCAGAATATCAAACTCAACAAAGAGCAAACCCAAAAATAGAATTTGAATCTTAAAGAAACTATTAATAAGTGTTATTGATATATATGAATTCCTGCGATGAAATATGTAAAACGATCATATAACTATAATGCATTCACAACACTCAGAATTAAACTGTAATATTCATTAAGACGCATTAAATTTCTATTCGTGATTATTTTTTTTTAGAAAATGAGTTATTTGTGACCATTTTAGAATAAAAGGATTATTTTTATTGTTATATTAAATATTAATTACATTACTGATTTCCTTTGCTTGCCTACCCAACCATAGGTCGCCAAGTCCCTTACATATAAGCCTTCCTTACGGCCCAACTGATGATATATATTTCAAGCCCTTTTTTGTAAAAACAATCCTCCATTCCACTTTTTTTTTTATCAAGTAATAACTGATGCAGTGAAAAAATAATAATATTCACATACAGAAGTTCAATCAAATGCGTAGATGAAGGGCTTGCATGTTCTTTAATTACTTCTATATTCAATAAGAGCCATCGGGGGCACGAGATCGTGAAAATGTTAATATTATTCAGTATATACATAAAAATGTATCATGGCTAAAGTTTCTTAAAATGATTTCGGCTGAGGTGTGCAATGTACATTTTGACAAAAAATACATAAATAAAGTTTTCTTTCGTTCATTTCGAGTTAGAAGTATACTTTCTAATTATTTGACAATTACAGAAGCCTCAAATATTAAGACCTCACAGTTCGTCTATTTGTTACTGGATTTGATTTATAGGATAATTTTTTTCTATTTTAATTATTTATCAACTAGCGTTACAGATTTTAAATAAATAAATATTATTTTAAAAGACAATATTCGCAATATATCGCCAGACAATGAAATTGGTGCCATTGTACTTCGTGTAGCGTTTAATTTATTCATCAGCTTTCAGTTTATAGATTTTTGTCCCTAAGGCATACATACAGTTGCAATTTTGGCCAAAAAATGATAATGTAAGAAAATTTTAAATACATTTGAGTTTTCCTTTTACATAGAATAGTTTTATAACAATTCTATGAAAATTATATTACCATTACAATTTTTGAAATTTTCTTTTATTTAACGTCGCATCTACAGTTGAAAAATAGCTTCTAGATATATTTAAATGTGGTAACTTTGAAATAAAATAGTTTATTAAGTTTTTTTTATCATAAATATAAAAGAATTCGTTTAACTTTATCCTAAAATCATGGCTGTTTATATAATTATAATTCACTTCATTATTACTGCTCTTGAAGAATTCATCGGTTCCAATATCAATATGCAAATATGTATCCCTCCAATTTAATTTTTTTAATGTGCTGCACATTTAAGAAAATTTGGATAAATTTCTTAATATGTTTCGAGACAAATTTTTATTACTTTTTTAATCCTTTTTTGCTCTTTAAATACAAAACTGGCAAGAGAGCAATGTAAAAATAATCATTAATTATTTCCAAATGTTGTTTATAACGGGTGATTTATTTATTTTTTAAATGTCATTAAAATTTTTTTATTTATTTAAGAATTTCTCACTTATTTAACCCCCATCATTTAAATCAAATTTTTTAAATTTGCTTGCATCGACATAACCTTTAAAAAATTTCAAACAAATGCTATTTTTATACATTATTGATTTAAAAAATTCTTATTTTAGAAATACTCATAAATTTTTAGTTCATTAGTCAAGATTTTTTTGAAAACTATTTCCCCATTTCATTCCCTCTAGGGAAGATTTAGAATCTTTAAGAATACATTAATAGCAAAATTTATGAGGTGAATAATGGTTTAATGCTTTTCATTACTGAAAATGCTAGTTACTATTACTATTCTCAATGTATTCTGAAATGAATTAAAAAAACACATTAAGCATATAGCCGGAAGTTTAGTTTTAAGCTCATCTAACAGTTTTAAGTTCATCTAAGCTAAACTAATACTAGCTTACTGTAAATGAATAACTTTTTAACATTTGAAATAAAAAACTGAATATTTCATAAACTGGAGCTTTAAAAATAATTACAATATAAATTGGAATAAACTGAAAGTCGAAAGAATTCACTCACAAAATCATTTCTATTATAATTTAAATATAATGACCTGCTGAAGATTGTATACTTACTAACAGTTCACTTAATGCTAAGAGGGATACACTGCTTTGGGGCACACTGATATCCAAACAGTGAAGAAATTATTTATATACTCAACAAAAAAATGTGCCAATCTATGACAGTGATTCAGTCACTTAGAAGGAAACGACAAACACATTTTATTATGCGGTCCTACGGAATTATTCCTTGATAAATCATGTTTTTCCTGTATACTCCATGGTTAAAAAATCAGGAAAAATTAAATTTTGATGGCAAATGCAAACAGGGAATATGACTTTAGGATATTAAACTTCCGGCTTATATGACATTATTTTCTATAAAATAACAGAATTCTGTGGTGGTGTATGCAAACAGTGAAGAAAGCCTTCGGAAATTAATTTCCGTCGAGTATCATAATATTTTTCTCCCACGTTTGTTATTACCTCACACATTCCTAGAGTTTCCGTTTGGTTGAGATACCAGGCTATTTGTTATTGTAAAGCAAAAATTTTTATTTTATTTGGTATCCGGTCGAAGATTTATAGAAATATGGAAGTCATAGCAGAACCTCAACTGTTTTGTATTCTCTATTATTTGATTAAATGTCATTTTCTGTTTTGGGTATGTATTGTCTTATCCTAAAACTTTAAACGAGCAATTCTTGCATATAAACAAATTTATTTCGCTTATCTCAGAAACGGTTCTAACGATTTCAAATTTTATATTTAGATAAAGTTTGGCTTGCAGGTTTATCTATATAGGTGTCTTTCCTGAAGAAACGCGATTTTACACACAAAAAAAATTTATAACTGAATATTGCCATGAGGCTATTTATGACCTGCATAGGTGTATCAGAGATGGATTAGTGGTTAAGGCTGCGGACTTCCCTGCATTTTTTTCATGTGTCGATCCTGTGTTTGTAATTCAGTTATATTTCGCTTATAACTTTAAAAAAGCCATATAATAGAATTTTATTTACGATTTTCAAAAAAAAAAAAATTGGGACGCCAAGCTTTTTTTTTTTTCAAAAAAAATGCTTCACCTCCTAGGTACTTAATTCAATTAAAAGTTCACAACACGCTTCAGAAGCTGACGGATGATAGGAAATTAATGTGCCGTATCACAGCGGCAGGGTCGGATTATCAAATAGGCAGAGTGAATAACTGCCCATGGGTACCACAAATTTAAAGAGTCGAGATAATTTTTTGCGGTAATTTCGGGTAATATAATTTTGTGATTTCATTTGATTAGTAAAGATCACGTACTCGAATACATTCAAACTAAAACCTAGTTCGAAATTAATGTCGTAATTTTTTTATTTTTTTATTTTTAAATTTTCAAATTCGCTTGTAGATTAGACAGATACAATATGTTTTGCAATTGGTTGATTGATTCCCAAATCCACAAGCTTTAAAAACTTTGTATTTGATTATTTAGATTCGGTTTTACCGTTTTGTTTAAAATTAACTTTAAATTTAAATTTCTTTTATACCTGAGTAATTGAAACCAATTCTCTTGAAAGATACACGTTGTTAAATGTTTTTTAGTTTCAGTTTTCACAATATTTGTTCTTAAATATTGCTTATATAAATATTAAATTAAAGTCATTAGAAATATCTGCTTTTGAAGTATGGAAAGAGCGGGGGGGGGCGAAATTCGCATTCCCTAAGGGCTCTGCATAATGAATTTGTTTTGGTTTAGGATAAAATATAATTAGTAAAGAATGGTAACTAGATGTATTTACGACGCAGGAGCATGAAGATTAATGGATTACAGGGAGATTTCAATGTTAAGAAAGAATGTAGGAACAATGATTGATGACGAAGAAAATTGGAATGCGGAATAATTT
>JAPMOR010085606.1:2545956-2561261 GCA_026543865.1 Argiope aurantia | reverse complement strand
TAAATTAAAGTTAATAATAAATCAAAAATATGTTTTTAACTCTTCTTAATTAAATTTATTTTTACTAATTAACAAAAAATATTGCCCCAATCTATTACAACCTCATTAAGAATTAATAGATAAAGGTATTTAAATGATGATTATTCTGAAACCTCGCGACTTTATACAGTTTTATATGACACATCAGTTGACCTATCTCTGTCTAAATTTTCTCCCAAGACAACAAAGAATTTTAATAGGACATCTATATAAAGAAAAAAGACTGTGTGCAATTTGTTCTAATTTACCATCAACTTAAAGCAATAAATAGAAGGAGTTCGATCACAATATCTGAGCGTTGAAAGTTAAATAAAGTTGCTGTTGTATCAAAATATCTTATGTCAAAAACCACACGCAACAAAACGTTAGAAATTTTGATGCAAGTGCTGGAACCACAGGGAGCATACGACATTTCATGACAGTGTACAACAATGACATATCCCATACAATATATTGAGAGTTGATGCAGCAAGCTTATATAAATGTTCTACACCGATAAAATATTTTGGCTTATTTGACATTTTAATATAATAACGATGATATACTTATTGTTTGCAAAGACTGAATTTATAAGAAAAATATGAAACATTTTAAAGTAAATTCATGATTCACATTCATTATATTTATACATAAAAATTTATTTACTCCGTAAATAAATTCAACCTTCTTTCGAATATTAACAATTTTTTTGGTTTGAAAAAATTTATTGATTTCATTTTAATAATAAAAATATTATTTCAAAAACAACTAAAATAGGCACAGATTTATTATTTTTGAAATCGTAGAAGATTTCTCATTGATATAAACGGCAAGTTAAATAATTGCTAATAAAAAAAATTTTAAAAACAAACACGCTTCAATCAATGTGCCAAAAAGTAGAAAATATTTTTTATCATATTCGTAGATATCCAAATAAAAATCGTGAAAGCAAGAGGTACTGATTGAAATATCCAAATCCCATTCATAATATGTTTTAATTTTCACCGCTCAGTTTGGAATTTTATTTTTTCGGATAATCTTGGTAACTTAATTTCCTCACCAAATTGTGTCTAGTGCTTGTGGTTGTACAATTTTTCTTCTGGCTCCCATATTTTTCATGGGATTATTTCTCTATTAATAAATATTTTTTTTAATTTTTATTAATAATAATAATTATTTCTACCGTAATTCATTTCATTATTAAAATATTTTGGAATCTTGCATTCAATTTTTTATCTAATATATCACTAGATGGCGCTCTTTCCATAGGGAATCAAAAGTTTTTTAAATTAATGGATTGCTTTATAAAAATATTCCGAAAACAGTAAAATATTTAATTATCATTAGAAACGGACAACTTTAGAAAATTTCATTACTCTGGCATTTCAAATTTCCATCTTTTAAAAATGAATGAAAAATAAAATTTTGCAAAATGCAAGTGTTTATTTAGATATGCTAGAAGTTTTGCAAAAATAAAATTACAAATAAAAAAAAAAGTTGGTGTTTCATTTCAGTAATAAAAATTGCAATGGCAGAAAATAAAATTAATCGGGAATTAATTAACAGTAATTCTTTGATTAATTAAAATTAGATTTGGGGGGGAATCACAAAACAATTATAAACTAATAGTAAAGAAATTGATAATATCTATATGATCCAAATTTATTCATTTCCGTAATCTGTTTCTTCTAAACTGCGAAAGCTGTGAAAAAAATGAATAGTATTTTCACTGAAACTTTTAGCTGAGAAATCTAATTTCTTATTTTAATTTTAAATAACAGTTTTTCTACAAATTTAATCAAATATTTTATAACAACATTCCTTTTTTATAACATAACATAAAAAAACATAAAAAAGTTAAATAACATAACGTAAAAAAG
Organism: Argiope aurantia; assembly: GCA_026543865.1. Lineage (NCBI taxonomy): Eukaryota > Metazoa > Arthropoda > Arachnida > Araneae > Araneidae > Argiope > Argiope aurantia. Next base: position 2,559,363 of record JAPMOR010085606.1, on the reverse strand, counting down.
TTAAATAACATAACGTAAAAAAGTTAAATAAATATTTGATCTTTACTTATTTCGATGAATCCAAGTTCATTTTAACAGTTATCAGCTAAAGATAAATAAAAAAAAATTAATCGTTTGCTTGTATTTGAAATTTCTGCATTTAGTAAATTGAGAATAGAGAATTTTGAAATTTAATTTTCTAACTTAAGATAATCACCTTTCCTGGAATTTACATTTTTCTTCATTTTAAAGTAAAAGTCTATCCTGGTATCTGACGCGATCATATTTATTTGCTTAAAATCTTTCAGAGAAATTTTCTGTTAGTTTTATACACCTGTATAATGTATTTTTATGTAAAGTTGCTTATCAGCGACTAGGAATTTCAAAGATGAAAATGTCATCTTTACACCTGCCAAAGAATCCTTGAATTACAACACAAAACTAATCCATATTCTATTAGATAGACTACTTACTTTCTCACAAGATATTCTATAAAAAGAAAATATACAATTCGCGATTTAAAACGTATTCCTTTCATGGCAGTTTAAACAAAATTTTCTAATTATATGGTAAAATTTATAGGACTTTTAGAGATCATAACTAAAATTTTATTAATCTCAAGTTTTATGGTAAAATCTTTTCACTAAAAATCAAGTTTCGAACACTTTTTTGAAAATATTACGGTTTATTCTGTATTTTCGATATAGTACTTATTTTCAAAATTTTATACTACTAAAATTTATTGTAGACAATCAAAATTTTTAGAGCAATGAATATATATATATACATATATCGCAAAATTTCTACATACCATCTAGGCGTGCATGTGAATAAATTTCTGGTAAAGAGCAGGAGAGGAGTGCTTTTATTAAAGTTTAGTAGTTTTTTGAAGTTTAAGCAGAATTTTTGATAGGCAACACTTCAGATAAGCAATTTTTAACCTTATTAAAAGTTCTTTCTTACAGTAATAGTCAGAGATCGAAGTATATTCTTATCACAGCATTGTAAAATTAATGAGAAAGCATTTAGAGTTTATATCACTACATAAAGGGAATTTACCGAAGAGGAATAACCACATAGCACTGATGCTACAAACGGAAAATAGATCGGGGAAATAGAGCTTATATAATAAAAACAAATTTTATAGATATTTTCAGACTACTTACTACATTGTATAGATATATAACGAATTACTTATTTTCAAATTTAGAAACTACTCTAGCTCAACTCTTTTTATTCTAAACTACTCTTCTTATTCTGAGCATATTTGGTTTTCCGATGCTTCTCAGTCTATAATTGTAACTTCGACTAATATTGAGATGCAGTATCACCAAAAAATAATGCACTTAAAAAATGCGTTAGTTATATTTTCATAAGATCCATGTCCCAAATGGATATAAGCTCTGAATGCGTTCCCACGGCCTCTTTTCCTCTTTAATATCGAGGTTTAGAAGAGTAGTTTCTTGCCATGGTTTAAACAAATAACTTTAGTAGCTGCTGAAGAATTAGATTTTACCCAATAAGGTAGAAAAGGAATTTGTCGGAAGTACATTTCATATATATATATATATATATATTGGGGATAAGTATTTGTCTCTTTCGCTATTCTGCTCTTGTATCGCTTGAAGATAAAAAAGAACAGGAATTAATTAAAATTTAAATTATATTAAAGGATGTCATTACATATATATGCAGCTTTATCTTGTTGTTTTTTTAATTAGGGCAATTTAATTGAATTTGAATTGGTTCGGCAAAGAATGAAGCAAAGATGAAAGTCTTGGATACTTTTGTAAATGGTTTATGCAGCTCAAGATTGAAGGAAATAAGGAAAGAATTTCCTCATAATCTCTTAAATGTCATAGATTTCTTAAATGGCAAAAGTATTTAAGCTGAACAAATAATTATCATATCATAATGAATAATTTAAATAATTTTCTATTAAAAGTGTTTTAACATTTATTACCCATTATATAGTAAGTGACGAACTCTACTTGTTGATAAAAATACTGCAGCGATGGCATCTTGAAAGAATCTTCAGAAAAGAAAACAAGAAAAAAAAACATGATTTTCTTCTATTGGGAAGGAATTCGTAATCATCAGTCCACTATAAAGCTATTCCACTATTCATAGCTTAATTTGAGAAAAGAAATTGTAAATTTCCCCAATTATTCTAAACGTACTGGGCGCTTTGATAAACAATTTTTCATTTTCTAGCAAATTATATTAACCCTTTGACTGCTATGGGCGCATATATGAAGCTGACGCAAGCCATCAATTCAGTCTTCAGGGATCGCTACTAACGGCAGGCAGCAAGACGCTCAACGAAACACTTCAACTTTCAGCAGTTAGCAGTCACATGGTTAATATAAATTGAATCTTAGAGCTCATAATGACCGATATTATGATTATAAGGCTAGCTAACTTACTTATTAAACGCGATAAACTTAAAATTCCAAAAAAATTATTTAATAAAATAACAAATAATAATCATAAAAACAATTTATGAATAAATAATTAGATATAAATTTGGTCTTCGGCATTTATACAAATAAAACCCCATACAATTTCTTGATTCTTGATAAATTTTAAAATTTTAAAAAGTAGAACACAAAAAAGGAAGACTGAAAAAAAGTGTAAAATATTTTTTACTATTCAGCTATTTATTCAATTATTAAATTCATGAAACATTAAAATAAAGGCTTAAAATGAGTTGGTCATTTTTAATTTTATGTATAAAAAATTAAATATAAGGCTCTTGACATTAATTGCGTTTTTCTTTTTCAAAATATTCAATGTAAATAAGAGCTTAATGATCTAATTTAAAGTTTTTGAGCTGGGTTTTTTTATGCTTAAATATATATTTCTACTTTTTTTAAAAGAAATTTGATTACAAATTAAAAATTGAAATGAGAGTTTTGATAACAAATAAAAAAATTATTATCTCTTATAATATAATTACAAGAGCTAATATTTTAGTTACAAGATAAAAATTTTAAATGTATGACACTAAGTATATAATAATAATAATATAAAGTAATATTTTTGCTTAAGCAAAAATATTACTTTAAAAACACTGGAAAAGAAATAAAAGGCATTAATATAAATATTATATTGGCATAGTTTTTTACAGGGTAGTTCAATTAATTATCTTAAAAATATTGTAGTTCTGGGAACTCATTATGAAAAAGAGTTTCTATTCGAAAGTTGAATATGAATTTCTTGTAATGAAATTAGGGATATTATTAAGAAGGAATATTTTTACAATAAACTAAATTATTAATTAAAAGTAATATCGCTTAAAAATTAATAATTTATAAACTATCAAGAAAACAACTATAAGAATTGAATGTAAAAGGTATTTGGTAATTAATTATATGTTGTCAGCTTACTGTTTCAAACCAAATGAGATTTTGCTCAATAAAAAACAAGACAGAAATCAAGTGGGGTTCAAGTCTCTGTAAGCGTCATCGATTGTGATGATTAGAATGAAAATATTTTTTACCCAATAATATTGCTTAACATTATAATAAATAAAGTAACCATTAAAAGTATTAATAAAAGAAAATTCCTTAATTGATTTGTAATTAATTATATCGTCAGGTTGTTAACTATTTCGAATTAAATGAGATATAGATATATTACTCAAGATAATTACTCAATAATAGTTATTTGAAAGAAAGTTTATTGGATTGACTTTATTTCTTAACGTGTAGTTGATTAGATGGAAAAGGGTCTTTATAACCATTTATACTTTTCAAAAGAAAAAGCTACATCAATGGAACAAATTTTTAAAACCATTAAAAACTGAAAATAAATTCAAAATCATTCGCTAATTAAATATATATTATCAGTTAATAATACCAAATTAAATTTTTACTGAATATTGTCGATATAAGCAGAATTGATAAAAATTATTGTTTACAAGAGAAGTTGGTCATTTTTTTATTTAAACATAAAAATGTTTTTGTTACATTAAATTAATAATAAACATACCAATAAGAAATTTAAAAACTGAAAAATATTATTTATCATATGTGGTTAGTTAACTAACTATTCCAAACTAACTCAGATTTTATCAAATGAATGTCGATTTTGAACGAAAGTGAATTGGGTTCAAGCCATTACTTACAAATGCAGCTGAGTATCTGTTGTTTAGGCAGGAAACTTCTTCACGACAAATCACTCGAAAGATGTAATCACACGCTTCTGATTTCACTACGAAGAAAGATTCTCTTTTTATTGCTCTTCGCTCCCATAAGGTGCTGCGCTTTCGCATAAGGGAAAATAACACCTTGCTCACGATTAACAGAGAGCGTTTGTTTTGTTATACAAATTGAAGGCGCACTAATGGGATGTTTCCTTTTCGTACATCTGGCCTTGGTCATAAAGTACGAAGCAGCCCTCTTCTCAATTAAAGATTTTCCTCGCATTTTTTAGAATTTTTTTTTACTACTTTTTAAGTTCCTAATGTTTTTGGTAGCATCACGAAAAAATAATATACGCTATGTAATTCTATGGTGTAAGAGATTCCACGCAATAGGAAAATAACAATAATACTTTTTATAAATAACTTAAAAAATAGTAATTCACCTTTATCTACACAAAAAATCTTCGTTTCAAGTGTTTTTGTAGTATATATTCATTTAAAGTAGTAGATCCGCCATATATTTGGCGTATCATTGGTATATCTAGATGTTACGTCATTTATACACTATTAAAGTTAAGGAATCGGCGTTCCACAATCATTAAACTTAATTATGGTAAAATAAAAGATACTTAAAGGGAAGAAATATAATGAAAAATAATACCTTTGATTTAACTTCCTTGGAGAATAGTACCAAAATATATAAAGTTCTTGATGAATTTTAAGACAAATATTAAGAAAGAAGCATAACTTTGTTAAATATAAATCACGAATTCACTCCATGATTTTAAACAATTAAAAGTTAACAGCGAAAAGCTCGGTTCACTAAAAAAGTTAAACAAGTTTTGAACTCAAAAAACTTTAGTATTTCAAACGTTTAAGGATAAGCTTATATTACCTTTTTACTTTATTGCTTCTGAGGAAATAGGCATAGGCTGATTCTCATTTTATATCAATAAGTGATTGAAAGCGATTCATACACTTGGCTTTTTTTTTTACCAATAAATCTTAAACAAATATTTTTGCATCTTAAATCGTCATTGTATGGTTATGTCCTACCGTCATGTCTTTCCAAGTCACGAAGTCTTCTTTAAGCTATCTTTAAAACCATCATCCATTTTTCATTATTGACATTCCCGCTTTATATTTGAAAGTTTCATAACAAAATACTTAAGAAACAAATAAACATCGAAAGTTCAACCTCACGATCATATCAAGTTCCAGATGAACCTAGTATCTTAAGATATCTTACAATGATGAGAAAGAAACGATAAGAAAGTCACTTAACTACCGAAGATCAACCAAATCTATTGAATAAGAGGTGTGCTTTTATGGTTCACTAGATTTATTACCTGGCTTCGGCTTGTACAGACTTAAACTCATTTTTTATTCATCATATTTAATTTTGACAGAAGTTACGCTTCATTTTATTAATGCTGTTGATAGAAATTTCTTTTAAGCTTCAGCGTGCAAGTTTTCTAGCACTTTATAGATAAAAATTATAATTAATGCTTCTGACAGAATTTTCTTTAGTTTTGCCGTGGAATATTTCTACCGTCCTGTTGATAAAAAAAATTTGAGTCTGAATATAAATTTTTTTTAGTATCCTATTAATCCTATTGACATAATAGTACTTTATAGACAGAAACTATTATTAATTTTTATTGATACTGCTGACAGAAATTTCTTTAGTTTTGTCATATAATGTTTTCTATCGGCCTGTTGAAAAAAAAATTCAAGTCTTAGTATACAATATGTTTAGTATACTGTTGATAGAATAGTATCCTATTTAGAAAACAGCATTTTATAGATAGAAAGTATAATTAATTTTTATTGCTGCTGCTGACAGATGTTTCTTTAGTTTTGATATACAATTTTCTGTCCAGCTGATAAAAAAATGCCATTCTTATTATATAATATTTTTCGCATTATGTTGATAGAAATTTCTGTCGAATCTTTTTTGCAACATTTCTAGCATCTTGTTGATAGAAATTATTAGAATTATTATATGCTGCTGATAGAAATTTCTTTCAATTTTCTCTTAAATTTCTAGCATTCTGTTGATAAAAATATTTGTAAAGTTTTGGTATACAATATTTCTATCATCTTGTTGATAGAAACTATTAGTACTTTTTTGATGCTGTTGAGGAAAATGTCTTTCAAATTTTTCGTACATTTCTAGCATCCTGTTGAAAGAAACTTTTTTCAAGTTTTTGCATACAATGCTTTTAGAATCTTGTTGATTGAAATTATGATTAATTTTATCTCTCCTGTCAATACAAGTTCCTTTGGATACTTCCGTCCGAATGCTGGTGGGTAAAGGTAGATTATTACAGTTTGAATACATGATGTAAATTCCTTAGAATTAAGTCTTGAACTCACCATCCTCGAACCTGAGATTTTACCTCAAGCTTATCAAACCATCAACAAATTAAGAACAAAAAAAATTAAATATATATTTCGATGTCTTGCCACGAGCAGGAATAGTAACTCTTAAACAGCGGTAGGTATTAAAAAACCTTGTTTGTTCGTTATAATGAGGCAATTTTTGGCTTAATTTGGTTAACCTTTTTAACGTGAATAATTAAGAAGTTATAAAATTTATACTAATTTTCCACCATTTCCTCCTCTTTAAGCCACATGATTAATCTGAGAATAACTTTTAGTTAAACGTGAATGAGAGTTAAATTTGAATACTAGGGACTATGATCGATGAAGAAATTTTCATGGAAATTTATTGAACGTGATATATTGCAGTAAGAGTTTCTTTAAAAGAAATCTACCTGGCAATGCTGATGAAACATCAGATATGCTAATATTTGCTTTATTACATTCCGTCACATTTTTGTTTGATTAGCAGGAAATACATCGGAAGTCATCAGAAATACAAATATCTGAATCACGAATTTGAATTCGATTAAATAAGGACTTTTATTCAAGAATCTGTGATAATCCTTCCGCTTTTTTAAATATCTTTAGAATTAAGCACTCTTAAATTTTGAAAATAGAAATGAAACCCTAAATGAGATATGCAAATTCCCTGATACTAGTGTTCCCCATTCCCGAAGAGTTCATATGTCTGACTGACCAGTTTGACTATTTTTGACGAGTATACTCGTCATGGAAAAAGTACAACATTTTGCGTTATGACGAGTTTTTTCATTTGGAGTCATAAGTAGTGACAATTTGCAGTTTGAATTACAATTTTTTAAAAACTAAAACATATTCGTAAATTTCAAGATGTTTACAATGTTTTGAGGTCAAGTCGAAATCAAAGGAACAAATAAAAGATTATTATGCGCTGTACCATGTTTTCCTCAATACCATTCTCTAATAGCAAATTAAAATAATAAATTAGTTTTTTATGTTTCTTTTTGTTCATATGCAAAAAATGTACGTTATTTTAAGTAAATAAATAAATTTGATCATTAAAATAAAAATAATAAAATTAATCTTGTTGCAACATAATTTCATATTTCCATACACGTCATCGCTAAATTTTTCTTACGCAATTTAGATACGAATTTTCCGAAGAGTTTAAAACAGTTAATTGGTTAAAAAACATATAGAAATATGTATTTCTATATCATATAAAAGATTTTATTGTAATATTGGTAAAAAAAACAAAAAAACCTTGTTACTTTTCAAGTTAAATGAATAATTAAACATTTTCTTCAAATATTCTATTAGGGTTTGCTCCTTATTTCATAAAATATTAAAAATTGACCAATTTAATTGAACACGATATAATTTATATTAAATAATTGTAAAACGTTTGTAAATTTTCAAATTTAATTACTACTCATGTTTTTCTTCTATTTAGCAAGGTTTAGGTACGAATCTCAAACGCCTTACAATAAATTTGAATGAACTTATTTATAATTTATGAAATTATAAATATGTTGATTTGAATTTAGCTAAACATCAAATAAATAATAAAAAATTTTATGAAGATGATATAAACAGTGTGAATGAATTATTGGAACGTTTCCCAGCTGTTAAACCGAGTAACGCACAATTACTAAACAGATGGTTATCGAAAAAACAGGATATTTTCAAGGTTTCCGGATGGTATGCAAATTATTACAAATTAAAGGCGGAAGTGGAGAGAGGAAAAATGAAAAAATTTTAAATGAAAAAAAAAGATTCAAATTGCATGCATCCTTTTAATTTATTTTTTGTAAATACATAAACAGCCAAGCGTTTAAAATTTTCAAAGAGTGTTTACGAGCCAACGAGTGCGTTCTGTTTCATTTTCTTGCACATTTGTGCAGTCTAGTATAATTACACAACGTATTAGATGTTTAGCTTCAGAGCATAATTAAAAGCATCAAATATGAATTTTGGATTTCCTTAGGATGATTTGATCCGAAATTTGATGCAGATTAAAAATTGAGATTTTAAAATCACAAATTACATTTTGTTTGACTAATCCGAAATATTTTTAAGTCACTTTGTCGGCATGCAGACGAACTGAAAAATAATCGGAAATGAAATTTAGACGCAGATCTGTAGTCTTATTGTTAATTTATATACTGAAATTTATTCACCTAACGTCTTGTGTTATTCAGTTATCACATTCGCATACGCATAACACTCTAGAAGGTAAACTTGTTAATGGATTTCTTCTAAACTTTGATGCAGAACCACAATTATAAAAATAGAATCATATGTAGAATTTTATCTATCTAGGTCATTATGTTTTTGAATCATCCTGTTCAAATGCTTTAGTTTAGTTATATTAACGTCCCTTTGTAAAGAAACACTAAGGGATATTTTGGAACGGACCTCATAATTTTGAACAGTGGTTGGATGACGAGGACGGCACCTGAGCTGGCATCCCCCTCTCCACACCAGCGGATGGACATTTGGTCCTGATGGATTTGACGTGCAACAGATCTTCTTACATGAATCGGTTTTTCGATGGAATCGGGTCTCGAGCGTGAAGCCCTACGGCTCCCGAGCCGAGACCTTACCACCAGGCCACCGCGGCCGCACTGTTTATATGCATATGAGGCAAAAAGACAGGCGGTTATTATTGACAGATTTTATTCGTTTAATTTTGCCTTATGTTCTAAACAGCGCATTTAATAATTGAATAAATAGCCGATTAGTAAAAAGAATATCTCAAACTTTTTTAGTTCTCCTTTTTATATTCCGCTTTTTGAAGCTTTAAAATTTATTAAGAATCAAGAATTTGTTCGAGTTTTTATTTGAATAAATGCTAAAGACTAAGATTCTATCTAATTATTTATTTATAATTTGTTTTCATAATTATTACTTATTATATTTATTATAGTTTTTCCTCTTTAAATACTCTGTATACGTGAAAGTAAAAAAAGTACATGTGATAGAAAATAATGCTATAGAAATTAATCCTACAACAAAAAAAATGCATCGGTTTGTGAATTACTTCTGTAATAAATAAAATTTAAATCAGGAATTTTTTTATTTTTTGCTTTTTCTTCAAATACTTTTCTTAATATGTAACATTTATAAATCTTTCTAACTCTGTATCATTTATCTAATGAGACGTGTTAATTGATCATATTATTCTATATACTGACATGTGATCTTTTATTACTGCAATTAAGTATTACATAAATCAGAAACACAAACTATTCTGTTTTGCAAATGTGGACATTTTGTTTCAATACCACTGCTTCTCATACTAAAAATATAAATAAAATATATAAAATAAATTTTATAAAATTAATAAATATAAAATAAATTTTAATTTATTCTACATTTTTAGTAATTCTGAAGAATCTAATCTAATATAAAACCTAAATCAAATTTAGGAAAACGATATTCGTTTCAGTTGGCATTATGATTTTAATATCTGACTTTTGAACAAGTTGGAAAAACTAAATCTGAAAGTTGAAGTACAATTTAATATCTTATTCAAAATATCCTTGAACTATCAATTCTGAAATATTCTTCTTTAGAGAAATCATCCGCCGAAATTCCTATTTCCCTTGCAAAACCGAAATCAGATGCAGCCGAACTAAATTACGGTAAGCTCTGATAAAAATCAACCAGCATTTGTATGCATAGCTTACCATCGTTTTATGCTAATACAAATCAGATACTCAGAGAGACTAAGACAATCTAATAACTAAAGGAAGGAAACCGAGAAAGTCCGTTTTCCTGTGACGTTAAAAATCTTTTTGTTGCAATAAAGGTGAAAACGAGATAAATTTTCGTTGCTTTTTGCAGTTGTTGCAAAATTTTTCGAAGTGCGCAAAGTTTCTTCCGGTTCACAGAAACCCTAAATTCTATGTTTACAATGTCTTGAAATATAACTACAACTGTTTATCTCTTCTGATTTAAATTTAAAAATAATTTCATACTTAATTTTTATTGAAAATAACATTTTTGATTATCTAAAGAAAACTCTCATCCGCCTAATATACGAACTTCAAGGCAATTATGCGATTTAAAACTCACAAATTATTAAATTCCAGGAGTTGATAATTGTGGGAAAACTAGCTTATACTACATGTCTTTCATCCTTATCAATATTCAAGGAACTGTGAAGAGTAGTCGTTGGTCGGCAGCCTAAACCTGTGCATAAAGTGTACCAACGTTCTGCATATCCTGAAGGATCGTTTGAGAAAAATTATTTCACAGTGGATGGCGCAACCCTTCTAAACGATTTACAAAAGTGATTCCGCTCCAAAGATGAAGAAATTATTCTTTTGTATTTGCTATAGGACTATACCGGAAATTCATAAAGCAATTGACAGACCCATTTCAACTATTAATAAATCCTGTACTGCCTCAATTATTCAAGGGTTCCTAAATTGTAGTCAACTAATTGTTCATCGGAAAACTATAAGCATTTCAAATAAGTATTTATCTTATATCAAGTATTTGTTTATCACTTAGTAATTTCGAATACAAATTGTATTTATGCTCTTCAAAAGTTTCGTTGTAACATCGGTGTATAAACGCGTACCGGATAAAGATTTGCATATATAGCAAACAGATGTCTATTTAAAATGAAACTTTTTCATGTAAGAAAGAAGGCAAGGAATTGCTGTTCATATTTAAATAGATTTTGAAAGGATTCTCTAATATGGAACTGTCAGAAAATATTGTGGAAACCAACAAGCTTTCTGTAGATTGAAAAGTTTCCAAAATGAAGAACTGGAAGCATTTTTTTTTAAAGAAAATTAACATCATTCTCTTAAAATCGTATATAAAAAAATAAATGTTTACAAACTCAATGAATTGACGGAACGGTGAGTAAGGAGGGCTAATAGATCTTCATTCCTTGTCATCCGACAGGATGTGGATAAGAATACGAATAACAGAAGCTGTCAATTTCCAACACGCAACGCTTATGGAGGCGAAGACTTTGGAGGAGAGTAATCTCTTATTGTCTTTCTTGTGGGACTTCAAAAATATAGTTAATTTAGATTGTATTGAATCAACTTATCTATATAAATAAACGTCTTTCTTCATTTGTTACGCTGGGCGGAATTAGAATACTCCCGCCTTTTTAGTTTTCGTCATTAAAGAATGTGAAATCCCAACTTCTTTTTTTTACGTCAAGCAACTGAGACAGGTTTTCATATGTTTTTGGTGAGCGAATAAAGCTAAGGATGAATAAAATTTAATTATGGGATGGTTAATTTCACATTTTATTTACATTCTTTATGAGGGAATGTAACAAAGATCGATGAGCTGAAGTCTGAGATTTTTATTATCTGGTATTTAATCTGATTCTTACATTCACACTTCACGAATCAATTGAAAGTTATGTTTTAATATTTTCTTTAATATTTTTTTTGCTTTATATTTGACACTGCATTTTGCTCTATTAGTGAATCACTATTTATTTTAATCCGGTTTTAGTGATTAATTTTTGCTCAAGTGTGAGAAAACGTTATAGGCAGGGGGAAAAATATTATTAGGATGAAATTTTTTAGTTCATAGAATACCGATTCTTTAACATTTATTTTTTACTCTTACTATACCTTTACATCTGAATGTACTACTGACTATAATTTTTTGAATTTTTAATTTTTCTGCCAATGCGCTTGAGATACTCTGCTACAACTTTCGTTAGTTAACCTCTTATGATCAGACCTGAGCTATTTTTAAAAGGATAACATCCTGTGAAGACGGGCACATTTTCTAGTGATAATGAAAAGCTCATGCATTTCTTGCATGAGCTTTTCGTTAACCAATGATTTTATCGAATTGGTTAAAGGCATGAGCTCTTGCCGTTAACCAATTCGATTTGAAATGTGATGCACTACAATTCTATGTAAAAAATACACACCGAATCTTTTTCCTAAATTTTTTCTATTAACTGTTAACTGTTCTCATTCAAGATAACCAATCATCCAGTTGACAAAATATGTCCAAAATTAGACCCAGAATATACTTTAGCGTAAAAATTACATGTCAAATTTTTTGTCCGTGATTTTTATTTATCATGTTTACAAACGCACAGACGGACTGAGGTAAATCCAAACATGATTTTTTTTTCTTTCAATCAAACTATAAAACTTGGTGATTCATCGAACTTTCGACACTGAAATTTTGATTATTACAATTTATTTGTATATTTGTACATTCGTATTCAAGAAATTAAAAATAAAACAGAAGGATCTCTAAGAATAATTACATGATTTGCAAAGATCCATATATGTTCAAAAGGAAATTCTGAAGGGAATTTAAATGTAGAAAAGATTGATTTGATCTGGTAAAACAGAAATTTCTACAAGACACCTCACTAAAGAAAAATAATATACGAGATGATCAATCGCAACTTTTAGATATGAATTATTCAATATTCCATTTAGTATAAAAGTACCAGTTATTGTATTTTTGATTATAAGTAAATTTTGCTTCATATAATAGTGCTAAAATAACAAAGATCTTTATAAAATGAAACTGAATCAACACTTTTGAACATATTTTAAAATTACTGTGCTTACAATTTCTTCTAAAACATTTCGCAATCATTTAATGTGATTTTCCAATCACTTTATAACTCGTTTCATACTTCAAAACTATAATTGGAGTCTAAATTACTTTTTAACAATAAGAGTATCTTAAATACTTCAGTGTAGCACATTGAAATAAAAAATATCGACCAAATACTTCTAAAATGTTCTTACATAACTTTTTAGTTACTCAGGGCAATGGACAATCATATATATATTTGAATGATTTAGAAAGTTCAGATATATTTTGAAAGTAAAATAGATCAGATATATATTGAAAGTAAAATAGATCAGATATATCTTGAAAGTAAAATAGATCAG
>JAPMOR010085606.1:2486705-2526508 GCA_026543865.1 Argiope aurantia | reverse complement strand
ACATTCAGAACTGCCTTCTCAGCAGAATTATAATTACTGCCTTCTCAGCAGAATTATAATTGAAAAGAAGTAGATAGGCAAAGTAATATTATTATGACACGCTGGGGAAATGGACGTAAGAAAGAAGTCGAAAACGTCTAATGCATGTATTGTAGTACTAGAGATAAGAGGGTGGCGGAGTATTTATTATTATAATTAATAAATTCTCAAACAATTTTTTGGGCTTCTTTAGCATTCGAATAGGGTTGGATGATCCAGTTATCTTCATTCTGCGGCAATACAGCAGCAAATATGATGAAATAAAAAAAGACAAAAATGGAGAAAAGGGTGGGAAAGACGACTTTTGCTATGTTTTCTATTTTGAAAGAGAGCTCTTTCGAAGTAAGTCGTTGAGTTGTGAAGTTCGACGGACGGATCCAAGCGAATCGCGAGGTTTCGGTCGCAACCTCCTCCTCTTTCTCTCGGCTCTCGTCATTTACCTATAAAGAATATAAAAATAGTGATTATTCATAGTACAAATTTATGAAAAGTCAATAATCCAAAAGAAAGGTTTTTTTACAAACATATTTGAATTAACTTTGAATTGAAGAGAACGATTCAAAAAGTGGCAGCAGCAGTGAAGTGGAGTAAAGTATATACTTTTAATATTTTAAAAAGGAAGTTAGATAAATATTTCTTGGTAAAACTTTATTAAAAGTGGTGGTAAAAATTTATTAAATTTTTTAATGTTCATTAAATGTAACATTATGGTAAATTATTTTTAAAATAAAATTTCCAATTTCTTGTCTTGGATTCTTTATTTGTTCCGTCTTCGATTTATTGTCTTCTAATTATTTAATGTAAAGTATACATTTAACGAATCAAATTTTCATCACTCTGCATTATTTCAAAAATTTATTTAAGAATAAAATTTTAAAGCATTCAGTATTAAAAAAGATATATCCAAGAGTTGATTTTTTTTTCTCAGACACTTCTTTATGGATGGTGGGGGGGGGGGGGGGCTAGTATAGAAAAAAGCACACATCTTGACACACACAAAAAAACTCTTTTTATTTGGATAAAAACATTCCATAAACATTTCTTTTACATGCAATTTCATATTCAATTTTTTAACTCAACTAAATAAGGAACAGTAAAACAATAAATATTCGTTCCTATCACAGTGCCACATGAAATGCAGAATACGTTCTAATCGTTAGAGCGTAGATATGACATTGTTTAAGACAATGCCTTTTATAGCTTTAGGACACCGAGAGAAAATATACTGATTTATCCCATTAAAATAATGTGAGTACCTAACAGCTGAATATTATGATGAATGTATATTCACATTGTTATTACAAAAAAAACATATTTTATGGTACATATACGAGTATTTAAAAAAAATATTTTAATCATACCACTCTCCGGGTTTATTTTTTATTTAAGAGTTTTCTGACAAAAGATCAGGATTAAAAGCCACTTATTTTTATATGCAATACTAGTATAAATTCCTTCTTGAATTCATAAGAGTTTCTTCATTCATCTTCATTATTGGACTACTTAATCGTAAAAAATCAGCTATTCTTGAAGATTTATAACTGGCATCATCGTAGTATTAATGGTAATCAATTACGCAAAAAACAATACAATTTAAAACAAAAAATAATTGCATGTAATCAATCCGAAACGTTTTTCCATGCTTACCTTTTTGCATTTGCAGCATAGAAACGTTTCAGTTTCAGGATTAACCGGCTTCCTGTAAAGGTAATTGACGATGACAAATTCCAGCAGTGAGCTGTAGATGAAGAACATGCAAACACCATCCCACATGTTCAGAGCTGTGAGATTGGAAACGACGGGCAAAGATGACCGGAAATTGTTGGTAGTTGTACAGAAACTGAGCATGGTAGTGACACCAATCATCACTCTTGCTGGAACGACGCCTTTATCCAACCAAAAACTAATGAAAGCACTTGTGACTAGGATGATTCCAGGAACAAACACAGAACTGAAGTAGTAATTTTTATCTCGTGTAAAGACCAGCAGGATGTGCAAGCAGCTGAATTTACCTGCAACAGAAAAACTTTAAACGAAGAGGGAATAAAAGGCATATTAATAAAACAATATCAGGGTTATGAGATTAATAGAAAAGATAAATGAAACAGACTTTAAAAAAGAATCATCCGCTTAAAAAGAGACAGTTGAAAAAAAAATCAAACCAAATGGCAAATGGTTGGAAGTGTTGGTTATTATGTAATAAGATTCAAAATGGGTTAGGTTGCAACATACAATTCTTATTTCCGGGAATTCTGTAAATATATTGATTGTAGAAGCAGAAAAACTTTTATCCTAAATTTAAGCTCAATACTCTGAAGATAAATTGAAATTATATTTAAGATAAATTTTAAAATGATTAAGACATATTAATTTAAAATATCATTTGAATATCAAGGTTGACAAAAAATGAGGTAAGATATGGCAACTTCATAAGATTACATTAAGATTCGTTTTACTTCTTATTTGCCTATGGTTAGAAGTTAAAAGCAAATAGACTGTGCATAAGTCTACAAACTCTAAAATTGCGCATTATTTTCAATAAAATTATATGGAATTTTCATTATACCTCTGACGTTATTAGTTATAACATATTTATTACATTCCGCAAGCAGCTGCCTTTTTATGATGGTGTAATCCAACTATTGATGTCTCCATACTTCACAAGAAGGAATTCTTGAAGGCAACGTAGAATTATGTCAACATGCCAAATTTTCAAGTTGCTTCATTCTTCTGTAAAGTCTTCTACTCAGTTAGTTAACTCTTACAATAATATTCAAAACAGCCATTCTATTACTTACTTTACAGATGGCAGAAAAACCAATAATGAGATAAATCTAGGGTTTGCTTTCAAAAGACTATAATGAAATTGAAACAACCAAATTGGAATTTGTGACAAACGCAATGCTTTTCAGCCTGAATTTCGTTTTATCCCTCAAATTGTTGCATAAAGAAAATTTCTCAAGAATTCCTTTATTTGTAGTTGTTATCTTTCTTCCTCTCACCTGCTTTAAATAACATTCATTCTGTTAAATGAATAATAGCTGAAATGAAAATTAATCAGTTCCCTTCAAAGAAATGGTGTACAAGTGTATTTTTGTTGTTGCTGTTGTTATTAGAGGTCATACTGGAATTTATAGTTTGTAAAAGAGGGCCGACAATAAAAGTCGATAAAGCAAAAAAAAAGGCTACGAAACTAATTGGCATGACTCCTGTGAATATTTTTAAATTCCATTCTAAAAATCATTTTGAAGAAAAAGTTACCTCTGATAACTATCCCAAAATGCTTGGTCCACTACACTAGGAACTTTTTGCTCTCTTCTCTTTGGTAATTAGTAGCTAATTATTCTTATCTAATTTTAAATCAACCGATGAAAATTTTAAAGTCAGTATAAGACCCTCAATAACCCCTTTTGAATCATATATAATCTCGATTGGCGAGTTTCAAGCATTCAAGCATTTGATAAAGTACCACTTTTTCTCAACTTGGCTCGAAATGGGCATTTGCACCACTGATCTCCTCACAACAAACAAATCATAAGTTCAGGTGAGCATAATATGATAAAAACATACCTCTCCAAGTAAACAAATCTCCGCATTCACCAATATCTGAATTGATGAGATAAGCATTAAATGACTGAAGAGAAGTTGCTGATTCCAAAGGAGAAGTTTCCGCCCAGTGTAACTGCATCTCGTTGTCTTCAAGTGCCACTGGAGGAGGAAAATGCACTATTCAGTTATTCATTTAAATAAAATCTATTTATTTAATATGGTGTTACAACATAAAAGTGTTAATTTGGGATTTGCATCAACTCACAAGAAATTCACAGCTCACAACAAACCATTAGCTCGAGTAAACAGAATATGTTAGAAGTTTTCTCATTATGATGCAACATTATAAAATAATGCTTTTATATTAAAAATTCACCATGATGTATTAACATCATTTTATGATGTTAATAAATCATAAAAAACATACAAACATTTTTATAAAGCATGTTCAATAACTAAGTGTGGCATAAAATGAAAACAAATCTAGGAATTTCTGAGAATATGTTCTATTGAGGAAAATAAAATAATATCCAATAATAATAAATATTTCTGGAAATATATATTATTATTGGAAATATCTTTTATACTTGAGCCGTTTAAAATGTCCAATTATTTTTGCTATTTCTTCTGCAAGAATATTTCTCTTGGATATTTGTAAACAAGAAGTATTTCAAAACAGGCTTTTCGTTTTTCAAAATAAAATAGAAAAGCATTTCACGATGTCCCAGATTGTTTTGGTTTTCTCTTCCTTTTCAACCCAACTAATCATTTCTGACAACACTCGAGTGAGATAAAGATGATTCATAAGTTTCATGTCATGCTTCTTTCTCTTTCTTCAGTTTCCATGTAATTATTTCTGACAATCGCTCAATAGGACGGAAAATGATGAATTAGTTCCATGGAATATATCTTTTTTCTACAGCTAATTATTTGCGACTATCATTCAGTAAAGCAGAATGTCTAATGAGTTTCACGTGAATTGTATAAATGGAAGAAAAATCATTCGAATTATTCACAATTTGAAGTTAATTCGTAATCAAGGTTTGTATGACATGGAAAATATGGTAAATTTGATATCTAAAACGATTATAAACAAAATTAAGAAAGAAAAGGCTCAGCCATAATAATTCATTTACAATTAAAAAGAATTAAAGATCCCTAAATATGAATCACATCTAAATTTCAAGTAACTAGCGGTTTATTAAGAAATCCGTCACATTTATTTACTAAAAGATGCTCATTTTTGGCAGCTGCCTGATTAGAATTCTGTGGAAAGAAGCTACAGGAACATTATATGAAAATTTTAGATTCCAAGTTAATTATTTAAACAACATTTAAATTGCTCGATTAGAGATGAAATTATGAGTTTTGCGATGAAATAATAAAAGTATCTTGGATTTTGGCATGTCTGCAAATGAATCCGTTTAACGCCTTCATTCATATGTAATCTGATAACATATAAATTCCGCGTTCTGTAATCTTCAAATATGATCTGTAATTAGATTATGTCATGATAATTTAAAGCGTATTTGGTTAATAAAAAGTACCGAATTTACTGTAAACGCAGTGATAACATCACATTCTAATGCCGTCTCATTTTTTCATTATTTTATTTATTTATTTGCTACTTCGTTACCTCAGATTCATTGTTCTGGTCTTTATAAACAAAAAACTGAACCAACTGTGATCTTACTGCCTTATTATCGCTGTGTCTTTTACTAATCAAAGAGTCTTGTCAATAAATGATAATTTGGTGGCACAAAGTCGAATCTTTAAGACAGATACAATATCACTTCTCATTAAGCTCCAATAATTTTTGCGAGTCCTTAAAATATGAGCATGATCTTCTGCTATCAAAGTTATCAAACATGATTCTTAAGTAATGTGATTCTTCCGTTATCGTTCCATTGTTAATATGATTCTTAAGTGATTTCGCAAATCAGGACTTTTTTTATTATTTTATTTTTCTAACTTTTAACAGTGCACATCGGAAGCGACTGAAAATGCACAGTACCTATGTAATTCCATAAACGATAAATCACTAAAAATATTCAAGTCATTCCAATAAACCATATAAAACTAATGGTAATGATAAATATAATAAATTTTCCTTTGAAGAATTTCAGCTCTATGATTGGTTTGTGAAAGATGCTCATGGTTTCAAATGATGTTTAAGCAGACAATCCATTTTCACCGTTTTTTACCATTATTTTTAAAAATGGGTAATCTTCAATATATTTCTAATATAAAATACAGAATACAGAACAGAAAACTATTTTCTTTGAATTTTCTTAATTAATGCGGATTTCAAATATCGGTCTTTTATAAAATTACCAGCTTTCTAAAACCCTGTTGATGGCGGAAAAAGAACTTGGAGCTTTCCTCCAATCTCATGTACAAAAACACGGTGATCCAAATCGCATATGACTATCACTTTGTTATCATCAACTTGAGCTTGTCGACCAAAATGTTGGTCAATTTTAAGTGAATAATTGGTTCAAAGACATTTGGTAAACCAATTCTGATAAATGAGTTATGATAATCATCAACACCATAAACTGCACTCATTGGTTTTTTTTCTAATTATGAACAGCTGTCTCCCCTTTTGGAAAATATGAAACGTAAAATAAAGATAATTCTTTCTTTTCCTCCATGATAAAATTAAGTTTTTCCTCCATGTTAAAGTTAAATCAAAAGTAAGTTTAAAGTATCATATAACTGACATCAAATGTAGTAAAGGGTTTGACTGACAGAAAATAATCAAAACGGTACCTAAACTATCGATTTATGAAAATAGTAAATAATTTTGCACCAATTTTATTTGACCAAAACATAAATGAATCTACATATGAATAAATGAATGAATGAATAATGAATAAATGAATCTACTACGTAATACATAAAGTATAATAATATATAAGAGCATACGAAACCAAGATTCTTTCAAAAAATGAAGATGGCTTCTTTTCTTTCTTTTATTCATCCGGTCGGATTAACAAGAAAACAAGCGAAATACAGATAAAGTACAGAAAGGTATTTTATTGGTTTAATTTGTTGAATTGGCTAATAATAAAGCTGACCTCTAAGTTTGTATGCAGAAATATTATAGGATAAGGAGTGGAGAGAGATATGGAAGTTTTAATACAGTTGTTTTTATTTAAATACGCTATTAATTGAGTGGGAAAATGTAAACTAAAAGCAAGTAAATATTACAAGAACCTATAATTAATAAGATTTATAAGTACTTTTTTATAAAACGTAAATATGACGTAATTAGATCAGGAATAAATTTAAAATAAATGGAAAATTTTGGGAAAATATTTTTTATTTATTTTAAATTATTAACATTTTTTTTCATTTATTTCATTATTCTAAATTAAAATCTGTGAAATATATTTTCAAAGAGATCTTTGCAATTTAGTAAATGATATAACAAGTTTTACCACATAAATCAATAACGAAGTCATTGATTTTATTTTGCTCTACACTTCTGCGCAAAAAAAAACTCTTTTTTTTTTTTTTTCACAGTTATCATCATTGATTTTTATTCAAGAATACAAAAAGAAAAAAAATCATGATCAATAATAAACTTTTGAGGATGAAAAATGTTTTCTTACCACTTTCAATAGCAAAAGGGCACTTTGGATTGTCAAATGGGAAGATTTTCAAGTTTCCTTGACAATTGATAGAGATCCCTCTCCTATAAATGCATATTATATTAGCATAATTTATTGAGTAAAATTGTAAATCATCTCAGTTTTATCATGTATTTACTTGTGCCACTTCTCATATTTTTCCATAAAAGCAAAAACTGTCAGCATAAATAGAGAAAAAATACAATTAATTTAAAAAACTTTTTAATTACGCGCTTTTATTAGTGTACTAAAATTTTAATTTTAATTATTTTGCTCTTTCAACATTAATGTTTATTGTTTCTTAAATTCACTAGCAGGTGGCACCACTGGTACGATTGAAAAGTAAATTAAGATTTATTGATAATTATGTTCTGAAATTTTAAAACAGGGCATTCTCTAAAATAAAACACAAATGGGCAAAATTTCAATCCTCTAGAGCATTAGGAAGTGAGTGAAAAAGGGATTGACAGACATGAAATATGTTATTTTAAACAAAAATGCTTAAAAAATGGAACATTTCAATTCCTTTGTTCATTTACTTGCACCATTTGTAATTAAATGATTTTCATATTTGATAATTAAATTATTAATTATTTAAAATTAGAATTTTAGAAGTTTTTTCATAGTAAAATGTATCAAAATGGCAATGAATGTAATTTAAACAACTTCGATTAGTATTTAAGAAAAATTTTAATCCTTTTGGCTCTTTGAATCATACAAATGAAACGAATGAACTACTGTAATGCTCGTAAAGGATAACTAATTTCATAACAAGATTGACTTGGGTATAGTCATTATCAGATACAAAAAAATTTTATGAAGTTTATTGCTTTTTCTCAATATTAGATATATTTTCCAAGATAAAAAATATTACGAATTCAATTCAGGACTCCAGTCAAAATCATTATATGAATATATACAAATGAAATCTGGTTTTGTTGCAAACTACCTAAGTTGATTATATAAAAGTAAAATGTATATGTGTAAACATTTCATTCTTTAGAGATAGAAAAAGAGAAATTTACTTCCTAGCTTTCAAGAGGAAGAAGTAAACATTATGGGATAGCAGACAAGTGAGATTATATTGATAATTAGAAAACAATAATGTAATCGTATTTACTACAATCCTCTTATTTCTCTGAGACTTTCTCTCAGTTTCAAACTTATACCCTTATCAATAAACGAACTCGTCGGTCTGAGGTTGAAGGTCAGCCACCAATTCGGAATTCTAGTTTAAAAATCAGATTTATCATATGTTTATAGTTTAAAGTTACAAGACCTACAATCATTATTTAGGTTTGTAAACATGACCTTTATAAAGATAATTAAATAATAATTATAATAATCACTTTCATAATGTCAAATAATATTGTGTTTTTTATAATTAAGCAAAAACCGTTGTTTTATTTTAGCTTTCATGCAACTCGAATCAAATGGAGCATTTAAAGTTATATTCAAGAATTTGTGCGCATTCATTGGAATATTTGTTTACGAAATAACCAACAAAAATGCAAAGTTTAGGTTCTAATCTTATTTCATCTTCATGATAATACGTGACATATAAACTCAAATCAGTTCATCTTCGTGTTGATAACATATAATTTATTTTGTTGAATTATTTACCCAAAAAAAATCTATCTAACTCTTCTGACGAATGAAAGATTTTTTCCATTCCAAATCAAACCTGTACGTCCAATTCAGATTTGCTTGTATATTGTTATGCCTTCACTTAAATAGAGAAAAATCGAACAGTAACTATAAATTTAATCAAGCGAGCAAACAATCCAGGCATTGATTCAGCTGCAAGGTTAAAGAGCTTAAACATCAAACTTATTTGTATAGGTAACTGATGCCTGTACCTTATGATGTGAACAATGGTCCCATTCCTGTACACTCTCAGGCTCATATCCACCAGAGGATCTTTGAGACTTCCGTGTTTTACTATGTAAGTATTCGGCAGCCATATATGATCGACGTGACTCATACCATTCAGATATCTATGCCTTCCTGCATCCTCATACATGAGCCGCTCATCCATCCAAGTGCGGTAAAGCAGGAACTCAACTTCATAATTCTAGAAAAGTAATGAGCAAAATCAAGATTAAGCAAATGGGACTTGACTAGCTCAATTGTTTTGATTTCTTTTTAACCAGAGCTCTGCGTCTATACTTCCGAACAAAATATTATTAAATGACTTCGAACTTAGAAGAAATATCATAAAAGAAGCAGTTACCAAGAATGTATTAAAAATAACGTAAAATTTGTTACTCACAGTTTTAAGAGAGAAAGAGTCAGTAGTGAATTTGTGGTAAGATATCAGTTTCAGTATTGATAAGACACGATTTTGCACCAAATCCGTCATACATGAGAGTCTCGTACAAGATAAATCAATCGTAAGACAAATATTATCCTGCTGATGTTAAGTGGAAACTTGGAGGAATGCCGCCTCTGGTAACGTCCTCGTCTTCTAAGATTCCGAAGTAAGAGATTCGTCACGAAATAGGATTCGTGTAGCTCGAAATGAAATATGATTTAGTTAAACAAAAACAAGTTTGATTAAATATTCTATGCAAAGATAATTATCTCCATGTTTCTACTTACAAATATTTATTACTCTGAAAGAAGATGACACATAGAACAATTCTACTCAATCTAAGTTTTGTTTTTCACAATTTCATTACAAAACTTAAGGTTCGTTTTAAGAAATCTTGCTTTTTTGGATTCATCGGTAGCAAAGTTCTCTGGTAAATGTTTTTCTGTTACAAACTCAACAATTAATGAGTTTTATGTTGCTGTAAATCCGTCAAAGAGTTTATTCTTTCTGTCTTTCTTATACATGTGAACATGATCAGTGGTATATTTCCGATTAAACAGACTCACCCTAAGGCTGCTGCATTGAGGGAATCGCAGTCAGGCTCATAAAAAAATTATTAAATAAATAAATAAATTTGCAAAAAATAGAAATTCTGTGAATTATAAGCTATTACGATTACAAAGTGCGGTTACATTGAATTATTAAAATCATAAAGAAATAAATATAACTAGAATTAATTATTTATTTATAATACATTAAAATATTAATTATTATTTTGACTGATTATGTTACATTTCATTTGAAAGGTGCCATAAGGTAATATTTTTAGTTCTATAATTCCTTGAAGAATATTATTTTCTTATAATTCATCATAATTATTAATTACTCTTATTTGTAAGCAAAAAATCATTAGCTAACAATTCTCATTATATTTTTTCAAATGTTTTGATATATTTTAATAATTTTTTCCAGGATATATGCATATTAAAGCATAAATAAATAAAAACGCACAAGTTCAAAAATATAAAATAGACTAAAATAAATCGTCATTTTCATTAATTTAATAATGTGTTGAAATGAAAATTATATTGATTACTCATTAAAAGAGAGACTTTATAGCGTGCATTGCTAGGACCGCAATATGCCTAAATATGTCGATGAATACCAGAGCTAAAAAAAATGCTAAAAGCTACATAAATGAAATTCAGTATATCATGTTGACACAAAAATTGTTCAAAAATTGCCGTGTTAATATTTTGGACACTACCAGTCAAAAAAGAAGAGTTAAAATATGCTCTCATGATTTTCTTTACTATGCTACGGAACCCATCCTACTATACAAATAAATAAAAATGTATGGAGAGTTACTTGAAGTGTTCGTCGTTACTTGAAGTCACAGAAATAAACGATTCGAGTAAAAACACTTTTTTTTTTTCGTGTCTGAGATGTAAAAATTAGTTACAGAGAAAAAACAGTCCAATTTTTATCTATTATCATATTTATCTGTCAAAGTCATGTCGTGCGCAGTGCAGCGTACCAACTAGAAAAGAAGAAAGCAGGAAAAAGAACTGCGAGAAAGTATTTTGATCATATACAGTTTTAAAAAGAATTTGCTGATATCGAGTTTTGATCACTGAGGAAAATAAAGTTCGTTTAACTAAAAAATAAAGCCGGAGCTCCAATGACTAGGAATTTATTTTTAGAAAGTAGGTAATTAGAAATTATTACATACTAGCCAGCTTTCCCTGCTTGGTTCGCTGGGATTAAGGTTCGTTAACATTTTCAATTAAATATTGTATGTAGTTTGGTCTCTTACAGCTTCTTCAGCAAAATATTCAAATTTTGATATTCATATAATTCATACTATTATAGAAGCCTTACACCGTTCTATTCATTGGACCATATGCCTTTCTAATTTTTGTCAGCTTCCATAAAATTTGAACTTTGAATTGAAGTTATTAAACTTCAATTAATACAAAAACCTTTTTTACTGAAACCATAAAATAGAATCGCTCAACACTTATGTGCACTACAGAATGTTCTTTTAAGCTATATGCAATATCTCAAAAAAAATTCAATGAAGTTTTAGCAGATTCATCATAAAATTCAATTTTTATTTTTACTTTCAAAAGGATATATAAGACAAAAGTAACAATATTTTATTTTGTTTCAGTCAATAAATATGCTTCAGAAAAAAATTATGATGTCTGAATTTTATACAAACCTTTGATCTTAAAGAATCATATGCAGTGAAATATTTATAACGCTCTAAACTTTTAAATCAAAAAAGCATTTCTACCTTCAGCGATCAAGTCTAATCGAGTTATGAACTTTTGTATATCATTATTTTAAGACAATCAACAATTGCATAATTTTAAGCCAATCAGCCTCGGAGAAACACTGGGCACTGATTGGTGTATCTTTTGTGAGATGGTCTAAAATCGTGCATTTTTGTAAAGCAACAATTTTCAAATTTTCATAACTCACTTAATATTATTCGCAACATGGATGACTTTTCATCTTATTTAAATTGTTAGTGTATCAAGAATATTTTACTAAATATGACTCAAAAAACAGACGATCTGCATAAAAATATAAAATTCTTAATTCATCAGAGCATTTATTGTCTCAAACAACATAAAATAGTATAGTATATAGATAAATCATTTCCCTTAAAACTACAAAATTATTGAATTAATAATAAAAATATTTTTAAAGTTCAAGAAAACATTTTTTTTGCATATATCTTACTAAAAAATATCATGTTTTATGTTTATTTCATTTCTTACAGACAAGTTCTGAAAATTACACTTTAGTTTGCAGTAAAAGTTCATTTAATCTTTTAATTTGAGCTTTTCTGAATGACATGGAAACAAGTCGAAAAAATCTAATTTTTTTTCCTATGCACGCTTAACGAGCTCGAGCAGATTAAAATTCATATTCTAATTTTGTGTCAAATATATTGTCAGATAATATGCTTAAAATATTTTTAATTTGATTAAAAATAGAAACTTTATTTATATGTCAAATAATTGCTATGATTGAAAAGATAATTTTTTGTACTTTAAAAGGATGTAAAAATCATTTTTGTATTGTAATATTTTATGATGTTATTCCGGAAAAGTGCCAAATACTCACTTCAAAAAAAATTCGTTACGAGGAGCACATTTCCGACCTCCAATCTATGTGTCAAGTTTGGTATCTCTAGGTTAAACAGTATAGTCTATGGAGCGCCAATGCATGCGCAGAAACACACATTTATCTTTACTATAAATATTGGTATGTGTGTGTGTGTTCTACGGTAATTGTGATTAATCCGATTAGCTCATAATTATCACAATTTGTCGGTGATTATGCATAATAACCAGTAACTATTCATAATCACCATATTATTATATTTACCATAGCATATATGTGTGTGTGTGTGTGTGTGTGTGTGTGTGTGTGTGTCACCAAATTTCTTTGAATAATTTAGCTACATAAGTATCCAGCTTTGGAAGTTTCTTGGAGCTGTTTTTAGGACGAATCGTGCTGAAATAACGAGGGGAAACTTGAACTTGCATCCCTCTCGTCTAATTCCCGCTCCACATAAGAGGGCACACATTTTACAGCTCAACAGAATTAATATGCATCTAACCTATATATACTGAGGATCCTTCCCAGAACTGGGTGTCCAACCTGCGACACTCTGGTAAAGAGGCTAAGAGCTTGCTTTGAGGATTTCTATGAAAAGTGCTAGCAATTGAAATGTTTCTAAAGCTTGGATAAAAAATTTCAAACGAGGAAGGTGGGTTTTTTTTTTTTTTTTCTGGAATTAGGAGCGCTACTGCAGTAGGAGCAATCCAGGAATGTAGAAAATTCTTCATTAAATAGCATTTTTATTTTTCACTTTGTCTATTTTATTCCAACTCATTTAAATTCAATAAAAAAACTTACGAAATGTTAATGACTCCTCAATTTAGAATCAATTTTGAATTTGCAAAAATATCGACGATTTTTCGGAACTTATTAATAGAATAAAAATATCAGAACTTGAGGGGTCATCGTAACACATGGCAATTAAGTTAGTAAATTATTTATTACACAGTTCTTTTCTTAAAAGTAGCTACGATTTGTGTTAAAGAAAAGTTTCTTATAAAGTATCATATTACAGAAAGTATTCACGATTTCAATAAAAGAATTTTCACTTTATAAAATCTTAAAAAGATATCAATTTGAGATATTTCTCTTATTTAAATATGTTCAATAAGTATTCAGTAGTAGATGAATTTTTATAATTCTGGGATTGCATAAAGATAAATGAATGTATCCTCAGAGAGAATTAAATTTATAGAGCTAAAATTTTGCTCTATATATATTTATAGAGCTCTATATTTCTCAGAATTATAGAGCTGTAAGTGTTGATGATCGTGCAAACTTCTTGGTTTGTATTTGGGATTTTTTTAAATTTAGTCTATGCTCATGAAATTATAGAAAAAGCTCTAAAATGTTCTTCTAGTGAATAATGCAAATGCAAAAGTTTTATTTTCTGTAGTTTTTGAAAAAAAATTTGAAGAATTTACAGTTTTAAATTCTTATAATTCGTCAATTTTTGTAAATGTTTTTCTACAAACTGTTGAGAAACCTTGATTGAAAGCATTTGTAACAATTGTTTTGTAAAAATAATTCTTATTTTAAATGCTTATGACTAGAGAAAAGGTTTAATGTAGAAATGCATCAAGATTCTCTCTGCATTTTAATTGTACTATTATCGTACTAATATTGTCTTAACTCGCTTTCTTATTGATAATGAATAAAATTAGGCTTCATGAGCTTTAGGCTTACGAAAAAATTTATTTCTTAGAAGTATTTTTCAAAATAAATAACGAAAAAAAATTTAAGATTGCATTTAGCGTCAAATATTCTGCGATTTTTTTTTACCTAAAATTGATTCCACTTCTTAGCAGAACATTTTCAGCAACAAAATTATATTTTTCATAACATATTTTAACTTTAAAAAATAATTTCATCAAAACTGTCTCCTCAACCAACAAAATAGTGTAATTTTTCATATCAAACTTATAGCATTAAGTTCCATGAAGCATCACTGGCTTTAATTTATTTAAGCTATATTAACAATCCATTTTTTAAAGCAATACTAGAGCTATTCTGGGATGGACACCGTAGTTTCGAACCGTACTCAGATGACAAGGACAACTCCTGAGCTGGCACTTCTCCTCTCCAAGCTAGACCAGACCAGAGGGACGACATCTGGCCCCGACGCATTTAGCATGCGAGTCTTATCGACGTATTTATCAAAGCGAGTTTTTGATGGAATTGGATCTCGAACTTGGGACCCGCCGATCTCTGACCTTACTACCAGGCTCCCACGGCTTCCAAGCATTTTGGGAATCAACCATAAGAAAATTTTCACCCTATTCTTTCCTAGAAATATAATTTTGAAAGAAGCTTTTACATTGGATTAGGCGGAAAGCTGCCGGCCTTTTCCGACAATTTACGCTGATCACTATAGGGATGCTCAGTTGTAGCTATCAACCTTTGAAATAAAATATTTCTTGTAAGGTATGCTTTTTCTAATATATGTGTTTCTTCACCATCAGCACTTATTTAAATGGATCTGATGAATTCAAAATAAACATAGATATCGAAAAGATATATTTTCGACATTTAACACATTTCTACTATCACAAAGGCAAGAATGCCTTTCAAACAGTGAAAAGGACTTGCATTGCTTACCGCGACAAAACTGAAATTGAACAAAAAATGCACAAATATTTTGTGAAATTCAAACAGAGTGAATTTCACTTTAAAGATCGACAAAGATCCGGTAAGCTAACCATGGTTGATAATTATCAAAATAAGGAATTAATCTTAAATAATTAATATGTTATTTCTCCTAAAATAACAGAGAAACACGATATATCAAATTCGATCATTTATGAGCATTTTGAGCAAGCACGTACTTTAATGTTTTGGTACCTCAAAGATTCAGAGAGAACTTTAAATGAACCCTATATCCACGTGCAATTTATTTCTCAAACGCAATGACAGCTATTCAGTTTTGAAACAGGTGATAATGGATGATGAGAAGTGAATCGTCTATAATAACAATAAACGAAAGCGGTCCTGGAGTTATTCAATTAAACGCCACCAAATCCCTCAAAAGACAGTATCCTTTTCTAGAAACCTTACGCTGCTCTGGTGGTACTGGAAATGCATTGTCTATTGCGAATTTCTAAGGCATAACCAAACAATTAGTTCTGTTGATTATTGCGTCCACCTGAAAAATCTGAAACGAGCCTTTGGCGGGAAACAGTCAGGCTTGATCAATCATTAAGAGATGGCCTTTCCCCAAGGTTAACGAAAGGCCACATGTGTTTTAGACCACAAGTTGCGGAAACTTGGTTAGGATATCTTATCCTAACTTCTACATTGTTCTTATTTGGTACCTTCGAATTACCATCTCTTTTTAAAAAATGAGCTAATTGTTTTAAGGACTACAAAAAGTTTCGGAGGTAGACTTTTAGTGATAGGCAAGAGCATTAAATTAGAGTAGGGTAATGTTATTTCCCATAAGATGGCAAATGCCTATCAGATAAAATTATGCAGACATTATAGAATAAATTGTGTTATTAGAACAAAATTTATTTCAATTTCCTTTCAAAATCGGCGGAGAACTTTCCAAATAGAACAATAATTTTGCGATTATGAACATTTTTCCTTTCCTGGAATTTTTTGGGCTATTTGCTTTTATAGAATAGTCTTTGTACAGCAAGTTTTGACAACATACAACTTTATTACAGCCTGACCTGGTTGTTTTCTACAACTTTTTTGTTTGGTTCATGATTTGGTGATTTATTTCTTTTGTTTCATTGCTGTGAGGGCATAAATTCTTATACGAGCAACAAACACTTCCAGAAATTAAACACATGATGGAGAAATAAAATTTATTATGGATATATATTCCTTCAACAATTTAAATTTTGAGAACAGGCATTTATATTATAGCTTGATTTGATTGTTTTCTATGAGTTTGTTGAATTTCTTGATTTGGTAATTTTTTTGTTGTTATTGTGAGGACATAAACACTCCAAAAAGCTATAAGCAATTGCAATAATCGAACAGACAAAGAAGAAATAAAATCTATTTGTATAAATACATCTTTCAACCCCTTAAATATTCATCATAAAATGTTTTTATAATAATCAGTTTAAAGTGTTATATAAATAATCAGTTTAAAGTGAAAAGAACCAAAGTAAACTTAAAACATAGATTTTAAATCCCTTCTAAAATTGATGTTGTCTTAAACTTAAAAAGAAGGGTTGATTAAAAAATTTTTTAACATTAGAAGTAGCATCAATCAAAATAGGAATTTAGCACATCGGAAGACACGAAAAAAATAAACTTACCAAACTGGATTCATCCGGTGAGGACAGAGAATGGAGTAGGACGTTGATTGTGATATTTGTGAGAGCTGGAATTTAGAAAAACAGTCATTGAGAACGATTCCCTCATAATATCTAACAACTGGTTATTTTAGAAAAAAAAAATTTGACCAATCCTTTTCATGAATAAACATAATTCTTATATCAAAAACAAAGATTTCGAAAAAGCAGGCAAGAACAAGAGACAAAGGTGTTCATCAAATTATTACAACGAAACCGTAACTAGAATAAAAATAATTAATAAATAGTCATGTTTTAATACGGAGATTTCCTCGTAAATCAGGAAATAAAGAGTTTGAGAAAGAAATTTTTATAACATCAGTTCAGAGAATATGTTTAAATGAAAATACATTTTAACAATGTTGCGATTCAACGGTTCAAAGTCATTTGTTTAAATAATTATTATAAAAATATTTAATTTAATTATTTAAGATAAAATTTTCACAGATAGAAAGCTAAAATTAAAATTACATTCCAGTCGCTTTTTCTCTTTATAAATATCGGATGTCTTTGATTTATTTTAAACATTTCCTCTAGAACTTTTACTTTTATTGACTTAATTATTTATTTCTCCAGTAGGTCCTATTGAACTCTGAATAGAACATTAAGGAATGTTTTAAGAAGAAGCTTAAGGAATGCTTTTAGGACTTTTCTATGCTGGTAACAGAATAAAGTTCCCGACTTGGTGAATAATTTTGCTTAATTACTTAGATTTACATTCCCGTCCGGAGAAACCACTCTTAAGATAAAAGACAAAGAATTGATTTTGGATTGAACTTGAGGTAAATAGCTTGGTGAGTTGCACTCTTTAACTGTAAAAAAACAGTCTGTTTTTGAAGAAGTATCGAAAATAAGTTAAACGCGCTTTTTTAAATTAATAAATTTTATTTCTGTATAGCTTTAATACATCGAATTATAAAACTTAAAATTTTCAGCAGCAACTTTGTGATGGAACTTTTTTTTTTGTGATGAGGTGTTAACAATCTAATCCCCGTGCCTAATTCAAACAAATAGAATTTTTTTCTCATATTTTCTTTAATTCGTCAAAAGGCGACCAAATTTTCTTAGAGAATAACCATAACATAAAAGGAAAGGCTTGTTGAAAGATGAACGAAGATCATTCCTTGAAACAATGACTGCTTGTTTTAATGTTGGAAAAGATAACATTAAAACAAGCACTCAATGTTTCAAGGGATAAACAATACGAAATGTATTAAAATGTGTTAAAAGAGATCGGAACAGTATAATTTAAGTAAAAGAGATAACAATTTATTGTAATAACAACACACTGATTTCGGATAATAAAAGCGAATACATTAAGTTGATATTAAATAAATGAACTTTTTTAAACCGATGCAAATTACAACAAAAGCTAGCAGAAAAATACCACTCCGTAGAATAAATGTTTCTTATTTGTTTTTAATAATTTTTTTATTGTTTCTAAGTTTTAAATATTTTCAACTCTAGTTTAAATTCTTCCAGATAAAAATTAACCGCTTTTCGATCTGATCAAACGTATTAAATGGAGGAAATCATAACATTAGCTTATATTAAGCAGTGATTAACAGGTTAATTTTTATATTATTAACTATCTGTCATTCACTAAGTACACAATCAATAGAGATTAGTTTTTTATTTGTTAATCCCTATCTTACAGCACAATACAATTCTGATTTGACAGCAGCTCATTCTATATTTTTATTTTTAAAAGCAATAAAAATAGATGTCGCTGCATTAAAAAAATTCATTTAGAAATGATTTTTTAAAATACTTTTGTAATAGTATACTAATCAGCAGAAATTTTTTCATTTTATTTATTTTCATGTTTTGGTTCTCGAGTTTTATAATTTCCTTAACTCAGTAGCAGTTGGCACCATGATACAAAGTTTTAAGTGCATCAAGATAAGTGAAAATAGATTACCAAATTCTGTTTTTATAAACAAGAAACAAGTCAAGTTAAATAAAAATATTCAAAACTTTAAGCATTTGGGTTAGTAATAAGTGATTTATAATTGTGACATAACTACATTTTTGCCTAGTTTTGGACAGAAATCAGATCTTTGAATTTTCATCAAGCTGAATTTAAAACTTTATTTACATTTGTTTTCAGCTATTATGCTAATTGATTGGTTGTTAAGGCGAATAATCCAAAATGCTGAAATACGAAAGTTTTATTGCATGCATTTATTTTTTACTCTTGTTATCTATCTTATTCCTCTTTTTCGTCTTCCAACATCATATCTAAAATCATAAAGACAGTCGAGAATTTTATTCACCAAATTGTCGTCAGATACGCAAGATTGTATTTATACGGTAATTTAACTTGAATATAAAATGCAAGCGATTACTTAATATTAAATACTGAAGGGAAAAAATGATAGTAATTTTACTGCAGCAACAATACAAGCGCCATTTTCCAGTATTTAAACACCCTGAATATTTTTGAGCAAAGTTTGGAATATGGCATGAATTATTTAAAAAAAACAACGCCCAGATTTAAAATTATGGGTTCACTCATTAACAATAAATGCGATAGTGGACTTATCTCTCACTTTCGTGTATGCCCACAGTTATGATTTGGCATCGTTTCAAACATCCTATCATGACCATGACATTCCAAAGAATCTTTTCCCAATGTAATAGAATATCTACTCTTGGCAGCGACTTGAATTACCACTCTCCTTCGAACGTGAAATACACAAGATTTCAATAAAATTTTAAAAAGGTCAGAATAACAAAGGATTGTCGTTTTTTTTTTTTTTGTTTAACTCACACCGCAGGTCTAATATGATTTACGAAATCACTGGGATACGATTCTAAATGAAAAATAAATCATTTTTACAAAAGAAAATCTCTCGGCCTTTACAAGCCATATTTTTGTTATATATCTTAATAGTGTCTAATTTGTTTAATTTTTTTTCCTCAAAAAAATAATAATAATAAAAAGGAAAAATATAATCCTGGAAATTCAAAGATTTCTTTTTATTTTCATTTGTTCTCATTTTAGCCTATAATCAAGTCTCATAATCAAACAACTAAAATACTATGACGAGTTATCAAACAGTGTTTATTTTTAATATATTTAATTAAAAATAAAAAAAGACCGTCAATTCTGGAATCTTCAAATTAAGACAAACGTTTCAATTCTGTATATACGATCAAAATTCAAATTTTATCGGTGTCTCACCCAGTGTTCTTTAACTTAGGTTCAAATTTAACATCTATGATTTATTTAAAAAATTACTATTTCACAGTGTTTGTTTTTAATATTGCTTCCCTACGCAATTAGTTTCCAGGTAAGAAATAGAGTTTAAGAATAGAGTTTTTTAGAGATAACTTTAATAGATACTGAATGGATGACGTGTCAAATGACCCCCGGTTTTAATGACAAACTTGGATATCATTTATCGACTTGGCAAAGAATTTACCTAGTTTGGATACAAAAATGAAGAAACAGAATATTCAAGAATTTTGGCGATAACGCTATTCGGAATCGAGCTTCGAACATTCAACGCCCAGTTATGGTATTTATAATAAGCAGAAGCGCACAGACAAAAATTGAGTCATTCATGAGGAGAAAAAGTAATTGAATTGAGTTCAAGCAAATAGTCAATCGAAACCCCTCTTTGGAATTCTGATTTAATGTAAGATCTCCCTGAGCAATTTGTGCTGTTGTATTGTTTGATAGCGATTTACTGCCTTTGTATGGTTGATTTCTGCAACTGCTGTTATGTGTAGGCTTCATCTGTCTTTTATTATCTGTTTTTATCTGTTTCGTGTCCTTATCTGTGATTGAGATAGTTGAACTTTTTCATCATACGATCAAAAACCGGATTTTGGACGTTTCCTTAACAATATCGACCGTTAACAATATCGACGCAAATCGGCTTCAATATTTCTATATGTAAAAGATAGATTCTGAGGAAAGATTTGGTTCACAAATTATATAAAGGAAAGCATTCCGTAAATCAGTTTTATAAATGAGGAAATTAATCACTTATATAGCCATCAACACTAAAATTTTACTGAAATAATTATCCAAACTTAACAAAACTTGCTTACCCTGTTTTTTGCTTGTTAACATTTTCAAACTGACATTTTGATGAATATATTCTTTGGTTTAAAATGCCGAATGCTTTAAAAAAATGCACAATATTCAGGGTACGCTGACAATTGTATCAAAACCTACAATTTATTTTAACAAAACCTACTTTTTATCAATTTGCCATAGTGCAGACAAAAAATACAACCATAAATAATCTGTATTTGTGACAACGATATATCCCAAAATATCTTCTTTTATTTGTTTAGAAAAAATTTCGATTCAAATAAAATCCTCCTTTTCTTGTACTTCAACATTTACTTAATTCTAAATGAGCAACGTCTTCAACTTCTCATCTAGATTTCTCTGCAGCATAACGACTCAAGGTGGAGGTGACAATAATGAAGCAGGTGGTGCCATCTGTAGGAATATGTGCAAATTGAAAAGCATTTTTCAGGGAAAATATGTTATGAAATAATAGGAGAATGAAGCAGACAGGGCATATGCTGTGTGCACCTTTACCAAGAAATGTAATACCAAAATTTTAGTTTGTTGCACGTATGAAATCCTATAATATTAAAATCAGAAAGAAAAAAAAACAGTTTTGTTGTCATTATTCACTGCTGTTAAAAAAGAAAAAAAAATTAGTTGATTTCTTATAGAATCTGCATAATAGTACACTTCTTAGACATCTAGGGAATCGAAGAATATAAAACCAAAACAATCTATTAAACTATGATTCTTCATAAGAATACAACAATGTGAATTAATTTAAGAGAATGCACTTTTAATCTTTTGTTGGCAGCGCATTAAGTATTTTATTTACTGTGGATTCTTTTTTAACCTAATGTCAATAAGTCACATATATTTAATAATTTCTGTCAATTTTTTTTTCTGTTTTGTTTTGACATTAATCTGCATTTTTTTTTTTTTTTTTTTTTTTTTTTGCCTAATTTAACATTTTAAATCGATTATTCTGTTCATTTTAAACGCACGCTCAAAGGGCGCCAAGAGAAACGAATAAGGACGCAGGAATTTAATTTATTGCTTATAGATTCTAATTTTTTTAATTCTAATTTTTTCAGATCTTACAAAATTACAATTAAAAATTAGAAAAGAAATAACACAATTCGCGTAATGATTTATGTAATACTGATTTTTATCAGTAAATATATAAAGCGTTTAATGCATATTAAGAAGGAAAATAGCATTTTGATATTGCTTATTAAAATTTCCAAAATTTATTGGAAGAATATGAAAACTAAAGAGAGGCACTGAATCCCAAATAAAAGTTCGATAACTTATGAATCAATCAGGCTTTCGGATGCTATTGTTTGCTTAAATTTAAATGATGAATGTATTTCGAAATTGATCTGTATATTTCAAAATTTCTACATCGATATTTTTCTTTCGTACTTATTTATTGCAGACACTTTCAATTAAAAATATTAAATCATTTTCAGTTCTTGAAATATTTATCACCATATATTATTTCTGTACATAATTTGACTTCTAAGTATAAGATTAACCTGTTTAATTCTTAATAGTGATATTTATCCATTAAAAGTCCTGGAAGATGTACGACATTTTTTCTCTATCAAGCTATTTTAACAACAATAACAATTTTTTGCGTAATTTTAACTTTCCATTAATAATTTTGATAGCTTACTATCAAATGCAGATGATAGGCTTAAAGGTTAGCATAAAAAAATATATCTTTGATTATAAAGAGGCTCTGTTTTACTCAGTGAGGTATGAATTTACTACAATTGAAATGCGTAAAAATTCAATTTTGATTAAAATAGTATTACTGAAGTGATTTAAAATTCTTTGACATGGATTTAATAAATTATCGCATAAATGAGTGTTTCAATGAATGTAACAAAGGCGATGAAATATGGTGTGCAGTGACAAATATATATTTGATATTACATAAGCTTTCCAATCTTTCGAAGCGTGATAGCTCAAACTTGCCTTTCTTTATTAAAGAAAATATTCCATGGCTATACATAAAAAAGAACTTCAATTTGATACTCACAGCGATAAATTGAATAAAAACAAAGGTTCCTCTCTAACCGCGGCTCAATAACTAATTTTTAAACTGTCAGATCTAGACATATACGATGTTAAATTTTTATACAGTCATATCTCAGTGGTACCTACAAATAAGTCCTATAAATATAAATAAGTATAAATATCTAAAAATATAAATAAGTAATGTTATAAAGTTATAAAATAGTCGTACCTATTTTTGTGACTGACATTCACTTTTAAACAGACACACAATAAAAAAAAAGTCGCCTTCTTCTGGAACTAAGCTCGACTAAGTGATGAAGCTATGAACTTCATTATTTAAGTTTGTCAGTGAACTTTCTCTGGAAATGCCGTGAGTTGATTGGTAGATCTTCCACAGAGCTATCATTGAAAACGACTAAAATATATATATTCTAAGCTTCATAACTCAGTGAGTTTTAGTCGTGGAGGTGTGGAGTCTTTTTTTTTCGTTTAAAATATAATTGTCTTGTGAATATTACATTAAATATGACTAATACAAATGAAGACATTATAGTTTTCTCGAACATGCATTTATTTACTCTAATAACATAAAATATATTTCTCTAAATCGTTTAGAACACTCTTCTGACTGGAAATATATGTCTATCTCTAATAGTTTTAAAATTCGCACGATTAGAGTGGGCACCCTGTATAATTAACTCTATGTATTATTCACGTAATACATGCAATAATACACGATGGTACATTTTTCCGTCTAAGCTAATAATCTCATATGAAGTAAATATTCGTTCTCGTTTTCAGATCATTGCGTTTGCAACATTCACTCAAGTAAAAAAAATAAAAAAAAAAAAATCCATGCATCTTGTATTTCTTAATCAAATCTTTAATTTTTTTAAAAAGAAATAATGTTTTTTTTAGTTATAGATTCTCGGATTTCAAATTCATTTATTCATATTCAAAAATGGATTTTATATCTTCAGCTACATATTTAGCAAATTGCATAAAATCAAAAGTTTTCAATACTATTTTCGAAATGTTTTATGATTCTGATACGGATGCCAGTATATCAGATAAAGTTTAATGCTCTATCCATCAATTAATTTGAAAATCTGATTTTTTTCGTTTAAGCCTATTTTTTTTTTAAATTCCCTATACACCATTTTCCTCAAAAATACTCCAGCATTATTAAAAACAGTAAGAGATAAATTATGTAAACAGTCTCTTACTAATAATGCAAAGAATGCGAAAGGAATATCAATAATTATTTTTTATTATTATTATTTCTTGGATGTAATAATATCGTAATTTCGTGAAAGTCTGACCCAAGTTCAACATTTTATTACCCAATATCGAATATCTGGGAAGAAAGTATTGTAAAATATGGATCTATGATAATGAAACAAGGAGAAATGAGGACTATTACAACGTTGTTCTGTGCTTTTTCAGCATCATTAAGCTTTTATGGAATAACATCCAAACTTTAATAAAGTCTATTTCACATGAGATAAAGGGAAATTTTTGCTTTTTATTTAAATAAAGGTCTGATTCTGACCAATCACAATTTCATTGTTATAAATATAATTAAAATTCGGTTTTATGGTTACTCTCGAACTAAAACAACGAGATAATTTATTATTCTTATTCTTTATTAATTGCACTTCTAAGGTAAGGTCCATCTCCCATTTGTCCAACCCTATCTTTCAAAGGCATTAGACGATGCCATCATAAGGCATTACTCAGGACAATAAACGATTTTTATTTATTTATTTATTTTATTTATTTATTTATTTATTTATTATTTTGTGTGTGTGTGTGTGTGTGTGTGTGTGTGAAGTGATAATCACGTTAAGAAAATTTTGTGCAATTAAAGAAAAATTTTATATTTTTCTTTTAATAACATAAAAGAGCTAAATAATTCAAAATGCAAAAGAATATTAGAAAAAAATTAATTTTTTAAATTTAAGTGAAAGTAGTTTTTAATTTCAGTTTAAAATTTTAAGCATCCTTCAAATTTCACCTGTAAGCAACATTATTGATAGTAAATCATTCGTGTTTTGAAACTGCATTCTATCTCCTCGATTGCTGAATATAATGGGTTTTTTTAGATAATGTGAAAGTAATGAAAAAATTACCATTTGCTTTATTTTGTTTTAGAAAATTTTTTTACAATATTTCACTTCTGATGCAATTTTTATAAAGGAGAAGGATGAGTTACAGCTCTGTTTTCATCAATGATCACTAATATATTGAGAAAAAAATTAATTAAAGCAGACAACTATAAATGTCAATGAAGAGATTGAAACCAACTTAGAATGTTTCGTCATTTTTACTTTCTCGTATACGTAGTATCGAGAAAGTATAGTAATCGTCAAAAAATTCGAAATCGAGATTTTGAGGAATCTCCACGCTTTAGACCTCCCTGAATTCAAAAATCACATTTTTTGAAAATGTACGTGTGTCTGTGACATATATAACTCAAAACTGCTTTGAGCTAGACAGTTGAAATTTGGTATGCAGTCTATTTCGCCTAATTTGTAGATTTCTATCGAATATTCAGTAAAATCTCTTAACAGGAAGTCCGTCTGTCCGGCTGTGCGAGTATAAGTTTACACGATAATTAGAAAACGAAAAGAGCCAGGTAGATGAAGTTTGGTAAACAAATTTTACATCTAGATTGCAGACAAATTTTGAGGCAAATAAAATAGTGACTGATTGTCTCTCGGTCTCTGCTTTCAGAAGCATGTAAACGCGATAGCTCGAAAATGAAATGACTTAAATACATTAAATTTGTAATGGGATATTTTTGACTATGAGTGTAGTTTTGTGTCAAATTTTTCCGTTAAAAGGTTGGGGAAAGCATATTTAAAGCACAAATTCATATTTAGTATACTATTAATCGCATACCAGGGATTAATCACCAAAATTCTCGCCAAGGATCTCGCGATAGATTCAGTAAAAATGCTAAATTAACGCCAAAGGTTGATATTTCATAACTACAGTACGCCACTGCCATACAAGGCCTTCTCTGGCATGACCAGTTTATTAGAGAGTATGCGAGAAAATTTTTGGGAGACCACTGCTGCTGTTTTTTTCTTGTTGTTATTGGATTGTTCGCTTGCTGATTCGAATAATTCTATATAAGCATGAACTATCAAAATTTTTCCAAGTATTCCTCATTTGGGATCATGTCTGACAATTTTCTAGAAGAAAATTGGTTCAAAGATTTAAAAAAAATCACTTGCTTATCAGCTCTATCAAGCCTTGAACTTATAGCTCTAAATCATTTCGACCTGAACTGAACTCTTTATAAACTGATACCAAATCCTAATTCAGCTAAAATTCGTTGTAATGAAGTTCATTATGTACTCACTTGAACTTCTGAATTAAGGGATAGAATTAGACAGCCATAGCTTCCCGATCTCATCCAGAGTTAAAATAAGAAATTTGCTTATCGAAAATTGCGATTGATTTGATTCGAGATAGACTCCAGCCCAGTTTTAATTATACTTAGCCAAAAATATCTATTATTACATCTAATCTAAAGCTAAGTGAGGAAATATGGTAATTCAAACCGAAATGATCTAATGAATGCTTAGCTAAAATTTAGTTCATATAGCTGTTGACGTACAAATACGCATGAAAGCATGGTATCTTGAAAAATCTCCCATCAACATAGAAGTGTCATAGCGAAACTGGGGGATAACAAAGAAATTCATGGGTGACCTTTAGAAAACAATAGATTTAAGCACAAATGCAAAATTGTTCAATTTTTATCCTTCGTAATAAATAAAAGTAATTTATGCAATATTTCTTTTATTAATAATTTGTAATAAACACAATGTTTATAAATTCAAAAAAATTATCCATTTCGATTCCTATAAGTAGTATCACGCATTTTAATGCTTTTATCAACTCATCTATTTAGCCAATGAAACGTGCTGTCAATGTTTATTTTTGAAACCTCCGATGGGAGCGTGCCTAATAAGAAAGGCATGATACATAGTAACTGCTCAATACTTATCTTTTGCGACAAATAATAGTAATTTCTGGATTTTTTTAAAATTTCAAAACTTGTCATAATCATTATATTTATATATTCGAAAAAATTATGCATTTCGTTTTCTACAGCTTCTATCATGCATTTTAATACCGCCGCTAGGCCATCTATTTAGCCAATGAACCATGCTGTCAGAATCTGTCGTTAAAGGCACGCCATTGCCACGTGTCTGAAGGAAGAGGCTATCGTACCATGCGTGTGAATCGGTACTGCAGGGGTATCATCTCAACACGACAGCTCTTTCAATAATACTCAAAGAAAAAGGAGAAATATATTGATTTACCAACACTTTTGAATGATGAGATCAAATTATATCTTCACTGAACTGTCTCTGGGTTTTGATTTATGGCGTAAAATTGCATTAAGAGCAAACAACACGAAACAGTTCCCTTTAAATTATGATATCTTTTCTTTTCTTTCTCTCTCTCTCTTTCCCATTCTTCTTCTTTTTAGTTTTACGCCTGCGAAACGCTTCCCTTTAATAATTCGAAGTGAAATTAATTCGCTTTAATACATGGAAAATAGATGAAAAATTATGGAATATTTTAAAATGCATAATATTGTCACTTGCCTATGGTTTTTCACTCAAAATATTAGTTTTAACAATTGTTTAGTGCCTATAAAAATTTCTTTCGAAACTTCTTTTATTCGGTATGCCTACTGAAGTTCTAAACCTCATTTAATTTCAAAATGATGATAACTGTTACCATAAAAGTCGTATCCAGGCACATCAAATTGGTTATGCGCCATCAAAAGTAGGTGTATATCAAATTGGTTATAATTCTTATTTTTAAGATCTAAAAAAAACAGAAATTATGTATATAAAATATTTAAAATATTAATTTTTTTAAACAAGTATATTTTTAAATTAGTTCATGTTAATGCGCATATATTAACTGTACAAAATAAAGTATAATTCATTTGAAATAAAACTTTGGAAAATTTTTCAAATGCTTGGAAAATTACCATCAATAAAAAGTGAAGAATAATGAAATGTCGAGAGCTGAATGCTTTTATGACTAACCTCCATACCAATCACCCTCAGACTTCTACTCCAAATTTGTCTTATTTTGTTTACTACCAGAACTCTCGTGAGTGAAAGGTTAAAAAAGCAAGTCTGTGGCCTTCGCCATCTCTGAAGTACGTAATATAATTAGTATCTACAGATGGTAAAAAGGGTAGTGAAAGTGGCTTTCGTTGTACAGAAGCACTTCATCTGGGTTTTGTTTCAGAAATTTCTTGAGGCTAGACGGATCAAAGACTGCCGCCTTTCCTCCTTTCAGCTTCAGATTTAAAGAAAATTTTATTATAAAGTTTTCTTTAAGCCTGAAAGCCTTTAAATACT
The DNA here is from genome assembly GCA_026543865.1 of Argiope aurantia. NCBI lineage: Eukaryota > Metazoa > Arthropoda > Arachnida > Araneae > Araneidae > Argiope > Argiope aurantia. The sequence goes on along the minus strand of JAPMOR010085606.1, from coordinate 2,498,066 downwards.
GAATTGAATAAACCTCCCACCCAAAGGGATAAAATGACAATGAATAACATCATGTGGAAACCTTTAGATTTTTCAGATCACATGGATTAAAAACGTCTCATTTTTTGTTATTCTTTCATATATTATTACTGGGACATTTTTTGCCCATAATTTGAACATTATAATCCTTTTATATTAACGTTATATTTAATTTTTAATTTCATTCAGTTCAACGAAATGAAAGTGATAATACATTACATAAATTAAGGAAACTGTCAACATTTGTATCATCCAAAAATTGATTTTTTAATTTTAGTCCAATTAAACAGGGAGCATTTTCTGATTAGAGAAACGTATAATTTGTGTAGATTTAAAGAAATTTGAATAGTTTATAATTATCCTTTGACAGTTAATCTAACAGGAACTCCTATTATAAAAAGAGAGAGTTTTTTGCCTTTTTCTAAAAACACATTTTTTTTTTCAACTAGCATAGGAGATATTCTATCAATTACAATCGTATGAAATTTTATACAACAATATTTAGAAATATTATGCATTGATGAAACATATTTTTATTTTTCCTTCACAATCATAATTATCTTTACAGCCTATTTATCATGCAAAATATCATACATATTTGGATTTTTAAATTACATAAAATTCTTTTTTTTTTTGAAATTTTTATTATTAACATATTTAAATTAAAATAAATTCATTAGAATTATTAAACCTATACTCATATATCATGCAAACTCTGGAGTAATTTTAACCAGAATTATTTTTTGAGAGTATTATTCGTAGTTATGAATTTGAAGACTATGGCGTCACAGGACATATTCGATTTGCCATTAAAAAACAAATATTTTAGGAAGAAAATATTTTTCTACTGTTTTATAATTAAAATAAATCATTCATTCTATATGTCTTAAATTTTCTATCAGATATTAAATTTTACTTGAGAAAAATCCCTTTTATTACAACTGAAATTTCAGCAATCTTCATTGTCGAGAACGTCCCAGTTCCCTTAATCAAATTATACAGAAATGCAATGACATCGAGTCTGAAAAACAGTTTATGTTGCTGTATCGTTAGTCCAAGTAAATGCGAGCAATTTTTGAAATAAAAATTTCCAGTTCATGCCGTCTAAACAGCCGACACGTATATTTTGAAATATGTAAATGGATGTTTTATTGCATTGAATTTAGACAAATATATAATACTAAATTTGAATTCCTAACAAAATAGAAAGCAGTTCTGACCAATATCAACAAGCCAAGAAATCATATAATGATTTTAACAATTGTTTGTCAGTTATCAGGAAGCACAATTCATTTAAAAATGAAATTGTTAAAAATCATCTGAATTATTTCAAATTTAAAATTTTTTGTTCTATTTCATTCTAAATACAAAAACCTGCTCAATATTTAAATTTGAAAGATATTAAATTTCCTTATTCTAAATCCAAAAACCTGCTCAATATTTAAATTTGAAGGATATTAAATTTCCTAATTCTAAATACAAAGCCTGTTCAATATTTAAATTTGAAGGATATTAAATTTAAATGTTGAATTGATTAAACATTTTCATCAACCTAAAATGGAGTATTTTATTTCAAAATTAGCTAGCGCTTAATGTCGGTAAAATAAACTGTTCCATTTTATGTAATCTCCCAATGTATTAACTAATTACTTAAGATTTTTCGATGAAACACATATATAGCAAATATCGCTATAGAATAATTACTAAGAATATTGCCGAGCACTTTTCATTCGAATTCTATTCAACTGTCATTATATCTAAAAAATTTGCATCCTGAAATTATATTCTCTTTTTTACTGACAGTTTTTATGAATGTCGCAATCATCTGCTTTCTGCGTGTTTTCTGCTATATTAGTCTAATTTAGAAGGCCTGTAGAAGCGACAGTGATTAGTACAAAAAGTCACACCAAAACATTGCGTGTAATGGCTACAATCAATCATCATCGTCAACAGGACCTAAATCTCTTCTCAACAACAAAGCAGTCTAGCAAAGCTTCCTTGTTAACCCAGGCAACATCTTTTAAAACATGCACCATATATTTGACACGTTTTTATCTATTAAACTCATTTATTAGAAGTACTTTGATTCCGTGCATAGATTGCTGTTTTCAAATCATCAGTGTCACCTAAAAGCTTTGATCGTAAACAACTATTTACAAAAATTCAGTGAATTACTGGTATCGAGTGGAAAATGGTGCGCAGGGGGTCACCACGATTTTTTTTTTATCCGCGCTAATCTAGTGAATAAGAATAGATGTCAGTAAGAATCTATTGTCAGTAAAAATGTATGATACACAAATCAATGATAAAGACATTGTGTTTTCAAGTGCTTATCTGTACAGAATTCCCTGTTTTCAGTCTTACCCGTCAAAAAAAAATTCATGAGCAAATAAAATAACAGATTATTTTAAATGTTAGCTTGAATTTTAGTCTCGCCTTAAACTAAATCTATTGTCAGTAAGAATGTATGATATATAAATCATTCAGGAAAAAGATAATGAATTTTCAAGTGTTTATCAATATAGAATTCCCTGTTTTAGCCCCATCCGACAAAAAAATATGAGCAAACAAATTATTACTTTGAATTTTAGATTCCAAAAGTAATTTAATACAATTCAACTTTAAAACCATTAGAAAGGGTTAGGGGAGAGAGGCATTTTTCAAATCAATCCAAAATTACTTTAATGAAAAAATTTCCTATTTCTTTTTTCATTCGTCAAAAAACAATATCGTACTTAACAACTTGATAAAATTAGATTAATATTAATTTTATTTTCATGGCGTGAAAAATAATTCACTAGATGATAGGAAAATAAAATTTAATGCATCAAAAAGGCGAAAAATGAATCTTTAAAGCCAAAAATCTTCTAGATTTGTTATTTTACAGTTTATAAAGTAGTTACATTAATATTAAACTTAGATTTTATTTCTAGAATATTATATAAATATTTCTAGAATATTATGTACATTAATATTTCTAGAATATTATGTACATTAATATTTCTAGAATATTATACATATAATTTTAATATGTGAAATATGAATTAATATTTAACTTAGATTTTTATTTCTAGAATATTTTATAAATATTTCTAGAAAATTGTGTTCAATAGCATTTCTAGAATATTATACATATAAATTTAATATGTGAAAATTAATTCATTAGTTGATAGGAAAATAAAACTTGATGCACAAGAAAAGTCAAAAATGGATCTTTAAAGCGTAAAAATATCTTCAACCTATGCAATTTTACTGCTTATAAAGTAGTTACATTAATATTAAACTGAGATTTTATTTCTAGAATATTATATAAATATTTCTAGAATATTATACATATAAATTTAATATGTGAAAATTAATTTACTAGTTGATAGGAAAATAAAACTTGGTGCACAAGAAAAGTCAAAATTGGATCTTTAAAGCAGAAAAATCTTCAATCTCTGCTATTTTCATGTTTATAAAGTAGTAGTTACATTAATATTAAACTGAGATTTTATTACTAATTTCAACTATCTCAAGAAAAGAAGAGAAAAGAAAAGGTTATGAAATAGTTCCAATCAATCAAGTTATACTGCGCAAAACATTTTGTCAATCCCTTCTCTCACTTCCTTTTAGAGCACCGTGATTTCAATGCAAAATAAAAATTCCCTCAGTACTACCTCTATTGTTTCATATAATCTTAATTATACGAGTCAAAATGATTAATAACTAAGACATATACATCGCTTAATTACTGCTGACAAAATATGAAAAGTGGTGCCAAAAGATTTGTTCTAAAGTTCACGAAAGCCTACAGCAAATTTTAATAATAATTACATGGCTTTACAAAGTGTATGTTGACGCATCTGCTGAGAACAAAGAAAATATTTTTACCAAAAACAAAAAGATACATCTTTGTTTTAAAATATACATCTTTGTTTTATTTTATATGTTTTTTGGAAATGCATAGTTTCAAACTAGTATACCTTTTCATACAATATGGCCTTTTTTTATATCTGAAAATATGTAATTTTGTAATTGGTTTCTGGCTCATATTTTCTATTGCACTAGAATTTTGAAATTTTGTACATTCTTATAATTTCAGTGATAATATAAAATTTTAATTTTTTCTAAACTTAATGATCAGATAATAAATAAATTTAATTAAACTTTTTTTCCTGCCAAGGGCACTGACTGATAGTAAATTTCAGAAAAGATTATCTCAAGAGTACATAATATTTATGATAGTGAATTAAAAATTCGTGATTAAAAAATGAAAAATAATAAAACTGAATTTTCACCTTCTAGTACACTAATAAAAGTGCATTTTTAAAAAAGTATTTATTTATTTGTCTAAATCTACTTCATATTTGCAAAGAGTAAATTTTGTAATCGATTTTTACTTACTTTTTAAGGAGTTAAAGCTTTGAAATTTTCTACTTTGCCTTATTCTTGACTTTAAAATATTATTTAAATATTTTCAGTGGTCAACTGTCAATAGGTTTTATTAAATTTTGATTCCACATTAGTGACGCATTCGAATTGTGAATTTGAAAGAAAAATTATTTATTTATTTTGAAATATTTATAATAATAAATTGTGGCTTAAAGTTTATTCTGTAAATATAATCAAAATAAATTTTATAACTTTTTTACGCATGTATGTTTTCAAAACCTTTTAATTAAATTTATTATTTCCTTTTTCAAGTAATACAGTCAAGAGTCTTATTGGAATCATATCTTGTTGCCAATTTCTAAATAACAACAATTTCTTTCTTATATTAAAGATCAAAATAAAACTTGAATAATGAGATCAAAAGGTTGGTTTTATTAATATAATTTAAGCACTAAAACGTAGAAAGAACTCTCATTATTCATGGCTAGCCGAATTGACAAAATCCAGATAATTGGCAAAATGTGAAACATCGAACGTGAAATACAATATATATTGAATAAGTGATTCATCAGCTTTCTGTCATCATTGCTTAAATCTTTAAAAAATCTCATCCTCTTCTTTTCCCTCAAAATTTGTAATTAGTGACTTAAAGGCTTTATTTATCAAATTCCTTGGCAATCGCGATGACCTAATTGAAAACTCCGGGCTTCAGGGCCCAATTCTAATAAAGAATTTTCCTGTATCTGGATTGAGCACGCACCAAATTTAGTATTGCTCACATACCTCCATTAGTATAGATGTGCCGAGAAAGTCATTAGAAACAAAATATTAGAGAAAGGCAACAATGTACATATTACACAAAATATTATAACGTTTCTTATTTTTCTAAATTAGCAACTGGTTTTTTCTCACATATCTCCCGTGGTAAAGATGTGTGGGATAAGTCATTAGCAACAAAATATGAGTGAAACAGTTAGGAAGTTTTTTGTTCTTTTAAATTAGCACTTACTGCACACATGCGTCCCATGGCACAGATGTGTCGGACAAATAATTAAAAACACTTTCCCCACAGTTTTATTCAGAGGTCGGAAGGAAATCGGGAGAGAACCGGTACAATGCCTTCACTACACATTTGCTATTTATGACGTACGTATGCACAGAGCCGTAACTCTAATACATGGGAGGTAGATAGGGTAAGGTCCACGAGAGCCTTCAGAGGGTACAGGGCACACTTATATTTCACTTGGGGAAGAAACTTCAGCAGTAGGAAATTCGTTGCTAAAGCTCATGACGCTCTTCCAATTTAAACATTGACGCTTTGGAGTACAGCCGGAGGATCTAACCCATAACCGTGGGCTAGAAAAGTGCTTGAAAGTTAAAATGATGGAAAGACAAATATTAAAGATGTGGCAACATCTTTAATATTTGTCTTGTCATCTTTAATATTTGTATCAACAACCCTACATCCCCTTTCCCCGATCAACCCGCTTATGAAGCCACTAATCTTTCTTATATGCACTGAAAATAATAACCTACAGTAGAAATGCTGAATACTAAGCAATGCAGATTTCATAATGTTCTTTATTTATAGACAGATATGGCATTAATATTATCGCTAGTAGGCTGTCAAATATATGACACAGATTTGGTTTTAAAATGCATTCGTAAAATACAAATATCACTTGTTTTAACATTCATATATTTTTTTCATCCTGACAAACCATTATTAAATGTAAACAAAACAAAGCTGGAAATCCAATTCTACAGGGTATTGCCGAATTCGACCGACAAACTCAGAGAGGTGATAGTAGGCATCAAGAGGATAAAGAATCACCATACAACACGGGGTCCCAAACGACGTTTAGGGGGTGAAAATCGCAAAAATATAGGGAGTGGGAGAACTGTTGAAAACTGTAAAAAATTAATAAAAAAATAATAAATGGTGTTTCAAATATGAATTTTTTTAATGTAAAAGTTCATTCTTAAAGGCAATTTTTCATGTAAGTAACATGCCGATTTGATGAACCAGGGGGTCGTAAATTATTGAAAACGAAAAAGTAGTTTAGAACCCTTATCTTCAAAAATATTTAAACTTTAAGAAAAATAAAAATTTCAAAATATGAAGAATTTTATACTCTTTAATTCTATATAAGTCCGTAGTGTGAAAACTGTGGAGGTTTTAAAATATTCAAGAAAAACTAAAATGTTTGTCTGTAAACATCGCTGCAACATCGGCACCGATGTTTACAGAAGGTACTGCAAAATTCTACCGAAAAATTCTGAGGAGTGATAATAGGCAAAAAGGTGATAAGAATTTCCAAAGAAATAAATATAAAGGTGAAAGTCGCAAACGATGGTGGTAAAGTCGCAAACGATGGTGAACGAACGCAAACGATTATTTGGTGGAATACAGATACACCATAAATTTACAGCACAGAAATTTTAATATAAGAAAGACCTGTAGTGTGAGAGGAGACGATGGGATACTTTTATAAAAATTACTCAATGTTGCGGCCGCGAAGTTCATTACACAACCGACACCGACGTTTAAAGGACTGCCGGATGCACTCAAACAAATCAGGTGTGTTTGCGATTTCTCCAGCAGCGATGACGATCCGTGCTACGAGATCTTCCAATGTATCCAAAGGTGTCTGATAAACAAGAGATTTCATGTGGCCCAGAAGAAGAAATCCAAGGGATTGGGATCTGGGGAAATTGGTGGCCAATCAACAGGTCTGAGATAAAATCTGAGAATAAAATTCTTGCAGGAAAGATCGCAACTTGTTGATGTCTTGAAACTGATCGCGTGCTTGTCGATGGGCTATCGGCAAAACGCTGCAAAACTCGGTTTTCTGTTTCAGGTGTGCACACACTGCGTTCTTACCCTGCATTTGGCCTCGTTATTTTGAAGGATCCTGTCTCCAGCAACCTTCGATCAATATTTGCAAAGGTGCTGTGATGTGGACAACGTCTACTTGGATATTCTTTGGATACTCTTGGTATATTCTTTGTGCTAGGCGTCTATCACCATCCACTCGGCCATAAATTAAATGCATAACCGCATATTCGTCATTCGTGAAATTTGACATGTTGTTTACAAATGAAACTTATCGACTATCAATTCTGCACTGTTCTTTAATGAATACAAGCTGTTTTTATACTCATAGAACCATAAATTCTGCAATGCTCGCTGCTTTTATATTCCTCGAACGCATGGAAAATTTACATACGAGAAAGCTTCTTCTTCTCGACTACCTTGTTCCAAATCCTCGCATTCATGGGGCCATTCTCTTAGCCAGGCTAATTGTCTCTTCTAATGTCTGTTTTTGATAGTTTCACAGAATAAACGTCTCCTGCGACCCTATGTTTTATGATAATTTTTCATCTCCTTAATGCCTACTATCACTTCTTTAAATATACCTTTCTAATTTGGCAACACCCTCTGTGAACAACGGTGCTGATGTTGTAGCGATGTTTACCGACAAACATTTTAGTTTTTCTTGAATGTCTTAAAACCTCCTCAGTTTTCACACTACAGACTTATATCAAATTAAAGAGTATAAAATACTTCATATTTTCAAACTTTTATTTTTCTTAAAGTTTAAATATTTTTGAAGATAAGGGTTCTAAACTACTTTCTCGTTTTCAATAACTTATGACCCCCTGGTTCATAAAATCGGCATGTTACTTACATGTAAAACAGCCTTTAAGAATGTGCTTTCACTTTAAAAAAATTCATATTTGAAACACCATTTGTTAATTTTTTTATTAGGTTTTTACAGTTTCCAACAGTTCTCCGACTCCCTATATTTTTGCGATTTTCACTCCCTAAACGTCGTTTGGGACCCCATGTTGTATGGTGATTCTTTATCCTCATGATGCCTACTATCACCCCTCTGAGTTTGTCGGTCGAATTCGGCAACAACCTGTATAAGTGCTAGAGATATCTGTTTCAACCTAACAGGCCATAAATGCATGACAATGCTATGTTATTATCCATATATCATTTATTCATAGTTCCCCTTTATTTTACCGGCATGAAAAAATAGGAAAATGCAGTTTCCCAAAGTAATTGCATTTAAACTGTTATTCCACAATAAATATCAAGATTATGCTAATTGTAGCATTCAGTGGTAGGCTACATGTACTAATGGCTAAAAACTAGGGGTAATGTAAGTTATTCTTAAATACATTTTGTTTAATAATCTTCTTTTGGCCTACACTTGCAACTCATTCATTCTTGGCATTATGCCACTATTGAGTTTAGAGAGAGAATTCGAAAATATATATTTTTCTCCTTCCCTTCAGTCAAAATGGTGCTGAATTGCTCAGTTTGTTTTGTGTTTTGTAACGAAAAATTACTTTTGTATTTCAATATTTTAAATTATTTTAATACAAAACTTCCACTTGTTATCTTTGGTAATAGTGCTCTTTATTTATTTTCAGAAAAATAAAAAAAAATATCAAAATTTATAAGAAGAATAATACTGGGTGATTCTGAAGGGTTCCGAAAAACTCAAAGATTAAGCCAGGTATGACAAATCAAATCGGTTTTCTAGGAACATACAGAGGGATTCATATTCAATATACAAGCAATAGAGGGGTTAGAAAACAATAAGAAGCCAAATTCGCAGAAACATCATCCGCAGGAGATAGTTGTTATTCACCAGCATTGTAAATAGAATACTGGTGAATACAGTTGATGTAAATTGAAAATAAAACCTATCTCAAATCTACTCCGTTATAGACAGATGACGAGGGCGATGATTGAACCGATGTTCAAGAGAAGCGTCGACGTAAGCATCACCGTTGTCATCTGCTCATGGTTCAAAATGGGGCATTAATATAAGTAAGCTATAAACTCGGATTCAAATGCTAAAAATAAGTAAGGAATTCATGACAATTTCATGTCAATAGAAAAACGTCATCTCCATCAGAGCATGTACTTTTGTGAGAAATAAATTCTTTAAATGCTTATAACTTATAGCTGCAACATTTAATAAATTCAAAGAACTTATTAGAAAATTCGAATGGAAACGTCATAATAGAAAATTAAGTTCAAGAAATTAGGAAATATTTAGGAATTTAACTCTTTGCACTCGAATGTCTTCTCTACCATTGAAGATCGTGCATCATTTTGATATTTTAATCATTTATTTATTTAATTTTAATGGTTACAAATTCCTGCAGAGTGGTAGAAAGTTGTAGATTACTTTATCAGGGAAATTCAACTTAAAACGATTATATATATTTATTCTTCGGATTAATAAACAAATCCATATATTGAGTGAATAATTATACATCGAATTACTTCTCTTAGTTCAAAGGGGTTAAACTTTGAATGTTAGATTAGAAAAAATTTAGGCAAGTGAAGTTTAAAAGTGTTTAGCCTACTTACTATATAAATGTATATTAATCATTCATTTAACTGACTATTTTATATTCTTATTCATTTAATAAATTATTTTAATTTATAACAATTCAAAATTATTCGTTCATTTAATGAATTAATTTAATTCATTGAATAATTCATTTAATAAATTATTTTAATTTATAACAATTCAATATTATTCATTCATTTAATAAAATAATTTAATTCATTGAATAATTCATTTAAAAAATTATTTTAATTTGTAACAATTCAAAATTATTCGTTCATTTAATAAATTAATTTGATTCATTGAATAATTCATTTAACTAATTATTTTATATTTTACTTGACAAGCTCTGTGAAATTATAATTTCTTAAGGATTATTACTTCTATTTAATCTATCACTATAATGTATTTTGAGTTGCAAATAAGGATATTATTAGCTAATTATTATAATTAATTTTTCTGGAACCTTATTACTTCAGTCCTTTTTTTTTCCCATAATATGCATAAAAAATAAACTATGTGCATTTACTAAAATAAAAAAATGGACTAAAATAAATCATTTACAAATTGATTAAATCAAAAATGTGTTGAAATATGAAACTAAATTGACCAATTATTAAAAGAAGGCTCCGTTAATGTGCACCTCCTTTGAAAGCAAATTGCCTGAATCCGTTAGAGATACGAGCACGCAAGCAGTTAAAAGATATAGCACACACTTTATTTGAAATCTTTTATGATACTGGTCCACCATACTACTGTTTGCTCATTGCCATTTGATAATCAACTAAATGCATGTTTACCATCTCAGTATTGATATTCAATTCATTCGTACTTTCGCTAATTATTTGGCGGGAATAATGGGACTTCATCTTACCCATACTGTTTCGCATCAAATAATGGTTTGGCACATACACATGAAGCACAATGTATCATAAATATAATGCAGAATCATATAAGAAGCTATGAAAAGAAACTTCAACCCTATGAGCTAGCTAATACATTAAGATGAAGAAATAGTGTAATGAAAACGGGAAAAAATTCTTTATTTGATTATATATCACATTTGTATAGTAGGCGCATATAATCAGATTTGCAACAATTTCTCAAATTTCTTACTATTCACAATTGTACATGCTGTACCGTAAAGCTCATTATTTGATCCCCTTTCAAAAATACTCGCCATTTAGCCAGCGTTTGTCAATAAGATGTCGATTCATGCAACGAGGTCGGTAATTCTGTTATGTAATTCTGGCACTCTAACATTTTAAACAAACAAACAAAAAATCCATATTTCTACTACTAAAATCAACCAAGTGATGAAACTTCGATTTTCATTATTTTAAAACAATAAACCTGTGCTTTTGAATTAGGGCAGCACTATTAGCAGATCTAATAATGGTGTGAAATCTCATCCCCTAAAAGGGTCTAAAATCGCATAAAAATAATGATATTCAAAGCTTCATAACTTAGTCCTTTTTTAGCTACAAAAGTGTAGAGATTTTTATTTTTTATTTATTTGCCTAAACTCCTAGTGTGCAAAGATTATTTCATTAAATATATCTCATGAACCTGCAGAATTGTATTTAAAAAA
>JAPMOR010085606.1:2429282-2486141 GCA_026543865.1 Argiope aurantia | reverse complement strand
GAAAAAAAAAAAAAAAAAAAAAAAAAAAAAAAAAAAACTTAGTTTTATCTAGTCCTGTGAAGCGGACAATAAGTGTAATATAGCTTCACGCTCCACTGAAACGTTATGACTGTTTTCTTTCATTCGTTTATGTTATGATTATGGTAATACGGATTCTATTAGTTTCATAGGCAAATCATTAAATGAAAGTTAATGGAATCTAATTAGAGTTACTCCAGACAACCGTTGGAAAATACAAACTTTTTAGGCACGCAATGAAACAGAATTTGTAACGAAATGATATTTCACATAATGCATGATTTCCAAGTGTTTACCCTTCATACACCTTCAACCATGTAGAAAAAGTGTACGCAGCTTCAAACAAAAGAACGTTGATCTAAATATACGGTTTATCAACTATTTATTGAACGACTAAAAACAAACTTATCCTAGATATGCAAGAATAATTGAGAAATACCGTATATTTGTAATTCAGTTAATTGATTGCAAACAAAGTTGGGTAATAAATCCGAGAAACTCTGCTGTTTATTTGTTTTTTCAAAATGAATATTAAAATTACTGAAAGTGGATAAAATGCATGAACGCATTTATTGATCTTAGTTTATTATCCAGCAATAAAAATACGATAATCTGATGAAATGACCCAGAATAAAAGGAAGAAAAGTAGACAAGTCTTAAACCATACTTATCAGGTTTGAGGGAATTTTTTGTCTTATCATTGGATCTTAGCAATAAAGCTCCAAACTTTCTTCATATTTAGATTACGAAAACATTAAAATTAAAATTATGCACATACCTTTCCAAAGGTGAAATGATGGCCCTGTTTATAATGCTAATAAAATCCATTATTCATTGAATATATATTTTTACAAACATTACTTTAACAAATATTATCTTCCCTCACTTCAGTTAAAAAATTAACATCTTTTTTGTCAGTGTTTAATTTCTTATTTATACCTCATTCTATTGACATCGTTAGTAAATTCATCAGTTCTTCTCAGGTTAATATTGAGAAGAATTTTTCTTTAATTTTTTTTAACAAAAAGTTATTATGTCCGCTAATAATATTTAGAAGAAAAAAAGCCAATGATATTTTCAGTATGATTAGAATAGATGCTGAAAAGTCCTCTAATCTGTCATCATGGATTAAACTTCTCACCTTATTGTGAGGTAGATATCTGAATAGAGGTGTGTTGTCTCACCAATTTTTTTATGGCCAAAGCATAAAATGAAGCAGTTCTTCCCAAAATAGTTCTAATGTAACTTGAAAACGCGGCATAAACTGTTTAAAGTCAAGAATATTTACTCTTTATAAGAATATAGATTCCAAAACACACGGTGATTCGAAATTCATAGTACAAACTTGGTGGATGGGCAGAGAACAAGGATGCAAATAATATTTACATAAGAAACCAAGTCGCAATTCATTTCTTTAATTATAAATGCAGGGTGTATCAATTCAACTGAAACGAGATGTTTCATTTCTACCTTCTACATTAGTAAAGATATTTTAATGAAAGGAAGGGACTAGGCGTAATGAATCAATTCCCATGGCTACCCTGATCTCCCGATTTATAAAACATCGATTACTTTATCTGGGGACATCTGAAGAGTCTTGTTTATGAGACTCAAATTGAGTCAGCTGAGGATATCGTTGCTCGCATATCGGTAGCTGAGCACATTTGCATAAAATATATGGCAACTTTGGTAGTATATGCCAACCATCGCTCCATCGACTCTATCTAACCCATATCACTGCTGATGGACGCAATTCTGAGCATTTTTGTGAGCATTGCACTTGTCAATGATGTCTTCATTAATGTTGTCTTCCTTTTCATCGCTTATTAGTACCACTTGAACCCATATATTATTGAACAATAAATTATTGTTTTAAATAAATGTACTACTGTTGCAATTTTCATTAAAATACCTTCACTCGCATAAAAATTAAAAATTACACTTCCCGTTTCAGATGAATTGAGACAAATCGAAAATCTCATTTTTGACTAAAGAACTGACAATTGACTTGACTAAAAACTTGACTAAAGAATGACAAATGAATGATAAATGGATTGATAAAATAATGCATTACGACCTGGATTTCTTATATGAATATTATTCTTATCCTTGTTCTCTACCTCCCATCCAAGTGTTTACCATGAATTTGGAATCACCCTGTATAACATGGTTTGCTTAAGTGCACCTCAAAGAGCAAATAAGAGCTCTTTTGGAGAGAATAAACTGCTAGTTCACTTTGTTATGAATAATGCGATTAGAGTTTTTCAAATTGGAGAAAGTAAATATTAGTTTATTAACTTTTGCACTTTCGTAACTAAGGCAGCTTGATTTTATCATACGTTTTATGAGGCGGCGGCGTTATTTCAGTTCTAAATTACCATTTTCGTTTGGTTAAATAGAAATTGTCTGTGCTAGTAATTGGTTGTACGTTGGAGCTCGGGTTTGGGGAATGGCCAATCTCCGATCGTCCTTTGAATTGACTTTTATTGTAGTTGGATTTGCATTAACTTAAATTAGAATGACACTTCAAATATCGACTACTTTAGCTTTCTTCGTAATGGCCAAAATTTGTAAGCTCTTAAAGATGGGTCTATTTATCAACTACTTAACTTAAAATTTTCGTTTGCGAAAAGTTTTTATTATAATTATTATTATTATTATTGTTTGAAAAATAAAACTCTTAGCATGAAAGTATGAATTTTTTTATCTAAATGTGTTGTTGGATGTTTTCTGCAAAGAAATTGTTAAATAATCACAAAAATGCAAAAGAAATTAATGCGAAATTTTAAAACCATTACCGGAAGATTATTATGCGTGTTTTAAGACGGCATTCGTGTAGAGGGAATTTATTACAAGGGATGTCTTCAAAAATCTTATTTAATGTGCCTTAAAAAGCACTTAAACCAAATAAAAATACATACAATATAAAAAATAAATAATTTCCTATTTATGTCAATTATTTAGTATCTGAAACAAAATAGATTTTTTAAGTTTCTGGGAAAAAATCTTCTGAGAACATTGCAGTATTTGAAAATGTAAAATTAAAAAAAAATTCCCCTAATTCATTAATTCTTTATCAAGAATTTGTAACATTTTTTTAAAATACAATAAATAGTGTACATTTATTATAGCTCCCAAATATGTCAAACTTTGACAGAGTGAATTTTAAAAGAAAGTATCAAATAAATGAAACAATATTGCAATAATTTTTGATTAAATAAAACAAAAATTGCTAAATAAGAATCTAATAAATAAACAATTAGACTCTTTCATTGATGGTTCAAAAATTTATATTTATTTCATACAGAGAAAAAGAATATAAATCGGAAAAATGAATGAGACTTTACGTAGAAAAAAGACCTCATTAAAAATGAAACATTCTGTTATTGTCACAGTGTGAAGTTCATTAACCTCCGTAAAAATTACCCTAATTATAGGCTACAAAGGTCAGTCAACTCTCAGAAAAAAGAATGAAAGCAGAAGCAGAAAAAGCATCTTTTTAGAAATTATCCAAATGCCAGAGATAGCAAATTTTCATATTTTCGGAATAGCACATAAAATAGAATTTTTTTTTTTTTTAATTCGTTCTGTTGCATATTTGCGTAATTATATTTTGTTGTGTTTTGTTATATTTGTTTACATTTATTGAAATATTTTAAACATGATGTTACACTGAAAGTATTGATATTTTAAATTTAATTTTATAAGGTAACTAAAGATTAAATTTCGTCCAAATTGTGTGCTGTTTGATGTATATCAGATGAAATTTGAAATAAATAGTACGATATATTTAAAAGACACCATTGTTTTATCTAAAGAAATTTCAAGAACTTTTGTTCCTATAAATGTATGGTTAAAATAAAGCCGAACAGTTAGCGTATTACTAAAATAAAACTACACAGTCATAAAGTCACCAAATTGAGATGCGATTATTTTGTTATTTATTCACTAATCAGAAAAAAATCATATTTCATAGCGTTTATTTTTCAAATTTGGTAAACTATGCTTTTGTAGAAAAAGTAATCAATTAATCAATTAAACTATTTAGAAAATCATATCACAAAACATTTAAAAGTATTTTATGAAATTTTAAAATTTAATTAGGATATTTTAAAATTTAAATTTAAATTAAGTTTTAAGTAATTAAACAACATTTAATGATAATTACGCACTTTTACTGCAATAATCCTTCTTGTACAGCTATTTATATATATTTCTTGTTTTATGAATTTTTTATTCAGAATATAGAGCAATAAAAGTTTACATTAATTGGACATATTGCAAAATTTACATTAATTTATTACAGTAAAATTAATTATTAAAAATTAAAATGACTATCTTTACTGAGAGTCAATATTGATTTCTCTTTATTGTTAAAAAAATTTTCTAAAAAAATATTAAAATTTTAATCTTATTTTAAAACATTGTTAGTTTTCAGTAAGGTGCCGTTTGACTTTACATTCATATTAAATTATCGTTTAGATAAATTTAGTAATAATCATTAATTATAAGAGGAAAGGTCGATTTGTCCACACACAGCAGGCTGCGAATTATTTAATATAGCGTGATTCTGATGAGTTGGGGGCTGATTTGCGACCACAAGTAATTGATTGTATTTGCTAAGAGGGAAAAAATTATGAAAACGGAGAAATAATAAGTCAAAGGAAGGTCACGGGGAATAATAGGTTATAATAAATACTATTATGTTAAGCTCAATAATTATTTTCCTACTTCTTATTAAAGAGTTTTTTGATTAATTTGCTGTTGTAAGTAGTGAAGTGCAGCCAGATTTGACAAACTTCTATTCATGTCAGTCCCCTAACTTATCAAAATAGACTCGTCTGATAATGCACATTACTTTTTGAACAATTGCCAACTCGTCAGAGTTAGGCTAAACCGGAGATGATAAAAAAAATTTAACATCACAATGAATAGAAATGGATTGGGATCAACACAAAATGACATACAAGTGAATAACGTACAAAGATGTTTCACTGTACATTATGTTAACTGATAATTTTTTATTTTGATATTTGTAAATATTTGCATTTGATATCTCACCATTTGTAAGAATCCATATATTTGTAGTTCATAGTTATGTTTTCAATATTTTAAATTTTCATTTTCACACAGCATTAGCACAGTGCAAAAGCAAAAGCGTGTAGGACATGGGATAATAATTTGTCTTAGCGTGTTACAGTCATTTAATGTTTCATTTCGCTTCAGCTTCTGCCATTCTATTGTTTTTGTCTGAACATAGAACTGGCATAGATCCAAATGGCAAGATGTGCATTGCATTTTCAACTTTTTTATTGCAATATGCACTTTTTGAAGGGAAATTCTCTGCTCATATGATGAGAACTAAAGTGGTCAGACATCCCAGTTTAGCCAAAACAGGCGCCGAATTTCAGCTCCAGGTCTTGGATTGAAAAAAATGGCCTGAATCTGTCACGAATTTCATTTATTTCCCCTGAACTGAAAAAGTTTTCTGGATTTATCCGGAATTTCTATTTATTATCCTGGATAGAAAAGATGACCTGTATTTTTCCGAAATTTCAATTTAATTGTTCCTGATTGTTCCAGATTTGGAGTAAATAGTCCATATTAAAAAATACTTGTTAGATTTGAATTTTAAAAATAATTGTCAATTTAAATGATAAAAAACAGTTTATTTTAAATAACAGTCAAGTAAAGGGAAATTAAACTTCCTGAATTTTGCTGTTATATATATGTAAATCGAATTAATGAACCAAATTAACTTGATTTTTGAATCTTCGTCTCGCCTAGAAAAGTAGTCCCAGATGAAATAGTACCACTAATTTGAGCAAAATGTCTTAGGTTAATCCAATTTATTACTAAAAAGTAATTAGTTAAAAATAATAAAAAAAATTGGATTTAATTTTCAAATATTAAACTTGATGAATTTCTACTTGCAAATTTTCTTTTCAAGAATTAAGCTACCTTTGTATTAACTAGAATGGATGTGTGAACTTGAAAATAATAGTAAAAGTAGTAGCAAAATATTTTATACATATTTCTATAACTCTTAACGTTTTTATTATACGCTTTTATAAATAAAACCTATAAATACTACTCTTTTCATGTTAGTAAATATAGAAATTCCCAGAGCTTTTGAAACTTTGTAACCTTGTGTATTCTCTATAAAAATATAATATTTCGCTATTTTCAAAACTTAATTATCAATAAATTAAAAATTTTAATTAAATTTTCAGTACTGATAATGCCACCTGCTATTGATTTTGAGATAAAAATATTCTAGATTCCGTAATTTTTTATAATAATTATTGATTAATTAAACTTAAGAAGTTGAAAATAATTAAAATGAAAATAATTTCTTCCTTAAATTAAACCAATATAAGTATGTTAAAAAACTGTTTTTATTAAATTTATTCTTTTTTTAATTTTTTGCAACTAATTAATTATTTAAATTTCTCTTTTGCATTTTGTCCGAAACTGTTGACCCTTTCCAGTAACCAGTGCCCTGATTCTGAACTCGAAATAATTAGCATCTTCCAGATTTGAGTTCAGAAAAAAATGTCACTTTATGAGAATACGTATTTTCAGTGTAGTTGGTTCAAAGCTTTTTTCCTCTGAAACAAATTATTAATTATGATAACTAAAGCCAAAGAAACACTTTATGTTCTTTGTTTGCTTTGATTACATCTCTAGCAGAGATACAGATATAACTTGCGTATATTCAAGTATATTTTTATAAGGCTTGTTCCTGATAGTTGTCATGGAATTTTTTAAGAGTATGTACAGGAAACGGAAGAAATAATCAACATAAAAAATACTTTAGTACTTTGATGATAAAAAAAATACTTTAGTACACTGAGGAAGTGAACGAACTCGTCATGATCTAATTATTCGACGTTTTATTGATCTTTCTTTATGGATATGCAGCAAAGTCCGTATACAAGCAGTGTGAATAAAGTTTTCATCTTGCTGAATATATTACTGTGCTTCAAGAATATCAAATTCTCAGTTCATAATAAGTATTTTTGCAACTCACCAATTTAACAGTATACAACAAAATTTTAAGTAAAAACTCTGTAGCTTAATTTTTAAAATTTTTAACAATCTATTTACAATACGAGGCTTGTTTCTGATGGTTGTCAAGGAATTTTTTAAGAGTATGTGCAGGAAACGTATAAAACCATCAACGTAAGAAAAAAGAAAAGAAAAAAGCAGCAGCTTTAGTACTTTCCTGGCAAGAAGTGAACGAACTCGTCTTCATCGAATTATTTGACGTTTTATTGGTGTTTCTTTGTGGATGTACAACAAAGTAGGTCTAGACACAATGCGAATAAAGTTTTCATATTGCTGTACTTCAAGAATATCGAATGCGCAGACTGCAACGAGTATTTTTTACCACCCAACAACATAACAGTATATAACAAATTTCTTAGTTAATCTTTTGTAATTTAGTTTTTAAAATCTCTAACTATCCATTTACAATGCAGTTATAATACAATAAAATAATTTAAATTGCGAGAAAAAGATAAAATTATTGCGAAATTAAGTGGCCCAGTTAACACACTCTAGAGTAAGTAAATTCTTTGAGAAGAAGAACAGAAAAATCAAGATTTAATATACTTTCCGACATTCAAAATAAACAAATAAAATTTTCTAGGAAATTTATCTCTTAAAAAGCACAGAAAGCATTTGAAAATTTAAAACTGAATTTTAAATAATGTTTGAAGATTTTAAATCCTTGGAAGAAAATTTTTACTCGGTTTTCTTAATTCATGTAGAAACAGTACTTACCATATGAAAATGGAGTAATAGAAATCCAGTAATCAAGCAGTATTCAGATTTAAAAGCAAAATTCAGTAATGATATGAATTTTACAAATAATTTTCAATCAGGTTTGAAAACACTCAAGATTAGTATATGAAGTTATAGCCATGTGAGTAATTGTTTTAAATTATGAAAGGAAATAAATGTCCTAATAGATCTGTGATTACTAACGTTTTCATTCAGTTTTGGAACATCGATAAAGATATCCGCAGATGTAAGAAAAATGGTGCCGAAACAGATGCCAAATTTCAGAAGAAAACCATTTACTTTGCCTTTGCCTTTATTCTCTTTTATGCTGTTTTCTCGAAATAAACTTTGAAATTTTCTTAAAATAAATTTTTTGGTGTTTCACATAAACTTAATAAGTTCATGCTAGCCTTTGAGTTCAACAGCCTTTCTGAAGTTCTTAAAGATTCAGCTATCTATCATCCATGCTAAATAACTTTCCATTGATTCTGAGTTTATGCTATACAATAAAAAAGATTTTAGCCTTTACGTTTTATATATACATCCTCAAAATATTATATTTTTGTATAAAAATGAGGAACAGGTTGATCTGTACAGCATTTCATAAAAGACTGAAAAAGATCGAATTTATAAGTTGAAATTACAAAGCCGTAAAATTGTTATGGGTTTACTTGTACTCATGCTATGCACACGTTTTATTTTCAATCAGATAAAACCGTTTTACATTCTGAGAGAAATTAGAGAGCCGTTTTGCCTTCAGCCATTTATGTACATAAAATAAATTGGAAGAGATATCTATGGCTTTGAGACAGCGTTTCAAGCAAAATATTCATATTTATTTATTTTTTGTTTTATTTTATTTAACCTGCAGAAATATGTCTAGCCAATTTATGCAGTCTAAATCATACAAAAATTACCTTTTATTTTTAATTTACGCTTATCAGTCCTGTTTAAAGCAAGCACGCATTCTTGAATAGTTACCAAGTGGTGTAAAATATTTATAACCAGAGGAAATTTCCATAGATACGTGCAGTGCTTTGGAATGCTTTGGAATATTGCCCATAACAATTTCTTCATGCAAATAAAACAAAAAAAATGTCATATGCTTAGTTACCTACTGAAACAGTTTATATTGGATTCTAATAGCTCATAAATTACTTTGTGTGCTTTGGAATTTTCTCTTCTTGTATTCGATATATAAAAAATTCTGTTTGAAAAATCATAAATATAAGCCTTAAAGCTCGTTCAATCCTTTTTCTTCTCGCGAAACGAAGTAATAGTTTTGATATTTAACCGCGAACAAGGGGGAGGGGAGATCTTTGTTTCAGTTTTGGACTAAAAAACAGTTAAGGTAACATTTGTTTTAAAAAGCATCAGCCTACAATAGCAAGAATCTCAGTGGATCTCTATAATTTTAAACACAAATTATTCATTTTAGGTATCTATATATGTTAAGATAAATACAGCATTGAAAATTCATATCCATTATATAAAAGTATTTTCAATAAAAATAGTATTATATTGGAAATGTAACTTATAAACACAAACGCAGCCGGAAAATTTAAATCAGAAATATTTTATTTGTGTTAAAATTTCGATTCAGTTTTGAACTCATAAGCAAATCAGATAATAATCTGTTTTAAAAAAAGGATTTCCTACTATAGCGAAACCTGCAATAAATCTCAATAATAGAAAGGAAGATCATTCATTTAAAGAATCACTTCATTTTAGAATAAACAACTACACTGAAAATATTATTATTGCATTAAAGCATCTACACTAAAACACTTGTAATATTATATCTATAACACAAAGGCAATCAGGAAGTTTACATTAAAAACTTTTCGTAGACTAAATGCAATATTTTTATTCATCGTGAAGGACAAAACCACCTCAACATCTTTTTGCAAATTATTTAATTCAGTCTTTAAAACTCTACTAAGTAAAATTTGAGCTGGTGATGAATATTTTATTCCAATAACAACTGCTCTTGGAGCAATACTCAAATGATATCACCATTTTAATCGCAATGGATCGATTATTAATGAGACAAATTACAGAGAAGAACCTAATATTCAGCTGTCGTGTATGAAGGCAATCAAGAAACTTACAACAAAAAAAAAACCTTTTTTCTGTCTAAACATAATTTTTTTATTCATCATGAAAGATAAAACCCTATTAATATTTATTTGTATATTATTTAAGAAAGTCTTTAAGTAAAAATTTGAACAGAGGATGAATATTTTATTCCAATAACAACTGTTCTTGAAGCAAAACTCAAATGATATCACCGCATAAATTGCAATGGACCGATTATTAAGGAGACAAATCACAAAGAAAAAGAGACCAGAAATCTTCTGCCTTGTATAAAGGCAATCAAGAAATTTACATTATAAAACGTTTCGTAGTCTAAACGTAACTTTCTTATTCATCATGAAAATTAAAACCACCTCAATATCTCTTTGAAAATGATTTAATTCGGTATTTAAATCTCTGCTAATAAAATTTGAGCCGGTGATGAATATATTATTCCATTAAAATAGCTGTCCTTGAAGTATTACTCAAATATTATCACCACATAAATAACAATAGATTGATTATTAAAGAGACAAATTACAGAGAAGAGCCTAGTAACCAGTTGCCGTGTATGATAGCAATCAAGAAATTTACATCATAAAACGTTTCGTAATCTAAACATAATTTTTCATTCAACATGAAAATTGAAACCACCTCAATATCTCTTTGAATGATTTGATTCAGTCTTTAAAATTCTTTTAAGTAAAATTTGAGCGAGAGATGAATATTTTATTCAAATAAAACAGCTGTCCTTGAAGCAATACTCATATATTATCCCCACATAAATAATAATAGACATAATAATGAAACAAATTACAGAGAAAAAGAACCAAGAAGTCAGATACCGAATACGATAAAAATAGATGCGATTAACTGAATACTTTCTAGGAAATAGGCAGAAAGCTTGATATATTGAGCTTCCGGGCTTAACTAAATATATTTAGTCACTCAACTAAAGCCGAAAACTAAAGTGTCCAGCTAATGATCTTCACAGAATTAATACATCCATCAAAAGGTCAAAAGTACTTTGAAAATAACAGATACTACAATGAAGACGTCGCCAGGAAAAAGTTTTCCATTAGTTAATCAAAATCTACAGGGGATTTCGCAAAAAACTGTGTTGCTATTCATGCAAAAAGAAACTTCGATACATTACATGACTTTCATCGAAGTATTAAAAATTTTTGTCACACTATGGATGATTTTTATTTGAATCTGTCATTTTTTAGTAATTATTATTACACACTATATATGTTTCTGCTCATTACTTAGAGAAAAAGACATTTCTTGATCTCAAAATTTGAAATATAATGCTCTATTAAGGCATTTAATCCTCAATTTTGCATCAATCAACAAAATCAAAAATATAGAATAGATATTGAGAACGAGATATTTTGCTCATACCATTTGGCAGAAATAAGTATATGTTTTATCATGTAATTTATCCATATAATATGATAAATATAAAGCGATAAGAGCCTGTAATAATCATTCTGCAATTTGAATGAGCATTTGAAGCTTGTATATTTTCAACGATAAGAGCTGAAATGCAGAATTCAAACTGGAAGAGATAAAATTTATTTCCTTCCCTGTTTTAGAAGATTTGGAAATTTTAAATAAAAAAATAAGTGGAAAAATACATTTCGGAAAATCTCAGCATTCTGTGAAATATGAGATGTACAGGATATGCTCTATTAGTATTTATAATCGTCCACCGCCGTCTGTAACGCTGAAGAAGTTAAAGATATCCCTACCTTTCCGATATACCTCATTAACGAATGCGAAATCCCAGCTTCTGTTTGGTGTCTAGCAACAAAGGCAGTTTTTTTATGTTTAAATTGACTGATATATTAGGGGAAGAATAAACCTAAGTATGAATAAATAGCAAAAGTAATCGAGCTGAGGTCTGCGTTTTTATTATTTTATGCTGATGCCGATTCGTTATATTCTCCCTTCAGTGACCAAATTGAAGGTTGTTATTAATACTTTCTTTCAACTTTTTTTTTATTTTGCATTCGACTATATACTATTAGTTTCAGTATGATTTCGTGGTTAGTTTTGAATTTATTGTTCTTTAATATTATAGATATAAGAGATCTGATTGCAAGGAAATAAAGCTTTTAATGTCATATATATTTACTTCTAAAGTGTACAGCAAATAATAATGTTTTAAATTTCTTAGGCACTCTGCCAAAGTGCATGATACCTTCTACTATAACTATTGCTCGTGTGTGGTGACAACTACAACTGCGATAATAAGATGAGATATTATTAACAGGATAACAGCCCCTCTATATGGGGACATCTTCTAATCTAAAAGGATATATACAGGAAGTATGAAATATACAAATGTCCAAAAAAGGTCATATGCATACCTTAAAAACAGGCTAATTATATAGAAATAAGTCATTTTTATTATAGAACAATTATATAGGAATTGTAAATGTAACTTGTAGTTCTTTGCTAGTTATTTAACTAAAAGAAAATCATAGACCGATAAAATGTACAACACAGGTTTAAGGTGATAAAAATTTTAACAATGCAACACAGTTGCATGAATTACAACATGCGAAATGTTTATCGCTTCAGAAGCAAGTCCTTTGAACATATCTTTTAAGTACTGTAAAGGTTTGCTATTGATAGCGCATTTTACTTATTATTATCGCTTCGGTCATGCTGCATGTGTTTAAAAATGTTTTTATTTATGCTAATTGCATCAAACCTATGTCCTACACTTTATCTGCTTATCTTTTTTTTTTCTTAATTTGTTAAAACAGAAACTCGAAGTTAATGCCTTTACGTTTCCAAACCCATATTCTATGGTAACAGTAGTTTGTTTCAATATTCCAAAAACTATATTTAATTTTTTTAAATAATCTTTTGGAACATTCTGTATTTTTTTTATACAATGCAAAGGTACAATATGTTTCGCATTTAACATCATATATGTTTAAGACAATAAAACCTAAAACGATATTTATAGGGAATTATTAATCTTTCTATGTCTCATCGCATAAAAATGCGGATGATGCCTTTTATCTTTAAATTAAAATTTCCCATTTCTCTGCTTGATAAATTTTGCATCTTGATAAGAAGGTTATGCTGAAATCAGAAACAATAAACTGATATAATTAATTTGCATTTCAAACATAGTTTTTGTATTTAAAAAAAATTGCGCAAAATATAATGATTAACACAAAACTATCATTATTTTTTCAAATAATGAAAGTTTATTATAATATGTGAAAAGAGTTGGAAAAACGCGTTTTCTTTAGTTTCCGAAAATTAAATTAAAAAAGCAATTTTCCAAAGAGATTTTGCTTCAAATTTCAATGATCGTGAAGCATGAAATTTAATTTTATATTCTCATATGCTTATAAATGCTCCTAAAATAGAGTAAAATATTTCAGTTTTAGTATAATATAATATTATCCAAAGATATTAGAATAATAAAATATGGTTTATAATAACATTTTCTCTAATTTAATTATATACTTACTATTTAATTAAAAACATGTCGAACATAGAGATTTATGCTTATATTTTAAATGGTCTTAATGCTTTTACAATTACCATTATATTTTCAACCAATGGAAGCAAGGAATTTGAAAAAGAGAGTTATTAAATTTTTAGAAGTAGTAACCCTACAAACCTCACTCATCTCGTTAGAAGTAAAGCCTTTGTTGTGAAGAGTTAATTTCTTCATAGTGGCGGAAACTTATGAGTTTGGCCAGCTAACATTTTCCAGAGTTTGGCGAGTGAGGCGAGACACTAAGGTGCCATCCTAATGTCTCGCCTGACTCGACGTTTATATTTTCCCTGCGGCGTTATTATTGTTTTCTCCACACAGTTGGGTGTAGCATCACTCGATTTGGGGCGCAGAGGGAATTACAGATTAGAATAAAAAACAACTATGTGTAGAGAAAATAACTGTAACGACTCCTTAACGTATCTATGGAACGCATTTGTGGAAATTCTTATTCAGAAGCGAGACAGATTGATCAGAGATGTACTTATTTAAAGATTAAAAAATCTGAGCCAGATTTCTAATGTTCAAAAATTAAAAGAATATTTCCGTCGGATATCGCATAGGCAAAATAACTAAAGTGTACTTTAAGTTAAAGTACACTGTACTTTAGTTACTTAAAGTATCTTGATTTTATTCATTTTTGTAGTAACTCTTTAACATATATATATATATATGCGCATACGGAAATTCTTCTTTAGAAGCGACACAAATTGATCAGAGATGTATTTACTTAAAGATTAAAAATTCTTAGCGTTATTAAATATTTACATTCTTCCAGATTTTTAACGCTCAAAAATTAAAAGAGTATCTCCATCGGATATTGCAATAATATCCTATGGAAACACTGATTGAAATCGGATATTGTAATAAAAGAAATAACTGTAGAGGATCTTATCCATTTTTGATAAGCATATACTAATTCTTATTTATACACAAGGCAGCCATCGTCTACCTCTGTTGTACTTATTCAAATATTTAAGCGTTGTTAAAACATTTACATTCTTTCGCATAATTAAAGTTCTTACAATAATTAAAGGAGTTTTCTCTTTGATATTTCTCAAAACATCATGAAAAGTACATTTATAACATAAGAATGACAAAAACTTTTGGCTCTGATACAAGAGCAGTTGTTTACTTCCATTCAAGAATTGACTTACATTGCAACAAATCGGCTTCTATTGTGTATGAATAGCAGACAATGTGTAGATTTTTTACTATGACTAGAAAACTGGAATACAATATTAAGGAGCAAACGAGGTTAGAAACAAAATATATATGCATTGCTTCAATTTCTAAAACATTATCACTTATGAAAGGAAAGATATAAACAGTTTTTTTTTTATGTTTCTGTGTTAGAAAAGCATTTCAGAAAGTCAGTCAAGGTCAATTATTGTTTAAAAAGAAAGCTTATCCATATATTAATGTTTTACCCAGATTCATAAAGTATTGAATGGCACTCGATTTTTTTTTTTTTTTTTGTATAATGGATATTTTACATGCAAATATTTTTCAAAAATGCTTTAGATTTTGATTTTCTTTTAGTATTTTTTATTTTATTTTTAACTCAGATGTACCGAATAAGTCGAAATGTCTCCGATTTCCATTTTATTTTCATTATAACTTTTTGATTTTCCGTGTTTAATGAACCAAGTATAAATCGAATATAAAATATAACTGCAAATCATCAAAATATCTGAAATCGATATTTTGATATATTTTATTGCCGTACTTTCTAGAATATATAAGAGCCTTTTTTAACTCTGTCAGTCCACACGTGTGCACGATTATTCAAACCAAAACAAACGAAATGATGGGAATTCGATATTAAATCATTACATCAAAATAGTAGAACTGAATCCCATTTTTGAGGAAATTCATTTGTGGAAAGTTTGTGTCTGTCCGTCAGTTTACTTGTGAACAGAAAACTAAACAACACAAAGAGCTTTATGTACTTTTTTTGGAATGATTCGATTTGTCTGTCCCCAAAACTAATTTTGTATTACTGTCAATAATGATAAAACTTTTATAGTTTTAAATTTTCACTTCTATCTCCAAATATTTTTTTTAAATTCCATTTTGAAAAATATTTTTTTCTGTTCTTTTAACAAAAAGAGAATTTAAAAAAATTATCTCGAATATATGACTTATTTTTTTAAATCTTAAATGTGAGCCATCTCCTCAAAAAATTCATTTATATGAATAGCACTTTGTCAATGTCAATAATATTAAAACAGGTCTCACGTTTGTCATAATCTTTCCATGACATATAATACTTTCGTAAAAAGTGCTGAAATTTTGAAAAACTTTTCTCTGCAACAGAAATCTGAAACTTGTTTTAAGTGACATGTGTCATCTTCAAAAGTTTAGTGTTTTCCGCAAAGAGTTTGAATAGGAATCTCACTTTTTTTTTTTTTTTTTTGCAAGCACTTAGCATAAAATATGCTTATAAAATTCAATAATTTTTTTCATTATTTTTATAACTGTAGAATGATGACTTTTTTTATTTTAATTGTTTACTATTTTTAGCCTTGTATTTATATTTCATTCATATGTACACGGAATCTTGAAATAACATTTTCAAAATTTCACAACCAGGTGGCTCGAAGCCCACGGAATCAAAATTTAACTAAATAAAATTATTAAAAGAAAATTAAATTTTGAAAATATTAAAGTAGTGAATTTGTCCTCTAAAACACATAAGTGTACAAAGTTTCAAACATTTAGTACCTAAAGAGCTAAGTAAAAAAATATATTGAAAAATTACAACTTTATAAACATGCAACAAATTAAATAAAAGTGCTTAAAAAAAACAACAATTTTAGCTCATAGTTCAAAACACCTGCTTCATCATACACCTGCTTCATCATGCTTCAGCATAGATGCACTCTTTATAAATAGGAAATTCTAACTCTATTCATAAAACCTGCTGCGACAATAAAAAAATTTATAAAACTCAAATAAGGATAGAAATCAAGCAAAAAAATTGCATTTGGTTAGAAATAAACTCTACTTTTTCAAAACAGAGCATATATTGAATGTAAGTTATTATCACATCGGAATCACCCCTCCCTCACCCTTTCTAGACGTCGGAGATAAGCTGGTTGACCATTTTCAAGACGGAGACGAGAATTAAATTTCAGTCCTAATTACTATCACCAATTAAGATATAATCCCTCTAGTATTAGGTACGTCCTGTCAAGGAAGTGGAGGTAATTCGATCCCACATTCTAAATGTAGCCACTTTGAAAGCGAGAACCAATCACTACACAAGTAGATTTCCATTCCCCAAAGGGGATGAACTTCTATAAGCAAAGATTTATAAATGATATTAAATCAAAAAGTAAGAGTTTCCATGTGAAAATGAATCTGAAATATGTCAAACAAGCTAGTATATCTTACAGCATCGTAATTTTTTCAAATTTATTTTTTTAGAAATTTTATATACAGTAGAGGTCTATGAAAACGAAATACTTTAGATTGTGTCATTTTCCATACATTATTTTAATACAACCACTTAATGGATAACAGTTGCAAAAGCGATGATGCATTCATGGGTTATTGCTGCAAATTGATCAAAATTACATACTTTTCAGTAATATTATTTTCCCAATATATTATAAATTTAAAACTCCATATTCAAAAAAAATTTAGTGGTACTTTTTCATTGGTCACTACTACAGATTTTTGTCATTATGTGAAATAAATTTTGCTATGTATTTTATAAACAACCTGAAATTATTGGTAGTGAAGGAGAGTGAAAAATTAAAATTAGTAATGATATGAAAGGATAACGCTAAAAAATACGCCAGCTTCCTGATTAAGCTGAAAAAGGCAAGTTTTTATTCGACTTTTCAATTAATTTCATTTAGGAAATTGACGAACAGCTCTTATTTTGTACTTTACTTTCCATTTAAAACTGAAGTCGGATCCTATCTGAGACTCCTACGAGCTTCTACATCAGAGTCACTTATTGTATCAGAGAGAGGTGATCTAGCAAGTTTTGCCCCACCCTCCGAGAAAAATGAGCAAAATAAGAGATAAATATGTTTTTGCCTTTGAGTTTAGTAATTTTTCTTGGTTGATGACACCACAATATATCATATAAGTCTACCAACTCCACCCTCCAAAAATGCCCACAGACTATTACACCATACTACAGCCAAAACATTTTTGGGAAACATGAAACCAAGCTTAAAAGACTAATGTAGATTTCGATTAATGTTTTTATGCGATGCTTCTTATACGAAAATCCTTAAAAAGATATTTTAGAAGATTTGTCACCCAAAAATCTTTAAGAAATATTTAATCTCAATGTAAGACAGAATTATCGAATTTTGACCATCTACCAACTCCATCCTAAATAAGCAACTAATAACTTAAACTGATCACCTTTAAAATAAGCAACTTAAATTGCACTGATGCGTAGCACCATTTATGACATAATATTTCTGAAGAAGCGTGATGTGGTTAGACTGTTATAAAGTAATTAGCAAAATAGGATATATCCTCAGAAGTTCATTTACCTGGCTATAATTTATATAATATTTGGCTAAAATAGAGCAAAGATAAAGGTTAAGTGAATTTTTAATTTATCCAAGAATTGTTCAAATTGAACCACAAACATTTGCCAATATTACATTTTTTAAGAAAATGGAACAATCTTGAATTAAAGGAATGGACCAAAAATCATATATAATCACTAATAGTTTTCATGGACTGTGAATGGAAGAAGTGAAAGCAAAGAAAAAAATAGAACAATATAAAGACTCAGAAGTTGGTTCACAATTAATAAAAACTGAAGTTATGTGATTTTGTGTCGTTTATGAGAAAATAAAGGAAGATAAAGAAATGATGCGGCACGTAAAATATCATATTTGGTTTCATACAGTTTGTATTGATAAGAATTTGAGAATCAAAAATTACCTTTAGTTTAATAATCCTTAAAGAAATTGATGATTCATCAATCATCCATTTTGAGAAGTCAATTTTCTTTATAAAACAAACATAGTAATTTTGTGAGTTCTTTTTCCCCTCTATTTAATAAATATTTTAATGTCAATTATATTGATTTAAAAATAAATAAACTATAAAAAATCTACATTTTTTAATTAAAATTACAATAATTTTCTGTAACTTTACATTAAAAAGTATACAGGTGGTCCAAATTATTTAGACTTCCCCTATATGTTTATAATAGCTCCAATTTAATCTTATCTTTTAATTTTAAATGATTAAAAAGTTATTTATTTTAATTACTAAAAAGTTCGATATTTGCTCTTGAAAATGACATTCGAGTTGGTTCATCAATAATTTTTATTCTTTGAAATTTGGAAAACTTTTATTAAAATTCAAAGTTAGAATATAGCCAAGTAGCAAGATTAGAGCATGCTTGAAAAGCATACTTAAGAAAGCTTTCCTGAATGATAAGAGGAAATTTCATTTCTAACATCCGAAATAGAAATAACTCCTCATAAAAGTATCCGATGGATTTCAGAACCAGATTCATCACTTTTGACAAAAGTATTACCCGAAATGCTGCAAAAAATATTTTCCCCCATTCTTTACTAGCGAAGTATAAAGAATCTCCTACGAAAAATCCCTAACTTTACGAAGGATAAAATTTCCAAATAGCTTTAGCATAAAAAATAATGGTTCAGAAGCTCAATATGTTCTTATCCGAGATATTTCATTCTGTTCTTCTAAATCACTTGTGACAGATTTTTAAAGTCAATTTTCTATGAAGATATCACTGAGACAGAATTGCCTTAAGGAACAGAAAATGTCATGGATACTGATTCATGCTTATACTTCTGAATGGGTGCTTCTAAAGATAATGGATGTTTTTCTCCACTTTATGATATACAAAATATACTGATAGACGGTAATGTAATCTGCAAACTATTACATCCGGATATTTTGATGAATCTCCACGTTGTATACCTCACTAAAACCGAAAACCCTATTTTTGAAACTATTGTTTGTTTATGAATACATTACACCTTGTTTTTACACACATTGTTTGTTTATGAAAGCACTAATTCAAACAGTTGGAGTCCCCCCCATTTGAATTTCACATATATTTGTACTACACAAAGGATTCGATGTTTAGCTCGTAGTATAGTGCCAAAATTGAAAACCAATTTCTAATTTAAATATGAATTTTCGAATCAAATCTGAAACAAAGGGTCCAAAATTAGATACCAGCATACAAATTCGGTTCAATGGTCTTCTATATAGCTTGTAGCGTCTTTGATTTATCCCGTTATCTTTGATTTATCCCGGCAGACAACCATTTAACGGATTCTATCCCGAATATTATCGTTCCGAAAAAAAATCAAATGATAAATGTTATTTTTTATTTTAAGGAAAACCGACGTATTAATGCTTAGGAAAGGCTGAAACATACAATTATAAGTATTCTTATTAAGGTATAATTTGCTATCCCTGTGAACACTGCTGTCTTCTGTCTATTTTGCTAGCAAATAAAATATTTGGATGTTTTGCTCTATTGCTTCCTCTTACGCAAAAACCGAAATGATTGTCCTTAATCTAATAAAAAAATAACTAGAGAGTCGGCCATCCTTCCTCCAGGAATATATTGGGAAAAAAATATATTCTCGAAAAACTTTTTTCCGGTGAAAATTATCTCTACGTTGTCAGAGAAATTTCTTGAATGCACGCATGCAAATAAATAGATAAAGATAAATGTTAAAACGGTAACTAACTTCTTCTAGCTATAAAAAAGTTATTTATTGATAAGAATTAATCTAATTAAATCCCTCAATACGATATATCTGTTAAATCCCTCAATGTGATGTATCTTATAAATTATCTTATATTTACCCTACATATATCTAGAAAAGAACTATTAATTCACTTAATTCAATCAATCTATTATGGTCAAAGCCTAATCTAATGAAAGAAAAAATATCTGCAGTTGTAAACTTTCCAGAAATTTGTTCCAAATTTAAAAGGAGCTTAGAATTTGGAATGATATCTTTCTTGCCTTTCTTTACTTTAAAAAGAAATATTATTTTATTCTTTTCTGCAACAAATAAGACTGTAATTTGAAAAAAAAATTTAAGCAGGAATCAAACTTTCGTTGATATAATTTTTTAGTTAATAGGTCTACATGCATTTAGCATCCATTCCAGTACGTACACAGCTCCATATACAAATCATTTATAACATGGTAATTTTAAAATTATAATATTAAATTTGAATTCATTGGTCTTTGGCGATTCGAAAAAAAATATTATTAACCCTTAAATACATGAAATTTTATTTTTATTAAATAAAATTTGAAATCAACAGTTAAATAGGTGCAGTTACTGGGGAAAATACAAAAAGAAACCACATAAGATTTTTTTAGCTTTCAAAAAACATATTGATGTATTCCTATATCATCATGAACAATCATTCCTTGAGTTCTACAAATCTACTGTGTACAATAATATAATATTTCGAACATAAATAATACCTCTCATTACATTACAAATCATAAAAATTCATGAAACAATTATTTCTAGTATTTAAACATAAAGGAAAATTGTATTTGCTACATAACCACTGTGTGGTATAACTACATAACCAGCACCTACAAAGTGAAATTTTACTCTTCAATCTGTTTGAAAATATAGTCCAGTGACCAATGCCTTCTTTACGTACATGCATAAATGGCAAAGGATAAATTGACTTTCTAGGTTTAATGAACTTACGTAGAATCGATTTTACATATTGATGTATTTTTACATCACAAAAAAGAGACACTTTTCTTGCATAAATTTAGCAGTATATGCAAAAATATAAATATTATCAGTTACTTTTACTTTGTTTCTATCCGAAAACAGTTTTTTCTGTATGTTTTTTATTACTTTTTTTATAAATAATCATAATTCGTAACACCAACCGAAATGAAACTGTGCGCAGATAGTGTGCCAATAAGGAAAATTGTCCCAGATAAAGAACTAAATTGTCAAAGATTCTAGTTGTGTTCGGAAGCGATAAAATAGTGTTGGTTAAAATTAAAAAAAAAACACTATGCAAACGTTGCTACATAAAGAGATATGAGGTTTTAAACATACGATGCAGATCTACATCGTTATACCTTTAAGAGTTAAATCTGTAATACATGGATAATTTTTTTTATGTTTCGGTTGCTTTGATGCGTTTAAATGTGTAATTAATAACCAAAAACCATTTTCATGGATGTGGGCAACATAACTCTCCCGAGATGGATTGTGTTTTTACTTCGATATATATTAAAATCGGCAAACAGATTACATACAAATAATACAGACCTCAAGCAAAATATTTTATTTGAGTGTAATAAAATTGCTCAAAAATAATATTAATACATTCAGATTCAATAAATATCTATATAAATATTTTCAGAAAGCAATAAATAATATAGAAATTTGGGGGAGGGTGTATCGGTTTCTTTTATGCAAATTATGTGAATACATCTAATATTTTTCATTCCATATTTAAATCGCTTATTTTAACTTTCGTATTGATTTCGAAAGGAATACATGTCTTCTGACTATACTCTAGAAATTATTCCTATATTTTTGAAGCTATATAATGACACCCTTAAAATTACGAGATATATTTCTATAGAAAATTTAATGTCTTTTACTTCTTCATTCACAAAAATGGGATTTACTTTATTCCATACAAGTTGTAAATCACGTTTAAACTAATATTTTTACTATATGCTTTTTCTGTACGTTTATGATTTTTTATTTTAGCATCTTCTTAGCACACCATAGTCAAAAAATGTTCAAGAGCCATAAGACCACAAAACACTAAAACATTCTATGTTTTTCTCATAAATTTTCGATTATTATAGCTCTGTTCATTTTTATGGCTCTGTTGTCGATTTTTATGATTTATATGTAAAAAATCCTGATAAAATCTTATTTCTGGAAATAAATGGTATTATCCATAACTGACCAAAAAGATATATTGGTGCTAGTATAGGAATATATAAATTTATATTAGAGGAGTTATTTTAGGTTTGATTTTTAAAAGTATTCCTTTTTACGACACATGCAAAAACACCAGAAGAGTGAACTATAAACATATATATTAAATACTTGCAGGAAGATCATAAAAAAGTGTTGTTATGTGAATCTCTAGCCTATAAATAAAATATTAAGTACAATTTTTTGAAGGTATGTGCTCGAAACTGTAATGAATAATTATGGCTACGGTTATAATGAAAAAAATTTCACCATTTTCTATTGGTAGCACCTAGTTTTTCAAATCGTAAAATAACCATTCTTTAAAATACCGTTAATCGCGTTGGAATTGTACACATTGCATGAAAAATGTAGATGTATGACACGTACAAAAAACGTCATTGTAAACAACCCATAACAAAAAAGGTGAGAGAAAAAGAAAATATTTTTACAGAGATAACAGTTTTTCGATAAGCAGTCTTCAAATTGCGTGCGTGAGTTTGTTAACAACACTGACGAACATAGTATGCCTTGTGGAATCAACCATCTGGAATTCCCAGGGAGCATAAAAGACCACATTGCCCAAGAAAATTTCAAAGCAATTCGTTGTCCATTCTCTTTTAAAAACTTTCGGAAAATTTTGAGAAATCTATTCCGGAAAGTTCCAATAACATTCATCACTTATCAATCAAGAATGCCAATCGTGCAGATTGACAGAAAGGACATGGATTAATTTGGGTTAAAAAAGAGCTTTTAACACAAAAAAAGGAAAGGCTCGATTGCTCTGATGTATCGTTATGCGAACGAAGATTGGTGAAGAATTAACCCCCGGAATAGATGGACATTGATCTATTATGTGAATGAGTTTTATGGTTCGCTGACTGATTAGATTGCTTTCCGTGAATCAGACGAAGTCATTTGATTTGGAGAAGAAGCAACTGTTGCCAAGTCTTAATATTCGACCGAAAAGCATTTATGTGCATATCGACCATAAGCAGGCATAAAATTTGAAGAGGACAGATTGGTTTGGGAATGATTATTTTTTATTGCTGTATGCAAAATCCAGGGAAAATTTAACTTTGTACCCCCTTGCAACTTTACAAAATAATTTAACATTGTTTCCTACTTACATCTTTCTTATAAACAAAATTGTTTGTATATATTTTCATTGTAGTCGTCCAAGTTTTTTAGTCATTTGATTAAAATACAACAATGTTGCTATTTTATGAATAAAATACTATACAAAACTGAAATTTAGAATTTTTATAAATATATTTGTATTATTTATTCATAAATCACAAAGCAAAACATTTGTTGTAAGCTGTCTTCACATAAATCAACCTCAAAAATATTTAGTTATATTTGTAACGAAATGAAAAATTCCGCTCCACAATTTGTAAAGAGAGGCGAATGCTGTCAGGAAAAATAATATATTTTACCGTTCCAGAGACGGTTGAAGCAGGATTTGAAACGTATTTCTTCTGGAGATTACTTTTCCGAGAATCAAAAAATTGTTAAAAATAAAACATGGCGGTAAAGTAGTGATAAATAAAAATTATTGATACACAGTGTGGTATTAAAATTTTTTTAAGTAAATACTTAAGTAACATTCTTATATGTTTGTTTATTATAACCTTTCAGTTTTAAGATTCGTTTACCGTTCAAAAATGATAAGTGAATCTTTAAAAGCAAATGCAAGAAAAATTTGATGAAAATTGGTATTTTCTTTGCTTAAACACATTCATCGACTAAAATATTCCTACTACTCTTTTTACTGAAGAATAGTAAAATGTTTGCAAACTAATTAGAAAATGTGAAAAGGCATGATTAAGCAACATAGGGTATGTTACAGCACACACACGCGTGCATGACTTCAATACACTAGCCGCATTGATACAGCAGCTAACATTTTATATCATTTTTCCTTTTCGTATATTATCACACTTATAAATGGGATAAGGCAAACATAAAGCCATCGATTGATGCAGAATTACAGTTGACCAATCAATCAAATAACCCTCGGGTTCTCAATCTATGAAGGAGATACATACTATGCTATCTTATATTTCAGTCACTGATTAAGATTGTACTTCTCTCTTCTCGAGTTAAATAAATCTAGAACCCAAGAGATTAGGAGACTAGATGATTCCTGATAATCCATTAAACTTAATACTTTCAATCTTTCAAGAAGCAGGCTTCATCTCCGCATTATCTGCTAATTTAATAACCGATCAAAATTTATTAAAGTATTTCACATTTCTGAACCCTATTTCTAAAGTTAGGTTCTCCTGTTGGATTTGAATTACATAAGACACAAACTGATGTGCGTGACAAATAAAATGATGTGACACGATTGTCCAAGAATATTGGAAAACAATTTCGTATGGCAGAAGATAGATAAACAGATTTGCGGAACAAATTAATAATTTAAGTTGTAGGTCTGATTCGGATGCTGAGTTGCAAATATTATTATTAGTCTACCATAAATCATGGTGCATAAAACTATGGAAAAGTGAGTAAATGAAGCAATAAGGAAAAATTCCGATTTATCAAAAAATACGAATTAAGAAAAATTGGATTTAAAAATAAGCATAAGAAGAAAAAATACAAAACGACAATTTCTAAACTAAACAGACAGTAAAGATTTATTTTTAATGTTTAACAATTTTAGTAAATAATACATAAATAAAGAACAAAACATATTTTTAAAAATTAAATAATAATTATAATAAAAAATTAATTTTAATAAATAAGTAATTAATATTCATAATTAAGCAGTATATAGCGCTTTGAATAAATTGTGAAACCACCTTCAAAATAAAGAGTGCATGTAAAGTGCACAAGGATTTTTATAAGATGAGAAATTTTGTATTGTCTTTTGATTTAATTCATTGTACAGTATTTTGGAATGAATTAAGGGTCTTAGAATGGAGGTCTTCACTTCATATAAAATCACTGAGGTTTGAGGGCACAAAATGACAAATTATAAACTATTTCTAAATGTTTTTTTTTCTTTCAATTTAACCGAAATAAATTCGAATTATAAAGGGTATTTATAATTGCTGATAGAAAAATTTGAACTTAGAATACTACATTCGACCAAGTTTCATTTTATTTTTAAAAGATTTGCACAAAAATCAGATGAATATTGGAAATTTAAACATCATGCTTAGAAAAATCATTTTCATTATTTTTACTCATTTGAAAGGTTCTTTCTTTCTGTTGCGAAAAGGCAGCTAAAATTGTGCAATGGTGTTTTAAAAAGAAGATATTTAAAAAGAAAAAAATTTCTTGAAAATACTTGTCTTACCTTCAATACCTTAAAAACAGGAACTATAAAAAGGATTTTAAAAAGTATCATTGCTTTCTAAATAATATTTAATATTGTTACAGACCTGCAGTTCGGCTTCCCAGCATAGTTTGTTCCATCATCGGAAAGAAAGTTTTACAGTCTTCTGAAGGGGACGGAGTCCGTGTGTCACGTTGAAGGTCCCAGAACTTGGCGCCAAACTTGGTGACCATTTGGCGACGAATTTGGCGACTTTTGCGCCAAAATAGATAATACCCGAAACTTCGAGAATATTCCCGATCCGTCCAGTAGGAACCGAGATACGCCTCGAACGTTCCTGATTGGTTGAGAGGCTTCTAGCCCCGCCTCCCGAGACCTATAAAAGGAAGCAGCCGCAGCTGCCAGAAAAAGGTAGACGACAGGGGAGTTCGAGAGCAGCGAAGTAGTCCGAGTTCGAGAGCAGAGGAGTCGAAGTCGACGAAGTCAGTCAGAGTGG
This sequence comes from Argiope aurantia, assembly GCA_026543865.1. Lineage (NCBI taxonomy): Eukaryota > Metazoa > Arthropoda > Arachnida > Araneae > Araneidae > Argiope > Argiope aurantia. The sequence goes on along the minus strand of JAPMOR010085606.1, from coordinate 2,459,982 downwards.
ACAGAGCGGAGTAGTCGGAAGCGACGGAGTCAAGCTAGTGCTGAACTGAGCTGTGCGCTACTGTCTGCAGTAGATTCTGGTTGTATGCTGCTGTGTGTGCTGTTGTATGCTACACGTCTCGGGTGAAGATAATCGTCTTCTGTGCTGTATATAGTTGTCGCTTTTGTGCTGTCCTGTGTGTCTTCGTGTAAATAAACGTTGTTGTTTTATTTTCTACTGCCGTCTGCTGATTGAGCGTTCTACACGCCATATCACTTCCACTATCCAAACGAACCCCGGTAGAAAATTCGTAACAATATGTATGTAGTTACTAAAGGTTATTTTTCGCAATTTATGACAAAATATTTTTTACCTATACCGTTGTTGTATTAGTTTTAAAATATTATGCAAATTTAGTGAATAATATTTTTTAATCTATTTGAGAAAAATTTAATTATAAAAAAATATTGATAAAAAATGGAAGACAGAAATTTTTTTTTAGAGAATGGGAAATCTCAGACAATAGAAAAGACTTTAAAGCAATCAAACGAAAGGAAATCGAATAAAAATCAGGGAAACAGCTTTAAAGGGAAATCTATTAAAAAACCCAGATAGAACTTCTGTTCACGGCAAAAAAATCGATTTCAGTTACGACAGCAAGAAAACTGGTATATTATTGGAAGAGTAATTTTAATCTTGGTGAATTGAATGAAATGAATATTACATTAACTATTGAAAGTAAAAAGCCGTGCCTGTTGAGGATATAATAGCAAAGTATAAGAGGAACTAAAGTATTAATTTTATTTCCGGAAAATCGAATCTTCTTTTTACGAATAACAATGAAAGAACCTCTTTTCGAGCTTAGTCGATAATCTGAAGAAACTAATTTCTGTATAATGAAAAACTTTGATAGATTAAGTAGGTAAGCGTTATATACTGTCGTGGAAATGCAACAATTAGCGAGAACCGGGGGTATTTATTTTATTTCACCATTTCGCCGTATTTTTCAGTTGCATAGTTTTTCTATTATGCTAGCAACGTGGATTTTCATATGCATTACTACAATTTTGATATGCAACTATGATAATAAGTGAAATTGGTAATTTATATATACAGTAGACTCCCGAGTTCACGATTATCCGGCTTGGTTTTCTTTAATCGTAATTAAATGAGGGAAGCGAGGTTTTGCATTGCAAGCGTCTGCTACGAGCTAAAATACAGAAAGTTCAAATGTACAGAGCTAAAATGAAGAAGCCATCATTTATTAAGGACTTTTTCAAAAATTAAAAGCTGTAAATTTTGACTTTTATCTTAGGGCTACCTTTTCATATCTGTGCAATCATTTATCAGTAAAAAACAAAATCAGTTTGGGTTAGTTTTCTAAAGAATAGGTCAAAGATTTACGTTAATGTTTTTTTGTTTATGTTGCCTGCATTACAGAATTTATGTTAAAATGTGAACTGTTTTTATCCTTTAACATACTTTTTCTCTAATAAATTCTTGAAACGTGTAGTGAAGTATATAAACATGTATAAACTACCAATATAGTGCCTTTTATTTTAATTCGACACGTTCCGGCAACTGCTTCTCTGATTTACCGTACCGGGCCATGACCGCATTCACATTCTGTGAGGCTTGATATAAGGCTTAGCTTAGTACCCAGTAAGAAGTGAGAAAATGCGTATTATAACCATGAGTATTGTTATAAAAATTTTGTCTTCTGATATTCGTGTGCGAAAAAATGACTTCATAGAACTCCGGCCTATGCGGCTATGCGGCTTATCCGACCTGCCCTCCTCCACATTAAGTCGGATACTCTACAGTGTACTTACTATATATGCACTTTTTATATACTGATTTCATGATAAATTTAAAATAACGTTTTTCTATCTAATTATTTTAAGATTTACAATTTAAATCTATGAAATTGTGAAACAAAAAATTTTATTTTTATATAAATCGAAAAATTCTTCTACGTTTCCAGGATACTACAAGTACTTGAATTGACTGCAAATTAAGGCTTCTGTTCTATCATAAAAGGAAATAATAACGTGCAGTACTACCAGAACACTACAAACGGATTTGCAACTAGTTAATACCGATTACTTATTCAAATTTCTATACTATCTAAAAGGAATACTGTGTATTCCCAGAACACTATTATTACACCTGTAACTAGTCAATTCCAACTATGATTCCTAACTATGAAATTGAAAAACAAAAAATATTTAATTTTATATTAATCGAAAAATTCTACTAAGCTTCCAGCATACTACAAGTATTTCAGTTGATTGGAAAAAAAAAGCTTCTATTCTATTATAAAGGAAAATAGTTACCTGCTGTACTACCAAAACACTACAAACGTACTTGAAACTAGTTAATACCTACTACTTATTAAAATTTCTATATTATATTAAAAGTGTATTATGCCCTGTTTTATTCTTAGGACATAATTTTTCCACCTGAAACTAGTCAATTCCAGTTGCTTATTTAGGTTTTTATTGCAGCTTAAAGGGATATTGTACCCTGCCATATTCCTACGACATTATGAGTGTACCTGAAACAAGTAGTACCAGATATAAATTAAAATTTCTTTGCACGGTTTCAACTTTAAGAGAGGTAATTCATTGCTAGATTTACAGGAAATAGAGAGTCATCTTAAACTAGTAGTTAAAGCTTGTTGCTAGTTAAAATTTCTATGCTATCATAAAGATTATGTCTGCTAGACTCCCAGAATTTCAAAAGAATGTCCGTAACTAGCTAACACAGGTAGATAGTTAAAGTTATGTTGCACCAGATTTTAAATTATCATATAAAAGACAGAGTTTAGCCAGACATTAACATAAACCTACTGTCCTATTTCTTTAGAGAATGCCTAAAGAGGTTTGTTAGACAACTGGAAAATACTTAAACAAAATCACAAAAACCCTAAAAGACTTCAAGTTAATGATAGAATTATGTTAAAAGTGATCTAAATGAGGGAGGAACGTGAGTTGTAGAAAAATATTTGCAGTATAAAAATAACAGAAAAAGAGTTTCTGAAATCGAGAGAAGGGTGAAGAAAAGGTCAGATAAGCAAATATTATTGGAAAAATTTACTGATCAATAAAAATTTTGGATGAATGATAATATTCATGAAAACGAACGACAATCGGGGTTAATATCGACAATCCTTATTAAGTTTCGTTATTAATACAATAGTTTAATCGTTAGTTTCGTTATTAATACAATAAAAATGAAACAAATAACAACGACCAAAAGATCATGCAAAACATATTGCAGTTTTTTAAGATTAATATAATTTTTTAATGTAAATATAATTAATAATTATAGAATTTCTGAAAACAAATCTTATACTTTTACATTTTGTCGCTTAAAAACTAAACATTGAGTATTTTATCTTAATTTTTTTTACAGCAGTGTTAAATTCAATTAATTATACCTGGTTCATAAATTATTAATGCGATTTTTAAATTTTTTGTTTTATTCAAAAGATTTTTAATAATATTAAATATTTCTAGATAGCAAATTTACGTTAGATTCTCTAAAATATTAATTTCTTATAAATCACGGAAAAAAGAAAAGGGTGAAATAACTCTAATATAAAGAGGTTTTGTAGGACTTTTTAATAAGCGATGTCTCATGAAATAGTCTTGACATCGGAGGTGAAATATTGATAGTTTTATAATTGATTCTTAACTTGAAACCGAATATAATTTCAATTATTCAAAACTCATCCAGAATAATCTGCTCATTATTGATTAACTGTGGAATGTGATTTTTATGTTGGATCCTCGAAGACATCGATTGATTATAAAACACATGAGAGAAGATATGTCTCGAATGAGGAAACTTAGTGCATTAAAATGATAAAACCAAAAGGTACGGATGAAATTCTCTGGATGGAAAAACCGCTAGTTTGATAGCAATTCTTTTCGTAGTTTGACACGAAATCTAATTTAACAAATTCAAAATTAATCCAAAACATTATGCATACTGTTAATCATCTAAGAAATATCATTTCTACATTACATTCTCAAAAATATCGCTTGATCATAAAATAGGAAGAAGAAAAAAGGATGAAATTATCCTTATGAGAAAATTTGGTCTGATGAAAGATATTTGATTTAGTACTTGAAGGATAAATGCTTTCATACCAAATTCAGATGATATGAAACTTTCCCCTGTTAAATCGCGCAAAGTCTCATATTGATGTAGTCTCAGTGGGCGTTTACAGATTTGATTCATGTTAAACGGATATTTCAAAACAGCCCAAGTTTAAGTTCAAAAACTCTAACCAAATCTACATCTACATTTAATCTGATATAGTTTTAGACTTGTTTTAAGTAAGTACACACTTGAAGAAAATCGCGTCTCCATTTAAGAATTTTATGCATAATCATTTCTTAAAAAGTATTGTTTCCTTCTAAATTACATCATTGACTAAATTGTTAAAAATGGTATCACTGACTTAATTTAGAATGATTGATTTTTGAATAATAACAAATAGCTAGAATTTTATTTCTTTAGCTATAAATATGTCACATCAAAAAAGACATTTAAATTCAACCCTTTCTGACCGTCACATACATGAAATGTAGAAAAAATTTGATCAAAAAGTCGAAAAATTTTATTTTAGCGAAACTCCATTTTTCAGATATCCCTGAATGTGAAAAGCGCGTTTTTGGAATTACATCTGTCTGAGAATATAATAACTCGAAAACACTTTGATCTAGATGGATGAAAAGTTGTATTTATATCAAATTTGTACATTGCTCTCATATTTTGAATAATATCTATTCAAGGGAAGTAGTATACCTGCCTACATGAGAACAAATGAAGGCAATAACTATGAAAAGCAAAGAGCTAGATAAATAGAATTTGGTACACAGCTGATCTTTATAAGTGGCCTTCTTTTCTCTACTACATAGTTAGATTATTCCTTCTCTTTCGGGTCTTACTGATGCAGCTAAAGTCGGAACTACACGACACATCTCTATCTTTATTCAAACGTTAGAATCAAGGTTTGCTAAAATGAGAACAAATGATTCACTACTTGCTGAAACAGTATTTCTGCGTGATGAATGTTTAATTCAATTATACTTGAACCAACCTTTGACTATTTGAGCATGTAGCATAATCTCATAGAAATTAATCGTTTGCTACGAATGTTCCTTTGACTCCGAAGTAAAGGACCTACTATCGTCACACCATCTTCCAATGCGAGTATTCGATGCTTAACATCGGAAGCTATTAGATCGAAGTTCTGCCACAAAGTGCTATAAACTATATAGCGTTTAGTGTCGGAAGATGCTTATAGCCTCCTATAGCAGCAGCTTAATAATTCATAGAATATCAGAGATTTTGCGGTTTGTGTTTTATTTTTGCATCGATTTATAGCGTCTTTGAATGATTTGATCTTAAAATATAAATTTTAAAAATGATATTTCGATTTACTTATGATGCATGGACACGTAACGGTTCGAGGTTGGGTTAAGGAGTTAATGGTTGAGCTTGACAATTTATGCCTTAATATCTAAACAAAACGAATTTCAGCATTTCTTGCTTTTGCTTATATTTTTTATAAAAAATACTTTTGCATTTTAAACTGCATTAAAGAATAAAGTATTCGGTGAGCGAGTTCTAAACTATAATTTACTCTTTTTTTTCCTGGACTATTCACCTGATGTGTGCCAAGGACATTTAAACACAACTCTTTTTTGACATTGCGAACTACATTTTATTTTTCATTTTTCAATGAAATTTACAAGTCAAAACCGACTTAATATTTTCACTTGACAATTTATACTTTAAAACCTAAACAAAACGAGCATAAACGTTTCTATGCAATAATGAGTTTTATTTCAAGAATAATCTCAAAGGTCTAAACTGTCTCACTCTGAAATAAAATATTTAGTAATTTTTTTTTTCGTTGTTGTTGAGATTTATGGCATTTAACTGGTTACTATAACAACGACAAGCGACAATATTTTAATGCGTTAATTTCACAATGCACTGATACGACGGAACTGTTTGGACAATAAAAAGAATGAAATACTGGCTTGCGATCTCTCTTGTTGGTACTTCGATCGAGCGATTCAGATTAAAAGCAGAGTCAACTTAAAGGGGCTGGGTCAATCACGCCTCAAACAATTTAAAATGTATCTTGTTACATTGCCAGCAGAAATGCAAAATTAGCAATTATGCCAAAAGCAAATTATTTTCTTTTATCTTGGGAATTGCTTTATGAAACTACAGAATATTTGATTGCATTCGGAATTTTATTTATATTTCAGTCGCAATTCCCATTAGAGCCTTTTCCAAATTGTATGTCATAAGTCTGCTATTATTTGCATTTGGTTTTTTCATAGCAATAAGAGACAATATTTTAATTCATTTGGCGAAACTTTTCCAGAATTTTCTAATATAACAAAACTTATTGCAGCTTAATTAATAAATTGAATTAAAATAATCGGCTCGTTTTGTTTCTCAAAGCGAAAGCAGTTTTCTGAATTTAGTATTTTAAAATATTTTGATTCAATGCTTCAATGAATAACATCTATAAAAAAAACCGAAGTTTATTTTTAATCGAAAAATATCTAAACAGGGCTGAAAAATGTTATATTTTCATTTGCTATAATGATTTTATTGTGCTTTTTTTCTTAATTTTATATAAAATTTTTCCTTGAATATTATTATCCAGTATTTATATAATATATTTCCTTGAATAATATTATAATACCTTATTTCCTCTATCTGGTGGTACTTTTAAAATACAGTTGAACCTATACCCATCAAAAACTTTTTTATAATTCGAACTTTTCTCAAGAACTTGCATTTTCATTATAAAAGTTTTCTGTGAATAAAAGAAATTTCAATACATTGAATAAACATTTTCCCATAAAACATTCTCTGTACCCATTATAATTAAAAGTCGCCTATGGATTTTGTTGAAAAGAAGGAATATAAATTAAAAAAGATAAATTATTTTATAGATTCTTACTACATTAGAAATTAACGAAATATCAGAAATAATTTACGAACAAAGAATTAAATGCCTGCCAGTGGGTTATATATCATATGTTATTCCTAGGTTCGGTTCTACGAACACTCTTCCTAACTTTACTTTCAAGTCAAATGAGTACATTTTACTTTCAAGTCAAATGAGTTCAAGATTTCTACTTGAGAATGTATCTCGAAATCGGAAACGTATCTCGAATTTCGGAAAAAGGAATTCACTTAATAACAGAATAAAAGCGTTATGGAAAATAAATAAATGCAAAAAGATATAAAATATAAAAGTATAAACAAGAACGCTATCGCAATTTTTTTAGAATCGTGGTATGATAATTAATATCTTTGAAAGAGAAGGGAATCAGAAACTGTTAAAATCCTTGAAATTTCATAAGATCCATAAAACAGTTTTGAAATTGCTAAAAATAATATTAGACCAAATAATGACTGTAACTCTTCTTCTCATTAATGATGTTGATGAGAAAAATATGTTGCAAGCTTTGAAATTTCAAATTTTCAAGCCAGTTCTGGATAGCTCGGTTAATTCTAAACGCCGCATGACTTTCAAGAAAAGATCGGGGGAAAATTGCTAACGTTTCTCAGCAGAGAAATCTCCATTTCCCCCCATTTTAAAAGATTATCATCCCGGAAATGTGACTCTTGGATATATCTAGATTTTTGTTTCCCATGTTTTTGCCCAACAAAACCTTTGCTTTCAAAGGCAAATTGCTAAAAATGATACGAAACCAGATCATGCTTGTGATTATTCTTCTCATTAATGATACTGATGAGAAAGATTGCAAGCTTTGAAATTTCAAAATTTCAATCCAGTTTTGGATGACTCGGTTAATTCTAAACTCCACATGAATTTCAAGAAAAGATTGGGGGGAAATCCCTATCCCCCACCCCCCTTTTAATAGATGATCATCCAAAAAATGTGATTCTTGGAGGAATCTAGATTTTTGTCTTCCAAGTGTTTGCCCAAGAAAAATCTTGCTTTCATACACTTTTGAAAAAAGATATAACAAGATAACAATCTAATCCCTGTTTCCTTTCGTGTAAAACTGATAGAATCATAGCGACTTGTGATAGCAAAAAGTAAACAGTCGAATTGTTTCGAGCGTAAAATTCCACAATTTTAGAGAAAAAAAATCTTCTGTGCTCAGAATTATTATCGATTAATGAGATTCTAACTTTAATTAACTGTTTATCAAGCAAAAAATTTTAAAAAAAGCGTCTTTTTATAGAAAACTCTCAGTCCCGTCCTAATTCAGCTGAATAAAAATTGATTAACGTTGTTTATATTTTTCCCACATAATACGATGCTAAATTACAATTCTTGGATTAAAGTGCGCTTAAAAATTTGGAAATTCACTACGAAAAACAAATTCTCAAACAAATGAACATGTTTTTGAAAACTGAGTATTCACAAAGAAAATTAATTGTAAGAGTTATTTATGTATAAGCAAATTAATCAAATTACCGAAGATTGATGGCTTACCACGCTGATAAAGGATTGTTAGGTAAAGTTTGTTTTGTAAAAGAAATCTCTGAAGAAAATAAAGAAAGAATAGAAAATGATGTGCAAAAAGATATGGAAAATGCAAAAAAAAAAAAAGTATGGAAACAACCTGTTTAATCAGGAAAATGGCAATATTGAATTCGAGCAATTTTTACTCATAGACGAGAACATAAATATAGATTATTACCCCCTACCCTCAGTCAAGACATATTTCAAGACGACTGCCTTGATTAAGATAAATCTAAAGATGATTATAAGCATTCAGAAAAGAAGAAATGAAAGCATTTGAAATAGTTGAGCATGACTTGCAATTTATTCCTAACTCTCTTGGGAAATTTTTTTACCATTCTGTTTAAAAATGAACCTTATTCTAAAACGGCCTCAGCAAAACATTATGTTCAAAGAAGACATAAAAGAATAGTTTATTTAAAAATATACATACTGTTTTTAAGGGGGTAAGAAAGCCCATTTTGTGTACGTTGTAAGCAAATATGCAAAATGTATATATATTTGTAATTTTATTAAATAAGTTTCTTTGATAGTTTATATTTTGAGTTTATTATTTATATTTCGATAGTCAAATTTTTTAAGTCTTTAACTTTCGAAAATTAGCTATAAGTAGTCGTTTTTAGTAAGAGAATGAAAAATCAGCTATTTCTACTTTATCGAAATTTCTATCCTTCGAATTTCTTTCAGGAGTCTTCAAATTCATTATATCGAAGTTCAACTCTAATTCATTTTAACTGAATTACTTTAAACTAATATTTTTGCCTTAAAATATACAAGAAACGATCCTAAATATATCAGAATTTATATCCCATGACTGAATTCTTTGTCATTTAGTAAGCAAATAAAGAATAAGCAAAATCTTCTTTAACTACCAAATTAATCAAATCTACTTTCATTTCATCTTTCTGTGTAAAAGTATTTTACTATAAGAAGACTGAAACTTAACTAATCATCTAAGTACTCTCATCACTTATTAGGATTATTATGTCAAAGAGGCTTTATTTATTCATAAATGAATCTATAGAGGGCTTCCCCTTAGAAAGTTTAATTACCTATATTGTTATTTGAATACAATTGTTTTTCTTCTTATTTAGTTGTAAACCAGTGTCGATATTTTCTTCCATTTTGAAGTATCACGTTTATTTTGAAATATGAGTGAAGGAAATTCGGGGTATTTGGATAACAGTTTAATGAAAAATTAATAAAATAAAAATATCGGGAAGACAAATTTCTACATTTAAAAAAACTAATTGGCCATAAAATGAATAACCTTATTAGAGAGAGTTACAGTAAAACACAGTATATCACATGCCTAATTTCTTGTTGTTGTTTTCCAAGATGAATTAAAAATTATCTATATGGTGACCCTTTATTAATAAAGAAAAAAAATTAACTCTCTGAAGTTGCTAATACATTTTTACAAATCTTAGAAGCTTCCTTTTGATGAAATTATGTTACGGGATAGAGAAAACAAAATTTAATGAGCTACAAAAAGAACGAACTTTCACCTTAATGCATTACGAGATAGTTAAAGTACTAAGAAATTTGATTATTTAAAAGTTTTAGATAAGTAGTGTACTTCCACGTAAAAGTAAACGATATTTTCAAATACACACGAAAAAAATTAATTTTCATAGTTTAAAGGTTCAGAAGTTTCATAATGTATCTTGAAAAATTATTTATGAATCAAGTTCATGAAACAGGAATTTCTTGTAACTTTAATTTCACCATCATTCCTTCTTATATATTTACAAAAGCTGACACAAAATTAAAATTCATTCACTTAATGTTCTAACGAAATTATTTCCTATGGATGTAACAAGAGATACTTTTCCTGAAAAATTGACAGCTCTAATAATTAAAACTATTCCAAAACCGAGCAAAATAAGTTTGTATGCAAATAAATTTTAGTCTTAATTATTATCGGCATTTTTAGCCAGAAAATGTCATCAAATTTTACAATACGATCGCCATATTAAATCTGTTATTTGATTTTTGAAACATTGATGCCAGATATGTGGCACTGATGTTATCCAAAACTAACGTACACTAAGTTTGGATTAGTTGGTTGGTTGATGTTTAGGTTTACTGGCGCCTGTTTCGCTGTACTCCACCAACAAGAAGTTTTCAAGATAAATTCGTTTAGTGAATTCTTATAGAGTGCAATACGAATTTGAATTCGTATAATAATGTTATTGGATCTATTTCAATATTTCCTTACGTTTATAAAACCAAACTTCAACTCTTGGTTTTGATAATGAATGACCAATATCAATTTTGAAATACCAATAATAATTATTTTTTATAACATAAATTTTGAAATTTAACAAACATTTAAGTATTATTGGCCCTGGGCTGCTTCATGATATATATTTTAATCATTTAATACTTGCCTTGCTTTAAAATAATTTTGAATGATTTAACTGATAAATAATAAGACAATTTACTTATTACATGCTTTATTTAAAATGCAACAGATTTCAGAATACAGAAATTTTAAGTAAACACCGAATTTTTAAAACCATTTGTCTATACTTCATACATCTTTTTATACAGATTTTCACAATTCCATTCGAAAAATAAAAAGTCATAGCGTGTAAGTTAAAAAAAAATATATTCTTTTATTTCTTCAATCCCATTTTTACTATCTTCCAAGAAAATTGCTTTCCGATATCACTTCCAATCACTTCTTATCAGTGATTTCAAATCATATCAAGAACAAGTTATTCTAAAAAAAAAGTTAAAACAACCTCAGTTTTATAGAAGAGTAAGATACAGTTTGACAAAACCATCTTGAATAAAAACCGAATATTTATCAGCATCCTTTGCAAGTAAAGGAGCGGTTTGACCTTAATATGCGACGGAAAATTTTGAAATCGGTACGAAAGGACCGACCATGCTTTATGAGAAAAAGCTAGTTGCATAAAAATAGCCGCAAATGAAGATCCATAAAGCAATTTCAAAATATAGACTATCGGTCTTGTCTTATAAGGGATTCGCTGAAAAAGGAAGTAGACTTGTGTAATGAGATGCTCAACAAATAACGGTAAACGCCATCGCCTGTTTCAAATTTCCGTTTTTCCGTTTTACTACAAGCATGGGACAAATAATCTTCAGGCGTTAGATTTATTATCTAGTAATGCATACAATAGGGGTACATCAACTCAAACGGCTTCAAAAAATTTTTAAAAAATGCCTTTTAACTTATATTAATCTATTTTTTTTAGTTTATTCTTTAACGGTATCTTTTTACGGTTATATATTTGCATCTTACATTTATTACAATCAAAATTATGTATCAAAATGTTACATTCATTACAATTACATTTACATTTTTAAATTTTAAAATGCGCATTTATTACGACTATGTTCGTATTTATTACAATCTCGTTTCTTGCAATTACATCTACATTTTTTTTAAATTTTACATTGCACATTTATTACATTTGCATTTATTATAATTACTTTTACATTTCCATTTAGTACATTTACATTTTAAAATTTGGCTTTAATATTTATAAACTTTCTACAATTTACGTTAAATGAATAGGTTTTAATACCTGTTTAATCAGCTCCCGTTTCCCAGAAGCACTTTAAAGCTAGATTTTAAAAAATCTGTATTCAAAAATCTATGCTTTTTCAACTAAAAATTAATTAGTATGATATAAAAAATATAAATAATACGTTGAAAGTAAGAAGTCATGTATAAATTTTATAAAAAAATGATTAAAAAAATTAAGCTGGAAAAAAAAAGAATTCGGAAGGCAGGAGAGAGCAGAAAATAAAAAGAAAAGTATTTCAAGAATAGCCAATTTCTGAATTTCCCTATGGTAATTAAGTTTTGAAGTTTTCGAATAAGCCTTTCTTTTACCCTAATGAGAAAGCATATCGACATCCACTTTAAAAACATTTCCAGCTATTCCTAACTACAGAGAGAAATACCTCAGTGCTTTCCTGACGTAATTTAAGATTTTGAAATAGATCGATATTTTGTCTAGCCATAATGTGGTTAAAAGATTAATTTAAAAATGACTTTTTCCTTTAAACTTATAAGATTGTGGAAAACTGACAAGGGTGATACGGATAAATGTTGCGAAACGGGAATAAATATTTTAATGTAATCAAAGGAGATGTTGAAACACAAACAGGAGATTTAATTATTTTTGTTAAAAAGAATTTTCATTGCTGTGCTTTCTTTAAATTCTAAAGATAGTGGTGAGTACTGAAGTAAGACGGAGCTCTTGAATAATAAATGCATTTTGTTTTCTCCACTGATGGGAATAAACGATCGTTCACGACCGATGCTAAGAACATTTATTTTTCCTTCTCCGCTCTAGGTGGAGGGAGGGAACATATGAGGTGACGCTGCTTATTTGAGTTTTTCGCGGAAACTTATGGAGTATTTTTTCTACATTTGGTCATTTGAGGGCATTACAATAAACAGTCGGAGTACATGATAATGCAATAAATGGTATAATGACATTAAAAAAACTATATTATTTATTGTTTAGCATAAGGAAATTTCATTTATAGATGCATAAATGAAAATTATACTAAGAGTTATTTGACTTTTTTCGGTTTTTCGCGCAAACCGATTTTTTTATTTTTCGACATTTGGCCATTTGAGGGCACTACAATAAACAGTCGGTGTACACGTTGATGCAAAGAATGATGTAATGGCATTAAAACACTGTATAATTTATTGCTTTGCATAAGGAAATTTCATTTATAGACACATAAATGAAAATTATGCTAAGAGTTATTTGACTTTTTTGGGTTTTTCGCGGAAACCGATAACGTTATTTTTCTACATTTGGCCATTTGAGAGCACTACAGTAAACAGTCGAAGTACAAGATAATGCAACAAATGGTATATGGACTTTAAAAAACTATATTATTTACTGTTTAGCATAAGGAAATTTCATTTCTAGATGCATAAATGAAAATTATTTCATTTTTCTTTTATCTGTGGAATTACATTTCAAGCAAAAAAGAAATCGTTAACGAATCAATAGACTATTTTTCATAGAAGTTTAGTTTCAATTTGTGTTTTAATTGTTCGTTGTAACAATTGCTGTTAAATTTAATTTTACAGCAGAATTATTTCCATTCAAAATTATTTCAACTGCATGATAAAATCAATAGTTTTTATGCATATGTATTATCAAATTTTTTATATAACAAAAAATAGCATCTATGTTTCATACATTTAATGCCTGTAATTTCCTTTCTAAAACCAAACAAGTTACATTTTTTCGAAAAAGTTTAATATCACTCATTGACTGGATAAGGCCTACTTGTTGATTGAAACAATTAATCTTCCGCGAGACTGCATGGATGACTGCCTGGGGTGTCATTAACCATCTTAGCTTTCAGTGATCCCTTGAATTCCGAGGAATTATTTTCCTTGGTCACGTAATCGACGGTATTATCGAGTGATAGTGCAGAAAAAATACAACGGTATTGTCTACAGTTAAATTACGCAAGCATGATCTGTCGAAAATGGTAAAGAATAGAAGTGGAAAAATTTTCATCAGCAAATATTTCAGATAAATAAAAACAAATAATGTTATTAAGGAAAAAGCATGACTGAAATAATCATTCTAAAAACTATTTTAAGTAACTAGTAAGTTTATATCATATTTATATATATTGAAAGCACGTTAAAGAAATGGGATGTATTATAAAGCAGAGATGAAGAGTTTTTTTATATGATCCTACTATATTACTGTTTATTTGAACATTATTCAATTTTAACACGTTTCCACGCCTGTGCTTCGAACAATCTAATTGCATGCCAACCCCCTTCTTTGCTATGTCTTAAGTTTAGAAGAGAAAGAGGTAGTCTAATTAGAAAGTAGAAGTTTAGAAGAGAAAGAGTTAATCTAATTAGAAAGTAGGTGTGAATCACAGCCGATTCACGAGGCAGCTAACGTGTTAAACATTAGTTATCTATACGAATCTAACGAAATTCTGCATTTAACACGAAAGTCTTTTCATTTTATGGAGCACCGTCAACCGTGCCGTCAAACTTTAGCCGCCAACAACTGCGGTGGTGGATTGTCTTCTAGGCAACTGCTTAGAGCCTGTTTGGCTGAAGCGGATTGCAAACTCTTCAGTCTAACGGCTAACCTAAACCTTCTATCTAGTTCTATAACCCCTTCTTTGCTATGCCTTACATTTATAAGTGAAAGAAATAATCTAATTAGAAAGTAGGTGTGAATCACAGGCTATTCATGAAGCAGCTAACGCATTAAACTCAGTAAGCTATATGAATCTAACGAAACTCTACATTCAAAAAGAAAGTCTTTTCATTTTATAGAACGCTGGCACCTTTAGCTGTCAATTACTAGGCAGCTGTCTATAACCATTACACTGAAGAGGATTGCAAACAGATCGATTGCAAATATGTCATTAGTTTAGCTAAAAAATAAATAAATTAGTAAAAAATAAAAATTACTTAGAATATAAAAAATATGATTATAATAGTGTTTTGTCATGTATATTGAAAGTCAAATTCTTATTTTTTTCATCACGTACGCTAAGAAATTATAGCATTCATAAACACCGAACATATACTTAAATTATATTTTGTACAAACGTGGAGACCCTGATGATATAACCTCTCTTAGCTTCTTATATACAATCAGATTGGGTTAAATATAAGCGTTTCAGAGGCACTAAATAGTACGAATAGGTTTCTCGATACACAACTGCTATCTTCTAAATGCACGAAATTTCAAAACGAATCAAACCATGCCAAGTATTTTTTTTTTCGATAATGTTTTTCGGCAATATTTTTTTTTCGGTAAGGTATAATAATTTGATAGCTTACCTTCGGGCCTAATTCTTTTATCATAACCGCTTTTAAGTAGCAATGTATCCAGGATTTCTTTGTCACTTTCATCGTTTATGAATCTGTGTGAAAAAAAAATTATATTGAAATAGCACCATAAAATAATAAAGAACGTTTTGTGCTTCTTAATATAAAGAAGAGAAACGAGTAAAGATTTTAGAAACTTTTTTCAGGCGATTGAAACCAAAATTTAGTGGCAAGATCACTAGCCGAATTTCATTCATCTGAATCATTGAGATTCACAGCGAACACGTTTACACGCATACAAACGCATACAAATGAACAAATCGACAGACAGTCAAATCTTTGATAGATTTGGTTCAAAGTTTGATGATTTACACTTTAAATGCTAAAATTGTGTACTAAATTTTATTTATCTCTTTCTTTATATTTTGTAACCATATTGTTCACTTGTTCTCAGACAAACAAACATTCAGTAAATGGATTTTATTCAAAATATGATAGAAATCTATTTATTTTGTGTAAAGAACACACATAAAATTTCATCCATCCAGCTCAAAACGTTTGTTTTTGTTTGTTTTGTTTGATTAAAACGTTTGCTGTTCACGAACAGACAGACAGACTTAATTCTAAAAACGTGACTTTCAGATTCAGAGATATCTTAAACATGAAAATACGTAAAAATCTCAATCAACAATTTTTTTCAATCAACAATTTTTTTGACGATTATAATATTTTCTCTTTCCTTGCTCCTTATAGGAAAAAGTAGGAATTAAAAATTACATGGAGATATTTTGCCTTTAAAATAAATGTTTGTTTTCATTAAATATTCTTAAATAGAGTATTAGAAGATACATATTGTATTACAACACTGCCTATATAGTTCTTGTTTTTAAGTAAACGTAGAAAAATACTTTTCTCTTCCGGTATTGGCCATCCATTAACTGCTTTGAAAACTGACATAAAAATGTGATCCAAATGGATTTAAAATTGATGGAGGTGTTTCCATTTTTTAATTTCTCTTTTTTGGCATATTCTGTCGCATGATTAATTAGCAACATCCTCATTTTACTTCTGAAAAGCAACATTTTTAAATTATTCCCAACTCTGATCAATGATTTTTTGGCACCAGTCCCACTTGGGTTTATTTCTCCAAGGTTTAGGACACCCGACTGTGACCAAAAAGCTGATTTCATTCTACTTTTGGCAAAAGAATCAACGTCTGAGACAGGAAAAAATGATTTTTTTTTGTTGTTAAATCACTGTTATGGAATTGAACAGAAAGATCTTTGAGGTTTCTTTAAAGCAATTCCAACTAAAATTTATCTTTCTGCCCCATTAAATTATTCTTTATGTTAAAATATCATCAGCGTTTGTGCAAACTTTGTAAACAACGTTACAACTTTTTGACCTACTAAAATTTCACAGTGCGTATTTCTGTGAAATAACATGAATATATTTTGATAATAGGAAATGTGCCAAAGGAATTGCCAATAATAGGAATAATAGGATAATAGGAATTGCCAAAGAGCGTCATTGATCAAAAAATTAATTTTCGGAGAAGCAAAAGAATAATATGAAATATAAACACGACATTAAATTCCGGAACTATTTTTCTCTCCTGTATATAATACTATTTTAGTTTTATTGCTAATGAATTCAGAAGATAAAAGTAAATAATTACTTCTGAATTGCCCATTAAAAAGAAAAAAAATTATATGTTTTATAAAAACTAAAAGAAACAGTCTAAAAATTAAGAGAGAAAAATAATAGCTAATCAGAATAAATTTGATTAAAATCTAATTTTTTTAATTTAATTAAACTTAAATTGAATTTCACCCTCATTAAATTACAATTTATGTGGAAAAAATCAGTCTTTTAAAAATTTTAAAAACAGCGTTACATCCTTTTTTCCTACTAAAATTTCAAAATACGTATTTCTGTAAGAAACCATGAATATATTTCATTAAAAGGGAATGTATCATTTGCTTAAGGACATCATTAGTCAAAGAATTAGTTTCTGGAGAAATAAAAGAATAATATGAAATATAAACGCGACATTAAAACTAGAATTATGTTTTTCCTCTTGTATTTAATATTATTTTAGTTTTATTGCTAATGAGTTCGAAAGAGAAAAGATTTAATAACTCCTTAATTACTCGTTAAACTGAAATATTTTTAAATATATTTTGTAAAAACAAAAAGAAACAATTTAAAAACTAATCATAAAAAATTTGATTAAAATCCAATTTTTTTTAAATTTAATTAAACTTGATTTGAATATCAGCTTCATTAAATTATACTGTATATTAAGAAACACCAGTATTTTAAAAACTTAGAAAACAATATTGCATCTTTTTACGCTACAAAAATTTTAAGATACGTATTTCTGTGAAAAAAACATGAATATATTTCAATAAAAAGGAATGCATCATTTGATTCAGAGTTCATTTCCGGAGAGATAAAAAAATAATTCGTGAATTTTCAGAAAGTTAAAAAGGGGGATATTTTTAAACATTTGTTTTGCATTAAAACTTTACCTTATCTTTTGGAAAAAAGTATTCAGGCGTTAATTATTAATTTAAATTAAACAAGATTATTAATTACTTAATATATGAATCAATTACTTACACAGGAGGTTCGGCAAAACAACTCGCAAATAAATAGCACATAATCAAAGCATGGAATGTACACAACCACCTAAAATTAAAACATAAAATAAATTAAAATTACCGCTACTGCATAAAAATTACAGATTTCGTTAAAATTAAAACTCTGTTTTTCCTTCTATAAAAAACTATTTTAGTTTTATTGCATGGTATTTCGGAAGAATAAGAATTTTTAAAAAATAACTCTTTATTACTTATTAAAGGAAAATTATTTTTGATATGTATTTTATAAAAATTGCAAGAAGTTGTATAAGAATTTAAACAAAAAAAAACTAATCAGAACAAATTTGACAAAATCTAAAGTTTTTATTACATTTAATCGTATTTTTCTTAACTGCTTAAACATGTGATCAATTATTCGTTCTACGTCTGTATGTATACCTTTAGTAATAAGAAATACTTTCATCCGTAAGTTATTAAACACTAAAATGGTTTTACTTTCATTTCTATGTATTTCAATACAGGCGAAAATTGAATTAAAGTCTAGATTTTTCACATCAACTAAGCAGAAATTATTTAAATCATTTATTTGGTGTAAAGATTTGATTTTATACAAAATTTAATTCCCTATAAGATTCATTGTAAAAACTTATTTTAATTTCAGTAGAAAAAAATTACTTTTGTTTATTTTACGCAGGCATCTTCCAAAAAAAGATCAAATATTAATATTTCTCTTAGTGGCAAATTTTTCAGTCTTAATAACAGCATTTAAGCAAAATGTTAAAATCTCAACAAAAAAAAATTTTTTTTTTTCTTCAGAAATCTCATGATTATTACTCAGTTCAAACTCATTATTAAAATGCTAAATTATTACCAAAACTATTTCTTATATTAAAATTATTATTTAACATTAAAACTTTAGATGAGTAATAATTTAGAAATGTTTAAATTCTAAATTATTACTCGCTAAAATTTTTAATGTTTAAATCTTATCAAAAAAGCATTTTCTGCGAGAAATTTACGCATTATTACTTATTTCAAACTTTTTCTGAAAAATTTAAACTTTTATCAACAAAAACTTTTCAGACGAGAAAATTAGAGTTTAATTACTCATCTCAAACTTATTCTTTTATCATAAGAGAAATACAACATTTGTTTGTTACAAGTTTTCATTAATAAATATGATATATTTGAATACATAGAGCAAATCAACATTTTAGGAAAATTACTGAACATTCCAAGTCTAACAACTTGTTCAATAAAATGCAAAATTCTAAAGAAAAACTTTTTACAAAAATTTTCTAGACTATTACCCATTTAAATTCTCAAATTTTCCCTTCATTTCTAGAGAAATATTCTTCAGTTATTTACTACACAATTGGTAAGCAAATATATTACTTTTACATATACGCATCACAATGACATTTTAAGAAAAATAACCCTCAAAAGCAAAAATTTGAAAAACACTTTTTAGAACAATTAACGGAAAGTTCCGAGACGTTATTTATCGATACTGTAATTGTGGGAAAATTCGCTAACAACTTTCCCACTCGTGCCTCCTTCTAATAAGAGAGCAAGCAATCGATAAAAAAGGAATAAAAGAATTGGAGCGCATGTCCTGCGAAATGATGGTTGAGAAAACTTACCCCAATGATGAGAGCATTTCGACGATCAGCTGTCAACCATTCTCTGGTGAGCAATGAAGATCCTGTCGCCGCAGCATGGGAATTTGTATCCTTGTATCTCGTGCAAATCACGCAAGCGGGTTACTATGGAGCTTCTCGCCACACAAGCAAATGAAAACGCTTCCTCCGAGGGCCTCCCTTTTATTTTTTTGGCAAGCGCCTGCTACCCCACCCCCTTCGCAAAACAACTCGTTATTCCCACTTAGCGCCTTCTTATGGCATATTAAATTTTTTATACGTTAATTGCTCCTTCTTAAGACATATTAAATTTTTATACGTAAATTGCTCCTTCTTATGGCATATTAAATTTTTTATACGCTAGTTGCTCCATCTTATTTTGGTATGCTATTTGCTTTATAATTATTTGTAAAAAATATATGGAAATAAAAAATGACTTTTTTATTAGTTATATTTAAATTAAATTAAATTTATTTAGATATCCTTTAAGGCAATTATAATTTACACTGGGACTAATTTGGTATGAATCTCTTAGTTCTAGTCAGATAACAAGGAAGAATTCGTAGCGACAATCTCCTCTTCGAAATTTCGCACCATACCGACGGGTGGGGAATTAATCCCGACGGATTAACCCTCTGGCTCCAATCTTGACGTTTCCGAGGGCTATTGCGTTTACCGATTTCTCTTATAATGCCAAATTATAATATCATAGCTTTGCATATAAATGACATTTGCCTGATTTTCAAAAGTATTTTAATCTTTCTGTAAACATAATAAAATAATCTCTAAATAAAGGTTTTAAAAATTCGGTAGTTGAAAGTTTAACATAACCAGGTCTATGCATTCGGCGAATTATTGTGGTATCGAATCTCGAACTTACAACCCTTTACTCTGGAAATTGCAATTCTTCCGACAAGGCGTCGTAGCCCACAGAGTGCATAGGCATGAGTCAGTATCCGAGGGGCACAAATGCAGCCTCGTGAGAGATGGATCATAAGTGCGAGTCCTAATACCACAGGAGAATGTAGAATGAGTGTAGCTGAGCTACGACCTTAACGTTCAAAATATGGGGTGGTAGTGTTCGTCGGCAGCTCTCTTCATCTGAAGGTATCCTCGATGCTATTTTAAAAGATCACCAATACCATTGAAAATTTGCCGTATATATCAGCATATCATATTTAATCTGACCTCGCAGGTCAAATCTCTAAAGTGTGGGTGATGTCGAATTTAAGAGAGTATACTGGAGTTTTCATTGTCATTTGACCACATTCATTTATAGAGTCATTCCAAAACAGTTTTTATATCATTTCAAACGCACAAACGATCTTAAAATAATCCATTCCTTACTAGTACTATTAGATTAGAGTAAATATTTTATTGAATTAAATAATATATCTTCTGAGATGTCGATAAATTATTAGTTAGATGTTGAAAAGATTGTTTAGTTAGTCACATTGTCTATTAAATCTCTTAAGAGAAAGTTATATAAAAGTTCAGGGGGAAATTAATGTTGAATTTGTCTTGAAATTTCTCAACTGCGGTTCTGAAGTGGAGACACAGATTCGGTTTCAAGTCGAAGGGCTGCGAATTCAAGACACGATTTCCCAAAACATCTTTCGCGTGCGCTATCCCAGTATACTAATAATATGACAGGATCACACGTCCTTCCGCTAAAGTGATTTGAAAGTCTGAAAAGAGATATCGCCTGTTATGTTGAACTCATCTTTGGTCTAGCTTCATATTACTAGATCTATTCCTAAAAAAGGGCGTGTAGTTCATCTACTATGTAAGAAAACAAAGCTGTAATAGTGAACACACAAAAAAAAGATTCTGAAAACACATTTTCATTGGGACATTGAGATATCTCAAGTAAATTAAAATTATTTTTAAAAAGGGAATATTGTGAAAAAAAAATTTCACTCACTTCTTGATTTGAAATCACTTCTAGTGTCTTGAAATTTTGCACATACTTGTGGGTTTCCGTTAGAAATACACTATGTTAGTATTTCCTCAATATAATAATCGATAGTTTTAATAAAAGCTTTATTTCATATGAGTAGAACCTCCTAATATTGAATTGGAGAAAAATTGTTTCCAAGCTTTATGATTACGAACTATAAATTAAAGGCTAAAATTAGATGATATAGATACTTACTATATCGTGTAATACCTTTTAAAATTAGATGATATAGATACTTACTATATCATCTAATACTTTTTAAAATTGTATATAAAGATACTTTTTTAAAAATTATACTTTTTGTACTCCAAAAAAAACTGTGTTTTTATGAAAGTATTTTTATTAAATTTATTTATAAAAGCTTAGAGAAGCTTTTTGTGACATTTATAACGAGCTGTAAATAAAAGGCTAAATAATGGAAAATATTTTTTTTTTGAATTATACTTTTTGTACAGTAATAAAACTGTATTCTTAAAAAAATGTTTTTACTAAATTTGTTTGTAAATGTATAGTGATTTTTTTCTTGTTATATTTATTATATCTGATTTTCCTTATAGCATTGGTTTCAGCATGTCACACTTTTACAATTTTTGTTTTGATTTTCGTTATATTGATAGACTTTTTTCTTACTTTTCATTAGATTAATAAATATGTGTTTTGAAAAACTTTTTATATCCGTTTTTTTTAATATTTAATGTATTTTATCATACATTTATATATAACATATAATCTCATTATTAATTACATCTCAAACATTTTATCAGGTGACGTAACTGGTATCGGAATAAAATTTAATATAATTAATTATTAACTAATAATTAACTTTTGAAAATATTAAAATAGTGTTGTGTCATCTGAATAAAATAAAATAAAACAAAAAAATTTAAAAAATCCCAAAAATATTTTGTCAACATGAAAGAATTTAAAATTGCCTGCAAAATTCTTATTCCTAATCCTATTTGATGTATGAACAATGAGCTTTAACACATATGTCAACAGTCACTTCATCTGTCTTTTTAAAAAAATTTGTCATTCTAATGTATGAACAATGAGCTTTAACACATATGTCAACAGTCACTTCATCTGTCTTTTTAAAAAAATTTGTCATTCTAATTATGAAATAGACTCTTTACCTGGCGCATTATAGCCACATTACTACTTTTCAGTCCATTAGAGAAAGAAAACCTTCTTTAAATACAGGCTAGAAGGAAAGCACTTTGAAATGAAACTCAGTAAGCTAAAATCGCAAAGAAAAATACATTGTATATCAAAACACTTTGTAACTACTTATAGTCATAAGGTTTGTCAGGCTAATCAATCATCAAGTTTAAAACATTCGTCTCTCTATTAAGTTATTTTTACATTGATTTATTTTTAGGGCTTTTAATTTGATATTCTTGTTTGCTCACTTAACTATATTTTATTATGTTTTTTTTTTTAACCTTTCTTTTTTTTTTCTTTTTTCCCCCTTTCTTTTCATAGCCATTCATCAACTTATAGACATCTTCAATAAAAGGCGAGAAAGAAACGAATATACTTTTCTTTAATTTTTTTATTTGAAATGCATGCACTTAGCAAGCTAATACTTATATGTAGTGAAAAATATGTGACTTGAATCAATTTATTTTTATTACTAGCATTGCTTTCACAGCTTCGTTGGTGATGTGAAAACTAAAAAAAGAGAGAGAGAGAGAGAGAAAGAAAAACCGAAAAAAAATCAAAACCACACCATCGATGAAATCAAAATCAAACTAGCATAAGTTAAAGCTATGAAAATGAATTCAAAGCTAAGAAAAAGTATTGTTGTTAATATTTATATTATAGTTAAGGCGACTGGAACTGCAGAAGAAAAATTAACTTAACAGGAAGACATGTAAAATTATGAAACAATAAAATTAGAAATTTTGCTGCAAACAATACCATTAAAAATTTAATTGCGTAAAAAAAAAATTTTCACGATCCTTGGAAAGGAATTTATTTGACTTCTTGTTAACTTTAAGACTTAACTTAAGGGAAGATATAAGACATGGTAAGTCAATTACAATCCAGCGTGACAGAAGAAATATGTCTTCTGTTTTTTGAAGATTTGAAAAGACTGCAGGAAAAACTAAACTTGTAGTTAATTTCAATCTTTCCTTAATCTTCAATTAAAAATAAATAAATAAAGGTATTTCGAAATTTTTTTAAAAAAATTAGGGAAATTTCTTAGTTATTATTTAATTTTTCACTTCCTTGTATACGAAGTATAGAGAAAGTATTATAATCGTCAAAATATTCAAACTCGAGATTTTGTCGTATCTGTACGTTTCAGACCTCCTACAATTAAAAAAAAAAATACGTTCTTGGCATTATGTTTGTCTGTCCGTGTGTGACTAAGATAACTCAAAAATACTTTGATCTAGAGAGATGAAATTTAGTATACGGTCTTAATACTAAATTTGTAGATTTCTGTCAAATTTTGAGCAAAGTCCACTCAGAGAAAGTCTGTCTGTCCGGCTGTTCGAATATAAGTTAAATCGATAACTACAAAACGAAGTGAGTTATATAGATAAAATTCGGCAAACAAATTTAAATTTTATAACGTAGACACCTTGTAGTTGTTGGACCAAATCCTACAAAGAGTAGACCGTTTGTCGACCTAACAGAAGCATGCTAAAATAATAACTCAAAATTGCAATGACTTAAACATATAATTTTTTGACTACAATTATAGTTCTGAGTCAAATTTTGATTTCGATCGGTTGGAAATAACGTGTCTAAATCACATACAACAGAGATCAGTCGCCAAAAATATCGTAAAGATTAACATGATAGATTCAATTAAAATGCTAAGTTCCATTTAAATATCAATATTTCGTCACTAATAACGCCCGCCAATGTCATGCAACGCATTCATGGTCTTAACTAAGGTTCACAATTTTATGCGGTGGGAAGGGTTATAACAGAATATGCAAGAAACTTTTTGGACGATCACTTCCTCTGGTTTATTAATGTTTCTTAAAACATGAATTTTAAAAATATCTATAAGATTACATTAAATAAAGGAATTATAATTTTCGGTTTATTAATTTTTAAATATAAATTTTGTTAATTTACTCAACAACAAAAATCGCATTTTTTTTATTTGACCTTATTACTTTAAAACGAATTAGATTTCTAGTACTAAAATAAAATATTTTTAAAATCTTGTAATTAATGAAGTACACAAACTTTAATGGATAAATGCTGCTTCTTAGGATTAAGAAAAGTTTTTTTCTTCTCCGTATTAAATTAATGGAAATTACTAAACAAAAATTTACTCCCCACATAATTTGCCAAGCTTTTAAGATATTAAATGGTCTCATAAATGATAAAAAATCGTATAGTGGAAGAATAATTAATTATATTGCAAAAGAATTTCTTTTTCTCATTTAAAAGTCTCATAAACAATCGATTTAATAACAGGTTGCGTAGTTATAACATCACGCTTCCTTCAATCATGCAACTAAAAATAACCTGTTTTAGAATATATTATCGTGTTTCTCAACTTGATGAAAAATATCAAAAGTCAATTATCATCAAACACAAAAGATGAAAGTAATTATAAAAGCGTTTTATACAGTTTTGAGTAGCCCTTTCAAGAGAATAGTGCCACCGCTTTCAAATGTCAATCCTAACCAATTCAAATCCCTGGAAACGTTGCTTATGAATAACAGGCAACATTTTTTTCAACGAAACTGGCAATCATATCAAGACAGTGTTGTTTTAATTTAGCTGCCTCACAGTTTCACTACTTTTAAGTTGTGATATATTATGTCTGTATATACGAACAGTATCTTAAAAAATATATAATAATTTTTAATGTATTAAATTCATGTTATAATATATTCTAAATTGTTCTATAACGAATGTTAATTATTTTGCTATTCAAAAACTCTTAATGCGATCACAGATGCTGAATGTACAGTCTATTTATCATTCTAAATATTATATTCTTGTCATAAAACAACTAGTTAATCCGTTATATTAACGTCCCATTTTAAAGCAACATTAGGGTTATTTTAATATGGAACTCGTAATTCTGAAGTGCGATCAGATGAAGAGAACGACAGCTGATATGGCGCGCTCTCTCCAAACTTCTGCACCAGACCAGCGGGAGGACATTTGATCCCATGAATTTGATGATCATTTGATCCCACGAATTATTTCAATAAAACCAGGTTTCGAATTTGGAAACTTTTGATCCACTAACTGAGACCTAACCACTAGGCTATAGAGAACTCCATCGTAAAATAGACTCATTTTCTTGTTGGCAGAATAATTGTAGGAGAAAATGATTCATAAAATATTGCTGGAAAATTAATATTTTCCTTAAAACAACATAAACTTTCATTAGTAGATATTATTTCTTCATTTATGATTTGGGACATTAATTAAATCATTAATTTGGCTCACTTTTGGTGGCTAATGAATGAAATTTAATATCCTCCTTCAATCAATTTATTACCCTATATTGCTGTATTTCTACATTTATGCTCATTAAATGTATTTTTAAAGAAGAAAGACAAAAATGCATTATCTGCTTAGTAGTAAAAGGAAGAAAATTATTTCCTAATTTATTTCCTAACAAGTTAAAAAAAAGGAAGAAAAAGGCATTTTCTTATTTCCTATTGCAGTCTCTCTTTTCAAGAGGATAGTTTAAGGTTTTGTTCAACCACAATCTAAAATTGAAATCTCCGCCATTATTCCCAGCAGTCGTCTTTATCCTCTGAACACCGATTCAAAATTACGAAGTCCCTCCCAAAATAGTCTACCCTAATTAACATAGGATACTCTAGAATTCTGCTAGAATATCTTCATAATAATGTACCACATTCAGAATATCGAACAACATAGTAGAGATATTGTAATATATCCTTGAGCAAATAAGGTCGTATTGCTTCGAAACGAGACATTAATATAACTAAACTAAACTTCATCTATTACCCCTAAAGATGAAGCAATATCTTAGCTCAGACAGGTAGGCGATGAATGCTCTTATCCAGAGATATCATTTTAGGTAGTTTTCTACAAAAAAGAATATCTAATGCAATGGTTCTCTTGACATAATTTTAGAAAAATTCTCTGCGTAGTTTCTTCTATCTTTTGATTAGATTAGAATAAGCAAATGATCTGAATGAAAACCTCGATATGAGCTCTTAAATGGGCATTAAACGCAAAGGGTAGAAAATCGTTCAAATTTTCAAATCCCGCACATCTCCCTAACGATCAAAGATAGAAAGTTAATTCAATTGAGGTGAATTATTACCTCATCATAGCGAAGAACTTTTTATTCAAAGTTTTTCGATAACTGCGATTGCTTCGCAGTTAAGTACTGAAAAGTGGTTTTCAGTTGCTTTTCTCTGTACTTCGCATATGAGAAATCATTATAATCGTCAAAAAATTCGAACTCTCCACATTTTAGACTTTCTTGAAATCGAAAAACACATTTTTGGCATTTGTCTGTGACAAAAATAACTCATAAACTCTTTGATCTAGACGGGAGAAATTTGATATATTGTCTTCACTCCAAATTTATTTATTTCAGTCAAATTTTGAGTAAAATTCATTCAGAGGAAGTCTGTCTCTCCGGCTGTTCGATTATAAGTTAAAAACGATAACTTCAAAACGAAGAGAGCTAGTTAAATGATATTTGTACACAGATTTAGCATCTATAATGTAGATATAAAGTTTTGGACCAAATGTCAATAGAGGGTTCACCGTTTGTTGGCCTGTACTTTCAGAAGCATGTAAACGCAATAACGCTCAAAAACGCAATGACTTAAATATATCAAATTTGATATAAAATTTTGTGACTGCAATTGCAGTTCTGTATAAAATTTTGGACCAAATGTCAATAGAGGGTTCACCGTCTTTTGGTCTGTACTTTCAGAATCATGTAAACACGATAGCTCAAAAACGCAATGACTTAAATATATCAAATTTGGTATGCAATTTTGTGACTGCAATTGCAGTTCTGTATAAAATTTTGGACCAAATGTCAATAGAGGGTTCAACGTCTGTTGGCCTGTACTTTCAGTAGCATGTAAACGTGATAGCTCAAAAACGCAATAACTTAAATATATCAAATTTGGTATGCAATTTTGTGACTGCAATTGCACTGGCATAATTGGCATAATTGCAATTACAATTTATGCCAAATTTTGGTTTCAATCAGTGATATCAAAGGGTATAAAATACAAATTTGATTTTTGGATACTGTTAACCGCATGCCCAGATATTGACCTTCAGATTACCTTCACCTTCCATCTTTCTGACAGGAGAATTTTTTTAGTACGGTTAACTCTTTAAATAGCAACATCAAATGCTTTTGCCGCCGGCATTCATCGGTCACCTAGCATCATCGAAGCATTTTAATAAACTGAAAAGCAACTCTTTCCTTCATCAACACTGCCTAAAGTTCATCGCCTCCTATATATTTTTTTAATTATTGAATATATTGCATGCATAATTAACACTAGTTATTCATTCCTACGCTGAGCGCCTGCTAGTATTTCATCTCAATTTCAAAAGCACGCTATAATCTCATTTATATGGGAAAGCGCGTGGTAAATTTTGCATCTGTTTGTAAACAACAGATGATAAAAATAACATTAAGCAATATACGCGTAAAAATTGATTGTTTTTATGCCTGCATCTGCATGAAAAAAGGAAATTAAAGAAATGTATTAGACTAACGCAGTCTCATTAATTATTGATATGTACTATAGTATTAGCCATTGTCTATGTATCATAAATATTCTAACAAATTCAGTAAGAAAATCAATCTTATAAAAATTCGTTGTTAACTCAGACTAAATCGTTTGAAATCGATTATAATATTTCTACAAACTTACTAGATAATTCATCAAAACAACTTAAAATTATTTTTGATTTCTTTTATCAATTTCAGTGATATAAATATGGCTTAGTTGGAAAATAATGCCTAATCGAAAGTCCCATAGTCCATATAGGGACTAATCACAACCATTTCTGAAAATTTTACACTAAACACTTTTCCTTTACTAAAATTAATATAAATAAAAAAAAGATTGTATTTATGTACCTATGTTTGGTTTGGTTTGGTTTAGTTATATTAACGTCCCGTTTGAAGCAACACTTGGGCTATTTTGGGACGGACCTCGTAATTTTGAACCACGGTCAGATGACGAGGACGACACCTGAGCTGGCACCCCCCTCTCCACACCAGCGGGAGGACGTTTGGTCAGGACGGATTTAACGTGCAACAGACCCCCTTACACGGCGGTTCTTCGGTGGAATCAGGTCTCGAACCTGAAACCCTCCGGTTCCGAAGCCGAGACCTTACCACCAGGCCACCGCGGCCCCCATGTATGTACCAAATCACCTTCTAAGTGATTGGGTCCATTTCAATCAAACTTTGCAGGCTTAGTATTTAAGACAAAAGAAAGAATACCGGCAATATTTCAAAGTTAATTACGTATCCAATTAATTAGAAACTAACCGAAATTTTGCCGTTTATCTGCATAAATTCAGAGCAAATTATTTTATTAAAAATATTTTAATCCATTTTAAAATTTAAAATTTAACTTTTACAGTGATACTTTTCTTTAGTTTATACTTTACTTTTTATTCCTTTCTGTGGGACATTTTCTTTAATTTTTATTAATTCTTTTAAAGTTTAACACAGGCGATTTTAAATTATAGTAAAAGTAAGACTTTGACCAACTCTACCATTGATTTTGTTTTTGAAATTTATGTTTTATATCTTTTAGAATGTTTTTTATTTGATTAAAGTAGTTAGTTAATAATGTCTAAGAACTGATATATCTTTCATTAACAAGTGACCAAGGTCAGTCAATCAAGTGATGTGGCACAAAAAAAGGATTATGTACATCATATAAATTTATACAGAATTAGCTTTTATATTAAAAATATTACACATGAAAGTATTTAAATTTTAGTAACGTCGGATACATTAACTAGTTACGGATAAAGCTGATATATTTATCTGCTACTAGTACCTGCCACTGAACTGGTATATTTTATCGTTGTTCACCTTTAGGGGGTTATCACAAGTAATTTGCTTGCGATTATACTTTTTTTTATGTCTCAACATGCCCTCCTTCTAACTCTTATCTTTCCCTCGAAGTTAAGTGAAGAGCTCTTTTTGAAAAGTTATGATCATTCTGCTTTCTTCTAACTTTTAATGGATATCTAAACATTCTTATTTTATTAATATTTTTATTTCTTGCTCATAAATTGGTTGTATCGATCAAACAAAGATGGATAACCTATGGGGCTTAGAGTTAAGGATGGTGATTATTTCTGGAAAAGATCCTGAATATATAGGCTCCAATTAGTGCTAAGGTGAGTACCAATACTGGGAATGCCAAAGACGGGAATTTCCTTCCCTTGTTGAACTCGGTATGAGCAGTGTCGCCGAACACAATTTTACTTTAATATTTCCAAGAGTTAAAATAAACCTTACCCTATGGGCAAGAAATGGAATGCAATTTTTAGAAACAAAATAATTTCAAAAGATTCTATGCCATTAAAAGAAATTCTCTAAAGGGATCTTTAATAGTGTGTCTTTTTATTATTATCGAAAAAGGCAATTTCTAAAAGAATATTTGAGATTAAATCTGAGTAAAATCAGCTATCTGCTTGTGGAATAAGTAATTCTAAGGGAAACGGAATAAATTTTTGAAATAAACTTATTATCATCCATTCTTACATTTATTTCCAAGAAAAATTAACTCGGGAAATTTCTAAATTTTGAAAACCTTGCATTGTTAAATCTCTGACATTCGATCAGTACAAGTAAATATTAAAAAGATACTTCTAATGACCAGGCAGTTATTGATGTTATTTAATCCCCGTCTCTTGTTATTTCTGATCCTACTTTCGGTAATTTTCGTCAGTTAAAAGAGAATTTAATTGATGAACGATAATAGATTTAGGATTGAGATTTCAAGGTTTTTAAAGCAGATATTAAAGGAAATACATCGGATAGTTCAAATAGTGGCATGTTAAAACACATGATTAAGTCGCTTGAAATAGCGCATAAAATCAAACAAATTTTTAATTTATAACAAGTCTTAGATGAAGTGTGTGTGTGTGTGTGTGTGTGTGTGTGTGTGTGTGTGT